>OZ022414.1:3570564-3770564 GCA_963989365.1 Rhimphoctona megacephalus
AATGCCCATACAGCCGGTGCTAGAATGTTTCCGAAAATTCAACCCCCTGAACGGGTGTGTTCCGGAAACTTTTTTTTTTTGGTATATTTTTTTTCACACTTGTTTGACCCCTTCAAGAGATTCGTGAAATAAAAAAGATGAGAACGCCCATACAGCTGGTGTTAGAATTTTTTCGAAAGTTCAACTCCCTTAAAGGGTGGGTTCCGGAACGATTTTTTTGTTCAAAATTTGCAGTCCTCAGTTTTTTCACCTCTTTAAGCGATTTATGAAATAAAAAAGATGAGAATGCCCATACAGCCGGTGCTAGAATGTTTCCGAAAATTGAACCCCCTGAACGGGTGTGTTCCGGAAACTTTTTTTTTTGGTATATTTTTTTTTCACACTTCTTTGACCCTTTCAAGAGATTCATGAAATAAAAAAGATGAGAATGCCCATACAGCTGGTGTTAGAATTTTTTCGAAAGTTCAACTCCCTTAAAGGGTGGGTTCCGGAACGATTTTTTTGTTCAAAACTTGCAATCCTCAGTTTTTTGACCTCTTTAAGCGATTCATGAAAAAAATAGATGAGAATGCCCATACAGCCGGTGCTAGAATGTTTCCGAAAATTCAACCCCCTGAACGGGTGTGTTCCGGAAACTTTTTTTTTTTGGTATATTTTTTTTTCACACTTGTTTGACCCCTTCAAGAGATTCGTGAAATAAAAAAGATGAGAATGCCCATACAGCTGGTGTTAGAATTTTTTCGAAAGTTCAACTCCCTTAAAGGGTGTGTTCCGGATCGATTTTTTTGTTCCAAACTTGCAATCCTCAGTTTTTTGACCTCTTTAAGCGATTCATGAAATAAAAAAGATGAGAATGCCCATACAGCCGGTGCCAGAATGTTTCCGAAAATTCAACCCCCTGAACGGGTGTGTTCCGGAAACTTTTTTTTTGGTATATTTTTTTTTCACACTTGTTTGACCCCTTCAAGAGATTCGTGAAATAAAAAAGATGAGAATGCCCATACAGCTGGTGTTAGAATTTTTTCGAAAGTTCAACTCCCTTAAAGGGTGGGTTCCGGAACGATTTTTTTGTTCAAAATTTGCAGTCCTCAGTTTTTTGACCTCTTCAAGCGATTCATGAAATAAAAAAGATGAGAATGCCCATACAGCCGGTGCTAGAATGTTTCCGAAAATTCAACCCCCTGAACGGGTGTGTTCCGGAAACTTTTTTTTTGGTATATTTTTTTTTCACACTTGTTTGACCCCTTCAAGAGATTCATGAAATAAAAAAGATGAGAATGCCCATACAGCTGGTGTTAGAATTTTTTCGAAAGTTCAACTCCCTTAAAGGGTGGGTTCCGGAACGATTTTTTTGTTCAAAATTTGCAGTCCTCAGTTTTTTGACCTCTTTAAGCGATTCATGAAATAAAAAAGATGGGAATGCCCATACAGCCGGTGCTAGAATGTTTCCGAAAATTCAACCCCCTGAACGGGTGTGTTCCGGAAACTTTTTTTTTTGGTATATTTTTTTTCACACGTGTTTGACCCCTTCAAGAGATTCGTGAAATAAAAAAGATGAGAACGCCCATACAGCTGGTGTTAGAATTTTTTCGAACGTTCAACTCCCTTAAAGGGTGGGTTCCGGAACGATTTTTTTGTTCAAAACTTGCAATCCTCAGTTTTTTGACCTCTTTAAGCGATTCATGAAAAAAAAGATGGGAATGCCCATACAGCCGGTGCTAGAATGTTTCCGAAAATTGAACCCCCTGAACGGGTGTGTTCCGGAAACTTTTTTTTTTGGTATATTTTTTTTTCACACTTGTTTGACCCCTTCAAGAGATTCGTGAAATAAAAAAGATGAGAATGCCCATACAGCTGGTGTTAGAATTTTTTCGATAGTTCAACTCCCTTAAAGGGTGGGTTCCGGAACGATTTTTTTGTTCAAAATTTGCAATCCTCAGTTTTTTGACCTCTTTAAGCGATTCATGAAAAAAAAAGATGAGAATGCCCATACAGCCGGTGCTAGAATGTTTCCGAAAATTGAACCCCCTGAACGGGTGTGTTCCGGAAACTTTTTTTTTTGGTATATTTTTTTTTCACACTTGTTTGACCCCTTCAAGAGATTCATGAAATAAAAAAGATGAGAATGCCCATACAGCTGGTGTTAGAATTTTTTCGAAAGTTCAACTCCCTTAAAGGGTGGGTTCCGGAACGATTTTTTTGTTCAAAACTTGCAATCCTCAGTTTTTTGACCTCTTTAAGCGATTCATGAAAAAAATAGATGAGAATGCCCATACAGCCGGTGCTAGAATGTTTCCGAAAATTCAACCCCCTGAACGGGTGTGTTCCGGAAACTTTTTTTTTTGGTATATTTTTTTTTCACACTTGTTTGACCCCTTCAAGAGATTCGTGAAATAAAAAAGATGAGAATGCCCATACAGCTGGTGTTAGAATTTTTTCGAAAGTTCAACTCCCTTAAAGGGTGTGTTCCGGAACGATTTTTTTGTTCCAAACTTGCAATCCTCAGTTTTTTTACCTCTTTAAGCGATTCATGAAATAAAAAAGATGAGAATGCCCATACAGCCGGTGCCAGAATGTTTCCGAAAATTCAACCCCCTGAACGGGTGTGTTCCGGAAACTTTTTTTTTGGTATATTTTTTTTTCACACTTGTTTGACCCCTTCAAGAGATTCATGAAATAAAAAAGATGAGAATGCCCATACAGCTGGTGTTAGAATTTTTTCGAAAGTTCAACTCCCTTAAAGGGTGGGTTCCGGAACGATTTTTTTGTTCAAAATTTGTAATCCTCAGTTTTTTGACCTCTTTAAGTGATTCATGAAATAAAAAAGATGAGAATGCCCATACAGCCGGTGCTAGAATGTTTCCGAAAATTCAACCCCCTGAACGGGTGTGTTCCGGAAACTTTTTTTTTTGATATATTTTTTTTCACACTTGTTTGACCCCTTCAAGAGATTCGTGAAATAAAAAAGATGAGAATGCCCATACAGCTGGTGTTAGAATTTTTTCGAAAGTTCAACTCCCTTAAAGGGTGGGTTCCGAAACGATTTTTTTGTTCAAAATTTGCAGTCCTCAGTTTTTTGACCTCTTTAAGCGATTCATGAAATAAAAAAGATGAGAATGCCCATACAGCCGGTGCTAGAATGTTTCCGAAAATTCAACCCCCTGAACGGGTGTGTTCCGGAAACTTTTTTTTTTGGTATATTTTTTTTTTACACTTGTTTGACCCCTTCAAGAGATTCGTGAAATAAAAAAGATGAGAATGCCCATACAGCTGGTGTTAGAATTTTTTCGATAGTTCAACTCCCTTAAAGGGTGGGTTCCGGAACGATTTTTTTGTTCAAAATTTGCAATCCTCAGTTTTTTGACCTCTTTAAGCGATTCATGAAAAAAAAAGATGAGAATGCCCATACAGCCGGTGCTAGAATGTTTCCGAAAATTGAACCCCCTGAACGGGTGTGTTCCGGAAACTTTTTTTTTTGGTATATTTTTTTTTCACACTTCTTTGACCCCTTCAAGAGATTCATGAAATAAAAAAGATGAGAATGCCCATACAGCCGGTGTTAGAATTTTTTCGAAAGTTCAACTCCCTTAAAGGGTGGGTTCCGGAACGATTTTTTTGTTCAAAACTTGCAATCCTCAGTTTTTTGACCTCTTTAAGCGATTCATGAAAAAAATAGATGAGAATGCCCATACAGCCGGTGCTAGAATGTTTCCGAAAATTCAACCCCCTGACCGGGTGTGTTCCGGAAACTTTTTTTTTTGGTATATTTTTTTTTCACACTTGTTTGACCCCTTCAAGAGATTCGTGAAATAAAAAAGATGAGAATGCCCATACAGCTGGTGTTAGAATTTTTTCGAAAGTTCAAATCCCTTAAAGGGTGTGTTCCGGATCGATTTTTTTGTTCCAAACTTGCAATCCTCAGTTTTTTGACCTCTTTAAGCGATTCATGAAATAAAAAAGATGAGAATGCCCATACAGCCGGTGCCAGAATGTTTCCGAAAATTCAACCCCCTGAACGGGTGTGTTCCGGAAACTTTTTTTTTGGTATATTTTTTTTTCACACTTGTTTGACCCCTTCAAGAGATTCATGAAATAAAAAAGATGAGAATGCCCATACAGCTGGTGTTAGAATTTTTTCGAAAGTTCAACTCCCTTAAAGGGTGGGTTCCGGAACGATTTTTTTGTTCAAAATTTGCAGTCCTCAGTTTTTTGACCTCTTTAAGCGATTCATGAAATAAAAAAGATGGGAATGCCCATACAGCCGGTGCTAGAATGTTTCCGAAAATTCAACCCCCTGAACGGGTGTGTTCCGGAAACTTTTTTTTTTGGTATATTTTTTTTCACACTTGTTTGACCCCTTCAAGAGATTCGTGAAATAAAAAAGATGAGAATGCCCATACAGCTGGTGTTAGAATTTTTTCGAAAGTTCAACTCCCTTAAAGGGTGGGTTCCGGAACGATTTTTTTATTCAAAACTTGCAATCCTCAGTTTTTTGACCTCTTTAAGCGATTCATGAAAAAAAAAAGATGAGAATGCCCATACAGCCGGTGCTAGAATGTTTCCGAAAATTCAACCCCCTGAACGGGTGTGTTCCGGAAACTTTTTTTTTTTGGTATATTTTTTTTCACACTTGTTTGACCCCTTCAAGAGATTCGTGAAATAAAAAAGATGAGAACGCCCATACAGCTGGTGTTAGAATTTTTTCGAAAGTTCAACTCCCTTAAAGGGTGGGTTCCGGAACGATTTTTTTGTTCAAAATTTGCAGTCCTCAGTTTTTTCACCTCTTTAAGCGATTTATGAAATAAAAAAGATGAGAATGCCCATACAGCCGGTGCTAGAATGTTTCCGAAAATTGAACCCCCTGAACGGGTGTGTTCCGGAAACTTTTTTTTTTCGTATATTTTTTTTTCACACTTCTTTGACCCTTTCAAGAGATTCATGAAATAAAAAAGATGAGAATGCCCATACAGCTGGTGTTAGAATTTTTTCGAAAGTTCAACTCCCTTAAAGGGTGGGTTCCGGAACGATTTTTTTGTTCAAAACTTGCAATCCTCAGTTTTTTGACCTCTTTAAGCGATTCATGAAAAAAATAGATGAGAATGCCCATACAGCCGGTGCTAGAATGTTTCCGAAAATTCAACCCCCTGAACGGGTGTGTTCCGGAAACTTTTTTTTTTTGGTATATTTTTTTTTCACACTTGTTTGACCCCTTCAAGAGATTCGTGAAATAAAAAAGATGAGAATGCCCATACAGCTGGTGTTAGAATTTTTTCGAAAGTTCAACTCCCTTAAAGGGTGTGTTCCGGATCGATTTTTTTGTTCCAAACTTGCAATCCTCAGTTTTTTGACCTCTTTAAGCGATTCATGAAATAAAAAAGATGAGAATGCCCATACAGCCGGTGCCAGAATGTTTCCGAAAATTCAACCCCCTGAACGGGTGTGTTCCGGAAACTTTTTTTTTGGTATATTTTTTTTTCACACTTGTTTGACCCCTTCAAGAGATTCGTGAAATAAAAAAGATGAGAATGCCCATACAGCTGGTGTTAGAATTTTTTCGAAAGTTCAACTCCCTTAAAGGGTGGGTTCCGGAACGATTTTTTTGTTCAAAATTTGCAGTCCTCAGTTTTTTGACCTCTTCAAGCGATTCATGAAATAAAAAAGATGAGAATGCCCATACAGCTGGTGTTAGAATTTTTTCGAAAGTTCAACTCCCCTAAAGGGTGGGTTCCGGAACGATTTTTTTGTTCCAAACTTGCAATCCTCAGTTTTTTGACCTCTTTAAGCGATACATGAAATAAAAAAGATGAGAATGCCAGTACAGCCGGTGCTAGAATGTTTCCGAAAACTCAACCCCCTGAACAGGTGTGTTCCGGAAACTTTTTTTTTTGGTATATTTTTTTTTCACACTTGTTTGACCCCTTCAAGAGATTCGTGAAATAAAAAAGATGAGAATGCCCATACAGCTGGTGTTAGAATTTTTTCGAAAGTTCAACTCCCTTAAAGGGTGGGTTCCGGAACGATTTTTTTGTTCAAAATTTGTAATCCTCGTTTTTTGACCTCTTTAAGCGATTCATGAAATAAAAAAGATGAGAATGCCCATACAGCCGGTGCTAGAATGTTTCCGAAAATTCAACCCCCTGAACGGGTGTGTTCCGGAAACTTTTTTTTTTGGTATATTTTTTTTCACACTTGTTTGACCCCTTCAAGAGATTCGTGAAATAAAAAAGATGAGAATGCCCATACAGCTAGTGTTAGAATTTTTTCGAAAGTTCAACTCCCTTAAAGGGTGGGTTCCGGAACGATTTTTTTGTTCAAAATTTGCAGTCCTCAGTTTTTTGACCTCTTTAAGCGATTCACGAAATAAAAAAGATGAGAATGCCCGTACAGCCGGTGCTAGAATGTTTCCGAAAATTCAACCCCCTGAACGGGTGTGTTCCGGAAACTTTTTTTTTTGGTATATTTTTTTTTCACACTTGTTTGACCCCGTCAAGAGATTCGTGAAATAAAAAAGATGAGAACGCCCATACAGCTGGTGTTAGAATTTTTTCGAACGTTCAACTCCCTTAAAGGGTGGGTTCCGGAACGATTTTTTTGTTCAAAACTTGCAATCCTCAGTTTTTTGACCTCTTTAAGCGATTCATGAAAAAAAAGATGGGAATGCCCATACAGCCGGTGCTAGAATGTTTCCGAAAATTGAACCCCCTGAACGGGTGTGTTCCGGAAACTTTTTTTTTTGGTATATTTTTTTTTCACACTTGTTTGACCCCTTCAAGAGATTCGTCAAATAAAAAAGATGAGAATGCCCATACAGCTGGTGTTAGAATTTTTTCGATAGTTCAACTCCCTTAAAGGGTGGGTTCCGGAACGATTTTTTTGTTCAAAATTTGCAATCCTCAGTTTTTTGACCTCTTTAAGCGATTCATGAAAAAAAAAGATGAGAATGCCCATACAGCCGGTGCTAGAATGTTTCCGAAAATTGAACCCCCTGAACGGGTGTGTTCCGGAAACTTTTTTTTTTGGTATATTTTTTTTTCACACTTCTTTGACCCCTTCAAGAGATTCATGAAATAAAAAAGATGAGAATGCCCATACAGCTGGTGTTAGAATTTTTTCGAAAGTTCAACTCCCTTAAAGGGTGGGTTCCGGAACGATTTTTTTGTTCAAAACTTGCAATCCTCAGTTTTTTGACCTCTTTAAGCGATTCATGAAAAAAATAGATGAGAATGCCCATACAGCCGGTGCTAGAATGTTTCCGAAAATTCAACCCCCTGAACGGGTGTGTTCCGGAAACTTTTTTTTTTTGTATATTTTTTTTTCACACTTGTTTGACCCCTTCAAGAGATTCGTGAAATAAAAAAGATGAGAATGCCCATACAGCTGGTGTTAGAATTTTTTCGAAAGTTCAAATCCCTTAAAGGGTGTGTTCCGGATCGATTTTTTTGTTCCAAACTTGCAATCCTCAGTTTTTTGACCTCTTTAAGCGATTCATGAAATAAAAAAGATGAGAATGCCCATACAGCCGGTGCCAGAATGTTTCCGAAAATTCAACCCCCTGAACGGGTGTGTTCCGGAAACTTTTTTTTTGGTATATTTTTTTTTCACACTTGTTTGACCCCTTCAAGAGATTCATGAAATAAAAAAGATGAGAATGCCCATACAGCTGGTGTTAGAATTTTTTCGAAAGTTCAACTCCCTTAAAGGGTGGGTTCCGGAACGATTTTTTTGTTCAAAATTTGCAGTCCTCAGTTTTTTGACCTCTTTAAGCGATTCATGAAATAAAAAAGATGGGAATGCCCATACAGCCGGTGCTAGAATGTTTCCGAAAATTCAACCCCCTGAACGGGTGTGTTCCGGAAACTTTTTTTTTTGGTATATTTTTTTTCACACGTGTTTGACCCCTTCAAGAGATTCGTGAAATAAAAAAGATGAGAATGCCCATACAGCTGGTGTTAGAATTTTTTCGAAAGTTCAACTCCCTTAAAGGGTGGGTTCCGGAACGGTTTTTTTATTCAAAACTTGCAATCCTCAGTTTTTTGACCTCTTTAAGCGATTCATGAAAAAAAAAAGATGAGAATGCCCATACAGCCGGTGCTAGAATGTTTCCGAAAATTCAACCCCCTGAACGGGTGTGTTCCGGAAACTTTTTTTTTTTGGTATATTTTTTTTCACACTTGTTTGACCCCTTCAAGAGATTCGTGAAATAAAAAAGATGAGAACGCCCATACAGCTGGTGTTAGAAGTTTTTCGAAAGTTCAACTCCCTTAAAGGGTGGGTTCCGGAACGATTTTTTTGTTCAAAATTTGCAGTCCTCAGTTTTTTCACCTCTTTAAGCGATTTATGAAATAAAAAAGATGAGAATGCCCATACAGCCGGTGCTAGAATGTTTCCGAAAATTGAACCCCCTGAACGGGTGTGTTCCGGAAACTTTTTTTTTTCGTATATTTTTTTTTCACACTTCTTTGACCCTTTCAAGAGATTCATGAAATAAAAAAGATGAGAATGCCCATACAGCTGGTGTTAGAATTTTTTCGAAAGTTCAACTCCCTTAAAGGGTGGGTTCCGGAACGATTTTTTTGTTCAAAACTTGCAATCCTCAGTTTTTTGACCTCTTTAAGCGATTCATGAAAAAAATAGATGAGAATGCCCATACAGCCGGTGCTAGAATGTTTCCGAAAATTCAACCCCCTGAACGGGTGTGTTCCGGAAACTTTTTTTTTTTGGTATATTTTTTTTTCACACTTGTTTGACCCCTTCAAGAGATTCGTGAAATAAAAAAGATGAGAATGCCCATACAGCTGGTGTTAGAATTTTTTCGAAAGTTCAACTCCCTTAAAGGGTGTGTTCCGGATCGATTTTTTTGTTCCAAACTTGCAATCCTCAGTTTTTTGACCTCTTTAAGCGATTCATGAAATAAAAAAGATGAGAATGCCCATACAGCCGGTGCCAGAATGTTTCCGAAAATTCAACCCCCTGAACGGGTGTGTTCCGGAAACTTTTTTTTTGGTATATTTTTTTTTCACACTTGTATGACCCCTTCAAGAGATTCGTGAAATAAAAAAGATGAGAATGCCCATACAGCTGGTGTTAGAATTTTTTCGAAAGTTCAACTCCCTTAAATGGTGGGTTCCGGAACGATTTTTTTGTTCAAAATTTGCAGTCCTCAGTTTTTTGACCTCTTCAAGCGATTCATGAAATAAAAAAGATGAGAATGCCCATACAGCTGGTGTTAGAATTTTTTCGAAAGTTCAACTCCCCTAAAGGGTGGGTTCCGGAACGATTTTTTTGTTCCAAACTTGCAATCCTCAGTTTTTTGACCTCTTTAAGCGATGCATGAAATAAAAAAGATGAGAATGCCAGTACAGCCGGTGCTAGAATGTTTCCGAAAACTCAACCCCCTGAACAGGTGTGTTCCGGAAACTTTTTTTTTTGGTATATTTTTTTTTCACACTTGTTTGACCCCTTCAAGAGATTCGTGAAATAAAAAAGATGAGAATGCCCATACAGCTGGTGTTAGAATTTTTTCGAAAGTTCAACTCCCTTAAAGGGTGGGTTCCGGAACGATTTTTTTGTTCAAAATTTGTAATCCTCGTTTTTTGACCTCTTTAAGCGATTCATGAAATAAAAAAGATGAGAATGCCCATACAGCCGGTGCTAGAATGTTTCCGAAAATTCAACCCCCTGAACGGGTGTGTTCCGGAAACTTTTTTTTTTGGTATATTTTTTTTCACACTTGTTTGACCCCTTCAAGAGATTCGTGAAATAAAAAAGATGAGAATGCCCATACAGCTAGTGTTAGAATTTTTTCGAAAGTTCAACTCCCTTAAAGGGTGGGTTCCGGAACGATTTTTTTGTTCAAAATTTGCAGTCCTCAGTTTTTTGACCTCTTTAAGCGATTCACGAAATAAAAAAGATGAGAATGCCCGTACAGCCGGTGCTAGAATGTTTCCGAAAATTCAACCCCCTGAACGGGTGTGTTCCGGAAACTTTTTTTTTTGGTATATTTTTTTTTCACACTTGTTTGACCCCTTCAAGAGATTCGTGAAATAAAAAAGATGAGAACGCCCATACAGCTGGTGTTAGAATTTTTTCGAACGTTCAACTCCCTTAAAGGGTGGGTTCCGGAACGATTTTTTTGTTCAAAACTTGCAATCCTCAGTTTTTTGACCTCTTTAAGCGATTCATGAAAAAAAAGATGGGAATGCCCATACAGCCGGTGCTAGAATGTTTCCGAAAATTGAACCCCCTGAACGGGTGTGTTCCGGAAACTTTTTTTTTTGGTATATTTTTTTTTCACACTTGTTTGACCCCTTCAAGAGATTCGTCAAATAAAAAAGATGAGAATGCCCATACAGCTGGTGTTAGAATTTTTTCGAAAGTTCAACTCCCTTAAAGGGTGGGTTCCGGAACGATTTTTTTGTTCAAAATTTGTAATCCTCAGTTTTTTGACCTCTTTAAGCGATTCATGAAATAAAAAAGATGAGAATGCCCATACAGCCGGTGCTAGAATGTTTCCGAAAATTCAACCCCCTGAACGGGTGTGTTCCGGAAACTTTTTTCTTTGGTATATTTTTTTTCACACTTGTTTGACCCCTTCAAGAGATTCGTGAAATAAAAAAGATGAGAATGCCCATACAGCTGGTGTTAGAATTTTTTCGAAAGTTCAACTCCCTTAAAGGGTGGGTTCCGGAACGATTTTTTTGTTCACAATTGGCAATCCTCAGTTTTTTGACCTCTTTAAGCGATTCATGAAATAAAAGAGATGAGAATGCCCATACAGCCGGTGCTAGAATGTTTCCGAAAATTCAACCCCCTGAACGGGTGTGTTCCGGAAACTTTTTTTTTGGTATATTTTTTTTTCACACTTGTTTGACCCCTTCAAGAGATTCGTGAAATAAAAAAGATGAGAATGCCCATACAGCTGGTGTTAGAATTTTTTCGAAAGTTCAGCTCCCTTAAAGGGTGGGTTCCGGAACGATTTTTTTGTTCAAAATTTGCAGTCCTCAGTTTTTTGACCTCTTTAAGCGATTCATGAAATAAAAAAGATGGGAATGCCCATACAGCCGGTGCTAGAATGTTTCCGAATATTCAACCCCCTGAAAGGGTGTGTTCCGGAAACTTTTTTTTTTTGGTATATTTTTTTTTCACACTTGTTTGACCCCTTCAAGAGATTCGTGAAATAAAAAAGATGAGAATGCCCATACAGCTGGTGTTAGAATTTTTTCGAAAGTTCAACTCCCTTAAAGGGTAGGTTCCGGAACGATTTTTTTGTTCAAAATTGGTAATCCTCAGTTTTTTGACCTCTTTAAGCGATTAATGAAATAAAAAAGATGAGAATGCCCATACAGCCGGTGCTAGAATGTTTCCGAAAATTCAACCACCTGAACGGGTGTGTTCCGGAAACTTTTTTTTTTTGGTATATTTTTTTTCACACTTGTTTGACCCCTTCAAGATGATTCCTGAAATAAAAAAGATGAGAATGCCCATACAGCTGGTGTTAGAATTTTTTCGAAAGTTCAACTCCCTTAAAGGGTGGGTTCCGGAACGATTTTTTTGTTCACAATTGGCAATCCTCAGTTTTTTGACCTCTTTAAGCGATTCATGAAATAAAAGAGATGAGAATGCCCATACAGCCGGTGCTAGAATGGTTCCGAAAATTCAACCCCCTGAACGGGTGTGTTCCGGAAACTTTTTTTTTGGTATATTTTTTTTTCACACTTGTTTGACCCCTTCAAGAGATTCGTGAAATAAAAAAGATGAGAATGCCCATACAGCTGGTGTTAGAATTTTTTCGAAAGTTCAACTCCCTTAAAGGGTAGGTTCCGGAACGACTTTTTTGTTCAAAATTGGTAATCCTCAGTTTTTTGACCTCTTTAAGCGATTCATGAAATAAAAAAGATGAGAATGCCCATACAGCCGGTGCTAGAATGTTTCCGAAAATTCAACCACCTGAACGGGTGTGTTCCGGAAACTTTTTTTTTGGTATATTTTTTTTCACAGTTGTTTGACCCCTTCAAGAGATTCGTGAAATAAAAAAGATGAGAATGCCCATACAGCTGGTGTTAGAATTTTTTCGAAAGTTCACCTCCCTTAAAGGGTGGGTTCCGGAACGATTTTTTTGTTCAAAATTTGCAGTCCTCAGTTTTTTGACCTCTTTAAGCGATTCATGAAATGAAAAAGATGAGAATGCCCATACAGCCGGTGCCAGAATGTTTCCGAAAATTCAACCCCCTGAAAGGGTGTGTTCCGGAAACTTTTTTTTTTTGGTATATTTTTTTTTCACACTTGTTTGACCCCTTCAAGAGATTCGTGAAATAGAAAAGATGAGAATGCCCATACAGCTGGTGTTAGAATTTTTTCGAAAGTTCAACTCCCTTAAAGGGTGGGTTCCGGAACGATTTTTTTGTTCAAAACTTGCAATCCTCAGTTTTTTGACCTCTTTAAGCGATTCATGAAAAAAAAAGATGAGAATGCCCATACAGCCGGTGCTAGAATGTTTCCGAAAATTCAACCCCCTGAACGGGTGTGTTCCGGAAACTTTTTTTCTTTGGTATATTTTTTTTTCACACTTGTTTGACGCCTTCAAGAGATTCGTGAAATAAAAAAGATGAGAATGCCCATACAGCTGGTGTTAGAATTTTTTCGAAAGTTCAACTCCCTTAAAGGGTGGGTTCCGGAACGATTTTTTTGTTCAAAATTTGCAGTCCTCAGTTTTTTGACCTCTTTAAGCGATTCATGAAATAAAAAAGATGGGAATGCCCATACAGCCGGTGCTAGAATGTTTCCGAAAATTCAACCCCCTGAACGGGTGTGTTCCGGAAACTTTTTTTTTTGGTATATTTTTTTTTACACTTGTTTGATCCCTTCAAAAGATTTGTGAAATAAAAAAGATGAGAATGCCCATACAGCTGGTGTTAGAATTTTTTCGATAGTTCAACTCCCTTAAAGGGTGGGCTCCGGAACGATTTTTTTGTTCCAAACTTGCAATCCTCAGTTTCTTGACCTCTTTAATCGATTCATGAAATAAAAAAGATGAGAATGCCCGTACAGCCGGTGCTAGAATGTTTCCGAAAATTCAACCCCATGAACGGGTGTGTTGCGGAAACTTTTTTTTTTTGGTATATTTTTTTTCACACTTGTTTGACCCCTTCAAGAGATTCGTGAAATAAAAAAGATGAGAATGCCCATACAGCTGGTGTTGGAATTTTTTCGAAAGTTCAACTCCCTTAAAGGGTGGGTTCCGGAACGATTTTTTTGTTCACAATTGGCAATCCTCAGTTTTTTGACCTCTTTAAGCGATTCATGAAATAAAAGAGATTAGAATGCCCATACAGCCGGTGCTAGAATGTTTCCGAAAATTCAACCCCCTGAACGGGTGTGTTCCGGAAACTTTTTTTTTGGAATATTTTTTTTTCACACTTGTTTGACCCCTTCAAGAGATTCGTGAAATAAAAAAGATGAGAATGCCCATACAGCTGGTGTTAAAATTTTTTCGAAAGTTCAACTCCCTTAAAGGGTAGGTTCCGGAACGATTTTTTTGTTCAAAATTGGTAATCCTCAGTTTTTTGACCTCTTTAAGCGATTAATGAAATAAAAAAGATGAGAATGCCCATACAGCCGGTGCTAGAATGTTTCCGAAAATTCAACCACCTGAACGGGTGTGTTCCGGAAACTTTTTTTTTTGTATATTTTTTTTCACAGTTGTTTGACCCCTGCAAGAGATTCGTGAAATAAAAAAGATGAGAATGCCCATACAGCTGGTGTTAGAATTTTTTCGAAAGTTCACCTCCCTTAAAGGGTGGGTTCCGGAACGATTTTTTTGTTCAAAATTTGCAGTCCTCAGTTTTTTGATATCTTTAAGCGATTCATGAAATAAAAAAGATGAGAATGCCCATACAGCCGGTGCTAGAATGTTTCCGAAAAATCAACCCCCTGAACGGGTGTGTTCCGGAAACTTTTTTTTTTTGGTATATTTTTTTTTCACACTTGTTTGACCCCTTCAAGAGATTCATGAAATAAAAAAGATGAGAATGCCCATACAGCTGGTGTTAGAATTTTTTCGAAAGTTCAACTCCCTTAAAGGGTGGGTTCCGGAACGATTTTTTTGTTCCAAACTTGCAATCCTCAGTTTTTTGACCTCTTTAAGCGATTCATGAAATAAAAAAGATGAGAATGCCCGTACAGCCGGTGCTAGAATGTTTCCGAAAACTCAACCCCCTGAACGGGTGTGTTCCGGAAACTTTTTTTTTTTGTATATTTTTTTTCACACTTGTCTGACCCCTTCAAGAGATTCGTGAAATAAAAAAGATGAGAATGCCCATACAGCTAGTGTTAGAATTTTTTCGAAAGTTCAACTCCCTTAAAGGGTGGGTTCCGGAACGATTTTTTTGTTCAAAATTTGCAGTCCTCAGTTTTTTGACCTCTTTAAGCGATTCATGAAATAAAAAAGATGAGAATGCCCGTACAGCCGGTGCTAGAATGTTTCCGAAAATTCAACCCCCTGAACGGGTGTGTTCCGGAAACTTTTTTTTTTGGTATATTTTTTTTCACACTTGTTTGGCCCCTTCAAGAGATTCGTGAAATAAAAAAGATGAGAATGCCCATACAGCTGGTGTTAGAATTTTTTCGAAAGTTCAACTCCCTTAAAGGGTGGGTTCCGGAACGATTTTTTTGTTCCAAACTTGCAATCCTCAGTTTTTTGACCTCTTTAAGCGATTCATGAAAAAAAAAGATGAGAATGCCCATACAGCCGGTGCTAGAATGTTTCCGAAAATTCAACCCCCTGAACGGGTGTGTTCCGGAAACTTTTTTTTTTGGTATATTTTTTTTCACACCTGTTTGACCCCTTCAAGAGATTCGTGAAATAAAAAAGATGAGAATGCCCATACAGCTGGTGTTAGAATTTTTTCGAAAGTTCAACTCCCTTAAAGGGTGGGTTCCGGAACGATTTTTTTGTTCAAAATCTGCAGTCCTCAGTTTTTTGACCTCTTTAAGCGGTTCATGTAATAAAAAAGATGAGAATGCCCATACAACCGGTGCTAGAATGTTTCCGATAATACAACCCCCTGAACGGGTGTGTTCCGGAAACTTTTTTTTTTTGTATATTTTTTTTCACACTAGTTTGACCCCTTCAAGAGATTCGTGACATAAAAAAGATGAGAATGCCCATACAGCTGGTGTTAGAATTTTTTCGAAAGTTCAACTCCCCTAAAGGGTGGGTTCCGGAACGATTTTTTTGTTCCAAACTTGCAATCCTCAGTTTTTTGACCTCTTTAAGCGATGCATGAAATAAAAAAGATGAGAATGCCAGTACAGCCGGTGCTAGAATGTTTCCGAAAACTCAACCCCCTGAACGGGTGTGTTCCGGAAACTTTTTTTTTTTGTATATTTTTTTTTCACACTTGTTTGACCCCTTCAAGAGATTCGTGAAATAAAAAAGATGAGAATGCCCATACAGCTAGTGTTAGAATTTTTTCGAAAGTTCAACTCCCTTAAAGGGTGGGTTCCGGAACGATTTTTTTGTTCAAAATTTGCAGTCCTCAGTTTTTTGACCTCTTTAAGCGATTCACGAAATAAAAAAGATGAGAATGCCCGTACAGCCGGTGCTAGAATGTTTCCGAAAATTCAACCCCCTGAACGGGTGTGTTCCGGAAACTTTTTTTTTGGTATATTTTTTTTTCACACTTGTTTGACCCCTTCAAGAGATTCGTGAAATAAAAAAGATGAGAACGCCCATACAGCTGGTGTTAGAATTTTTTCGAACGTTAAACTCCCTTAAAGGGTGGGTTCCCGAACGATTTTTTTGTTCAAAATTTGCAGTCCTCAGTTTTTTGACCTCTTTAAGCGATTCATGAAATAAAAAAGATGAGAATGCCCGTACAGCCGGTGCTAGAATGTTTCCGAAAATTCAACCCCCTGAACGGGTGTGTTCCGGAAACTTTTTTTTTTGGTATATTTTTTTTCACACTTGTTTGGCCCCTTCAAGAGATTCGTGAAATAAAAAAGATGAGAATGCCCATACAGCTGGTGTTAGAATTTTTTCGAAAGTTCAACTCCCTTAAAGGGTGGGTTCCGGAACGATTTTTTTGTTCCAAACTTGCAATCCTCAGTTTTTTGACCTCTTTAAGCGATTCATGAAAAAAAAAGATGAGAATGCCCATACAGCCGGTGCTAGAATGTTTCCGAAAATTCAACCCCCTGAACGGGTGTGTTCCGGAAACTTTTTTTTTTTGGTATATTTTTTTTCACACCTGTTTGACCCCTTCAAGAGATTCGCGAAATAAAAAAGATGAGAATGCCCATACAGCTGGTGTTAGAATTTTTTCGAAAGTTCAACTCCCTTAAAGGGTGGGTTCCGGAACGATTTTTTTGTTCAAAATCTGCAGTCCTCAGTTTTTTGACCTCTTTAAGCGATTCATGTAATAAAAAAGATGAGAATGCCCATACAACCGGTGCTAGAATGTTTCCGATAATACAACCCCCTGAACGGGTGTGTTCCGGAAACTTTTTTTTTTTGTATATTTTTTTTCACACTAGTTTGACCCCTTCAAGAAATTCGTGACATAAAAAAGATGAGAATGCCCATACAGCTGGTGTTAGAATTTTTTCGAAAGTTCAACTCCCCTAAAGGGTGGGTTCCGGAACGATTTTTTTGTTCCAAACTTGCAATCCTCAGTTTTTTGACCTCTTTAAGCGATGCATGAAATAAAAAAGATGAGAATGCCAGTACAGCCGGTGCTAGAATGTTTCCGAAAACTCAACCCCCTGAACGGGTGTGTTCCGGAAACTTTTTTTTTTGGTATATTTTTTTTTCACACTTGTTTGACCCCTTCAAGAGATTCGTGAAATAAAAAAGATGAGAATGCCCATACAGCTGGTGTTAGAATTTTTTCGAAAGTTCAACTCCCTTAAAGGGTGGGTTCCGGAACGATTTTTTTGTTCAAAATTTGTAATCCTCGTTTTTTGACCTCTTTAAGCGATTCATGAAATAAAAAAGATGAGAATGCCCATACAGCCGGTGCTAGAATGTTTCCGAAAATTCAACCCCCTGAACGGGTGTGTTCCGGAAACTTTTTTTTTTGGTATATTTTTTTTTCACACTTGTTTGACCCCTTCAAGAGATTCGTGAAATAAAAAAGATGAGAATGCCCATACAGCTAGTGTTAGAATTTTTTCGAAAGTTCAACTCCCTTAAAGGGTGGGTTCCGGAACGATTTTTTTGTTCAAAATTTGCAGTCCTCAGTTTTTTGACCTCTTCAAGCGATTCACGAAATAAAAAAGATGAGAATGCCCGTACAGCCGGTGCTAGAATGTTTCCGAAAATTCAACCCCCTGAACGGGTGTGTTCCGGAAACTTTTTTTTTGGTATATTTTTTTTTCACACTTGTTTGACCCCTTCAAGAGATTCGTGAAATAAAAAAGATGAGAACGCCCATACAGCTGGTGTTAGAATTTTTTCGAACGTTCAACTCCCTTAAAGGGTGGGTTCCGGAACGATTTTTTTGTTCAAAACTTGCAATCCTCAGTTTTTTGACCTCTTTAAGCGATTCATGAAAAAAAAGATGGGAATGCCCATACAGCCGGTGCTAGAATGTTTCCGAAAATTGAACCCCCTGAACGGGTGTGTTCCGGAAACTTTTTTTTTTGGTATATTTTTTTTCACACTTCTTTGACCCCTTCAAGAGATTCATGAAATAAAAAAGATGAGAATGCCCATACAGCTGGTGTTAGAATTTTTTCGAAAGTTCAACTTCCTTAAAGGGTGGGTTCCGGAACGATTTTTTTGTTCAAAACTTGCAATCCTCAGTTTTTTGACCTCTTTAAGCGATTCATGAAAAAAATAGATGAGAATGCCCATACAGCCGGTGCTAGAATGTTTCCGAAAATTCAACCCCCTGAACGGGTGTGTTCCGGAAACTTTTTTTTTTGGTATATTTTTTTTTCACACTTGTTTGACCCCTTCAAGAGATTCGTGAAATAAAAAAGATGAAAATGCCCATACAGCTGGTGTTAGAATTTTTTCGAAAGTTCAACTCCCTTAAAGGGTGTGTTCCGGATCGATTTTTTTGTTCCAAACTTGCATTCCTCAGTTTTTTGACCTCTTTAAGCGATTCATGAAATAAAAAAGATGAGAATGCCCATACAGCCGGTGCCAGAATGTTTCCGAAAATTCAACCCCCTGAACGGGTGTGTTCCGGAAACTTTTTTTTTGGTATATTTTTTTTTCACACTTGTATGACCCCTTCAAGAGATTCATGAAATAAAAAAGATGAGAATGCCCATACAGCTGGTGTTAGAATTTTTTCGAAAGTTCAACTCCCTTAAAGGGTGGGTTCCGGAACGATTTTTTTGTTCAAAATTTGCAGTCCTCAGTTTTTTGACCTCTTTAAGCGATTCACGAAATAAAAAAGATGAGAATGCCCGTACAGCCGGTGCTAGAATGTTTCCGAAAATTCAACCCCCTGAACGGGTGTGTTCCGGAAACTTTTTTTTTTGGTGTATTTTTTTTCACACTTGTTTGACCCCTTCAAGAGATTCGTGAAATAAAAAAGATGAGAATGCCCATACAACTGGTGTTAGAATTTTTTCGAAAGTTCAACTCCCTTAAAGGGTGTGTTCCGGGACGATTTTTTTGTTCAAAACTTGCAATCCTCAGTTTTTTGACCTCTTTAAGCGATTCATGAAATAAAAAAGATGAGAATGCCCATACAGCCGGTGCTAGAATGTTTCCGAAAATTCAACCCCCTGAACGGGTGTGTTCCGGAAACTTTTTTTTTTGGTATATTTTTTTTTCACACTTGTTTGACCCCTTCAAGAGATTCGTGAAATAAAAAAGATGAGAATGCCCATACAGCTGGTGTTAGAATTTTTTCGAAAGTTCAACTCCCTTAAAGGGTGGGTTCCGGAACGATTGTTTTGTTCAAAACTTGAAATCCTCAGTTTTTTTACCTCTTTAAGCGATTCATGAAATAAAAAAGATGAGAATGCCCATACAGCCGGTGCCAGAATGTTTCCGAAAATTCAACCCCCTGAACGGGTGTGTTCCGGAAACTTTTTATTTTTGGTATATTTTTTTTCACACTTGTTTGACCCCTTCAAGAGATTCGTGAAATAAAAAAGATGAGAATGCCCATACAGCTGGTGTTAGAACTTTTTCGAAAGTTCAACTCCCTTAAAGGGTGGGTTCCGGAACGATTTTTTTGTTCAAAATTTGCAGTCCTCAGTTTTTTGACCTCTTCAAGCGATTCATGAAATAAAAAAGATGAGAATGCCCATACAGCCGGTGCTAGAATGTTTCCGAAAATTCAACCCCCTGAACGGGTGTGTTCCGGAAACTTTTTTTTTGGTATATTTTTTTTTCACACTTGTTTGAACCCTTCAAGAGATTCGTGAAATAAAAAAGATGAGAACGCCCATACAGCTGGTGTTAGAATTTTTTCGAACGTTCAACTCCCTTAAAGGGTGGGTTCCGGAACGATTTTTTTGTTCAAAACTTGCAATCCTCAGTTTTTTGACCTCTTTAAGCGATTCATGAAAAAAAAGATGGGAATGCCCATACAGCCGGTGCTAGAATGTTTCCGAAAATTGAACCCCCTGAACGGGTGTGTTCCGGAAACTTTTTTTTTTGGTATATTTTTTTTTCACACTTGTTTGACCCCTTCAAGAGATTCGTGAAATAAAAAAGATGAGAATGCCCATACAGCTGGTGTTAGAATTTTTTCGATAGTTCAACTCCCTTAAAGGGTGGGTTCCGGAACGATTTTTTTGTTCAAAATTTGCAATCCTCAGTTTTTTGACCTCTTTAAGCGATTCATGAAAAAAAAAGATGAGAATGCCCATACAGCCGGTGCTAGAATGTTTCCGAAAATTGAACCCCCTGAACGGGTGTGTTCCGGAAACTTTTTTTTTTGGTATATTTTTTTTTCACACTTCTTTGACCCCTTCAAGAGATTCATGAAATAAAAAAGATGAGAATGCCCATACAGCTGGTGTTAGAATTTTTTCGAAAGTTCAACTCCCTTAAAGGGTGGGTTCCGGAACGATTTTTTTGTTCAAAACTTGCAATCCTCAGTTTTTTGACCTCTTTAAGCGATTCATGAAAAAAATAGATGAGAATGCCCATACAGCCGGTGCTAGAATGTTTCCGAAAATTCAACCCCCTGAACGGGTGTGTTCCGGAAACTTTTTTTTTTTGTATATTTTTTTTTCACACTTGTTTGACCCCTTCAAGAGATTCGTGAAATAAAAAAGATGAGAATGCCCATACAGCTGGTGTTAGAATTTTTTCGAAAGTTCAAATCCCTTAAAGGGTGTGTTCCGGATCGATTTTTTTGTTCCAAACTTGCAATCCTCAGTTTTTTGACCTCTTTAAGCGATTCATGAAATAAAAAAGATGAGAATGCACATACAGCCGGTGCCAGAATGTTTCCGAAAATTCAACCCCCTGAACGGGTGTGTTCCGGAAACTTTTTTTTTTTGGTATATTTTTTTTCACACTTGTTTGACCCCTTCAAGAGATTCGTGAAATAAAAAAGATGAGAACGCCCATACAGCTGGTGTTAGAATTTTTTCGAAAGTTCAACTCCCTTAAAGGGTGGGTTCCGGAACGATTTTTTTGTTCAAAATTTGCAGTCCTCAGTTTTTTCACCTCTTTAAGCGATTTATGAAATAAAAAAGATGAGAATGCCCATACAGCCGGTGCTAGAATGTTTCCGAAAATTGAACCCCCTGAACGGGTGTCTTCCGGAAACTTTTTTTTTTGGTATATTTTTTTTTCACACTTCTTTGACCCTTTCAAGAGATTCATGAAATAAAAAAGATGAGAATGCCCATACAGCTGGTGTTAGAATTTTTTCGAAAGTTCAACTCCCTTAAAGGGTGTGTTCCGGAACGATTTTTTTGTTCCAAACTTGCAATCCTCAGTTTTTTTACCTCTTTAAGCGATTCATGAAATAAAAAAGATGAGAATGCCCATACAGCCGGTGCCAGAATGTTTCCGAAAATTCAACCCCCTGAACGGGTGTGTTCCGGAAACTTTTTTTTTGGTATATTTTTTTTTCACACTTGTTTGACCCCTTCAAGAGATTCATGAAATAAAAAAGATGAGAATGCCCATACAGCTGGTGTTAGAATTTTTTCGAAAGTTCAACTCCCTTAAAGGGTGGGTTCCGGAACGATTTTTTTGTTCAAAATTTGTAATCCTCAGTTTTTTGACCTCTTTAAGTGATTCATGAAATAAAAAAGATGAGAATGCCCATACAGCCGGTGCTAGAATGTTTCCGAAAATTCAACCCCCTGAACGGGTGTGTTCCGGAAACTTTTTTTTTTGATATATTTTTTTTCACACTTGTTTGACCCCTTCAAGAGATTCGTGAAATAAAAAAGATGAGAATGCCCATACAGCTGGTGTTAGAATTTTTTCGAAAGTTCAGCTCCCTTAAAGGGTGGGTTCCGGAACGATTTTTTTGTTCAAAATTTGCAGTCCTCAGTTTTTTGACCTCTTTAAGCGATTCATGAAATAAAAAAGATGGGAATGCCCATACAGCCGGTGCTAGAATGTTTCCGAATATTCAACCCCCTGAAAGGGTGTGTTCCGGAAACTTTTTTTTTTGGTATATTTTTTTTTCACACTTGTTTGACCCCTTCAAGAGATTCGTGAAATAAAAAAGATGAGAATGCCCATACAGCTGGTGTTAGAATTTTTTCGAAAGTTCAACTCCCTTAAAGGGTAGGTTCCGGAACGATTTTTTTGTTCAAAATTGGCAATCCTCAGTTTTTTGACCTCTTTAAGCGATTCATGAAAAAAAAAGATGAGAATGCCCATACAGCCGGTGCTAGAATGTTTCCGAAAATTGAACCCCCTGAACGGGTGTGTTCCGGAAACTTTTTTTTTTGGTATATTTTTTTTTCACACTTGTTTGACCCCTTCAAGAGATTCGTGAAATAAAAAAGATGAGAATGCCCATACAGCTGGTGTTAGTCTTTTTTCGAAAGTTCAACTCCCTTAAAGGGTGTGTTCCGGAACGATTTTTTTGTTCCAAACTTGCAATCCTCAGTTTTTTTACCTCTTTAAGCGATTCATGAAATAAAAAAGATGAGAATGCCCATACAGCCCTTGCCAGAATGTTTCCGAAAATTCAACCCCCTGAACGGGTGTGTTCCGGAAACTTTTTTTTTGGTATATTTTTTTTTCACACTTGTTTGACCCCTTCAAGAGATTCATGAAATAAAAAAGATGAGAATGCCCATACAGCTGGTGTTAGAATTTTTTCGAAAGTTCAACTCCCTTAAAGGGTGGGTTCCGGAACGATTTTTTTGTTCAAAATTTGTAATCCTCAGTTTTTTGACCTCTTTAAGCGATTCATGAAAAAAAAAGATGAGAATGCCCATACAGCCGGTGCTAGAATGTTTCCGAAAATTCAACCCCCTGAACGGGTGTGTTCCGGAAACTTTTTTTTTTTGGTATATTTTTTTTCACACTTGTTTGACCCCTTCAAGAGATTCGTGAAATAAAAAAGATGAGAACGCCCATACAGCTGGTCTTAGAATTTTTTCGAAAGTTCAACTCCCTTAAAGGGTGGGTTCCGGAACGATTTTTTTGTTCAAAATTTGCAGTCCTCAGTTTTTTCACCTCTTTAAGCGATTTATGAAATAAAAAAGATGAGAATGCCCATACAGCCGGTGCTAGAATGTTTCCGAAAATTCAACCCCCTGAACGGGTGTGTTCCGGAAACTTTTTTTTTTGGTATATTTTTCTTCACACTTGTTTGACCCCTTCAAGAGATTCGTGAAATAAAAAAGATGAGAATGCCCATACAGCTGGTGTTAGAATTTTTTCGAAAGTTCAACTCCCTTAAAGGGTGGGTTGCGGAACGATTTTTTTGTTCAAAATTTGCAGTCCTCAGTTTTTTGACCTCTTTAAGCGATTCATGAAATAAAAAAGATGAGAATGCCCATACAGCCGGTGCTAGAATGTTTCCGAAAATTCAACCCCCTGAACGGGTGTGTTCCGGAAACTTTTTTTTTTTGGTATATTTTTTTTCACACTTGTTTGACCCCTTCAAGAGATTCGTGAAATAAAAAAGATGAGAACGCCCATACAGCTGGTGTTAGAATTTTTTCGAAAGTTCAACTCCCTTAAAGGGTGGGTTCCGGAACGATTTTTTTGTTCAAAATTTGCAGTCCTCAGTTTTTTCACCTCTTTAAACGATTTATGAAATAAAAAAGATGAGAATGCCCATACAGCCGGTGCTAGAATGTTTCCGAAAATTCAACCCCCTGAACGGGTGTGTTCCGGAAACTTTTTTTTTTGGTATATTTTTCTTCACACTTGTTTGACCCCTTCAAGAGATTCGTGAAATAAAAAAGATGAGAATGCCCATACAGCTGGTGTTAGAATTTTTTCGAAAGTTCAACTCCCTTAAAGGGTGGGTTGCGGAACGATTTTTTTGTTCAAAATTTGCAGTCTTCAGTTTTTTGACCTCTTTAAGCGATTCATGAAATAAAAAAGATGAGAATGCCCATACAGCCGGTGCTAGAATGTTTCCGAAAATTCAACCCCCTGAACGGGTGTGTTCCGGAAACTTTTTTTTTTTGGTATATTTTTTTTCACACTTGTTTGACCCCTTCAAGAGATTCGTGAAATAAAAAAGATGAGAACGCCCATACAGCTGGTCTTAGAATTTTTTCGAAAGTTCAACTCCCTTAAAGGGTGGGTTCCGGAACGATTTTTTTGTTCAAAATTTGCAGTCCTCAGTTTTTTCACCTCTTTAAGCGATTTATGAAATAAAAAAGATGAGAATGCCCATACAGCCGGTGCTAGAATGTTTCCGAAAATTCAACCCCCTGAACGGGTGTGTTCCGGAAACTTTTTTTTTTGGTATATTTTTCTTCACACTTGTTTGACCCCTTCAAGAGATTCGTGAAATAAAAAAGATGAGAATGCCCATACAGCTGGTGTTAGAATTTTTTCGAAAGTTCAACTCCCTTAAAGGGTGGGTTGCGGAACGATTTTTTTGTTCAAAATTTGCAGTCCTCAGTTTTTTGACCTCTTTAAGCGATTCATGAAATAAAAAAGATGAGAATGCCCATACAGCCGGTGCTAGAATGTTTCCGAAAATTCAACCCCCTGAACGGGTGTGTTCCGGAAACTTTTTTTTTTTGGTATATTTTTTTTCACACTTGTTTGACCCCTTCAAGAGATTCGTGAAATAAAAAAGATGAGAACGCCCATACAGCTGGTGTTAGAATTTTTTCGAAAGTTCAACTCCCTTAAAGGGTGGGTTCCGGAACGATTTTTTTGTTCAAAATTTGCAGTCCTCAGTTTTTTCACCTCTTTAAACGATTTATGAAATAAAAAAGATGAGAATGCCCATACAGCCGGTGCTAGAATGTTTCCGAAAATTCAACCCCCTGAACGGGTGTGTTCCGGAAACTTTTTTTTTTGGTATATTTTTCTTCACACTTGTTTGACCCCTTCAAGAGATTCGTGAAATAAAAAAGATGAGAATGCCCATACAGCTGGTGTTAGAATTTTTTCGAAAGTTCAACTCCCTTAAAGGGTGGGTTGCGGAACGATTTTTTTGTTCAAAATTTGCAGTCTTCAGTTTTTTGACCTCTTTAAGCGATTCATGAAATAAAAAAGATGAGAATGCCCATACAGCCGGTGCTAGAATGTTTCCGAAAATTCAACCCCCTGAACGGGTGTGTTCCGGAAACTTTTTTTTTTTGGTATATTTTTTTTCACACTTGCTTGACCCCTTCAAGAGATTCGTGAAATAAAAAAGATGAGAATGCCCATACAGCTGGTGTTAGAATTTTTTCGAAAGTTCAACTCCCTTAAAGTGTGGGTTCCGGATCGATTTTTTTGTTCAAAATTTGCAGTCCTCAGTTTTTTGATCTCTTTAAGCGATTCATGAAATAAAAAAGATGAGAATGCCCATACAGCCGGTGCTAGAATGTTTGCGAAAATGCAACCCCCTGAAAGGGTGTGTTCCGGAAACTTTTTTTTTTGGTATATTTTTTTTTCACACTTGTTTGACCCCTTCAAGAGATTCGTGAAATAAAAAAGATGAGAATGCCCATACAGCTGGTGTTACAATTTTTTCGAAAGTTCAACTCCCTTAAAGGGTGGGTTCCGGAACGAGTTTTTTGTTCCAAACTTGCAATCCTCAGTTTTTTGACCTCTTTAAGCGATTCATGAAAAAAAGATGGGAATGCCCATACAGCCGGTGCTAGAATGTTTCCGAAAATTGAACCCCCTGAACGGGTGTGTTCCGGAAACTTTTTTTTTTGGTATATTTTTTTTTCACACTTGTTTGACCCCTTCAAGAGATTCGTGAAATAAAAAAGATGAGAACGCCCATACAGCTGGTGTTAGAATTTTTTCGAAAGTTCAACTCCCTTAAAGGGTGGGTTCCGGAACGATTTTTTTGTTCAAAATTTGCAGTCCTCAGTTTTTTCACCTCTTTAAGCGATTTATGAAATAAAAAAGATGAGAATGCCCATACAGCCGGTGCTAGAATGTTTCCGAAAATTCAACCCCCTGAACGGGTGTGTTCCAGAAACTTTTTTTTTTGGTATATTTTTCTTCACACTTGTTTGACCCCTTCAAGAGATTCGTGAAATAAAAAAGATGAGAATGCCCATACAGCTGGTGTTAGAATTTTTTCGAAATTTCAACTCCCTTAAAGGGTGGGTTGCGGAACGATTTTTTTGTTCAAAATTTGCAGTCCTCAGTTTTTTGACCTCTTTAAGCGATTCATGAAATAAAAAAGATGAGAATGCCCATACAGCCGGTGCTAGAATGTTTCCGAAAATTCAACCCCCTGAACGGGTGTGTTCCGGAAACTTTTTTTTTTTGGTATATTTTTTTTCACACTTGTTTGACCCCTTCAAGAGATTCGTGAAATAAAAAAGATGAGAATGCCCATACAGCTGGTGTTAGAATTTTTTCGAAAGTTCAACTCCCTTAAAGGGTGGGTTCCGGATCGATTTTTTTGTTCAAAATTTGCAGTCCTCAGTTTTTTGACCTCTTTCAGCGATTCATGAAATAAAAAAGATGAGAATGCCCATACAGCCGGTGCTAGAATGTTTGCGAAAATGCAACCCCCTGAAAGGGTGTGTTCCGGAAACTTTTTTTTTTGGTATATTTTTTTTCACACTTGTTTGACCCCTTCAAGAGATTCGTGAAATAAAAAAGATGAGAATGCCCATACAGCTGGTGTTACAATTTTTTCGAAAGTTCAACTCCCTTAAAGGGTGGGTTCCGGAACGAGTTTTTTGTTCCAAACTTGCAATCCTCAGTTTTTGACCTCTTTAAGCGATTCATGAAATAAAAAAGATGAGAGTGCCCGTACAGCCGGTGCTAGAATGTTTCCGAAAATGCAACCCCCTGAACGGGTGTGTTCCGGAAACTTTTTTTTTTGGTATATTTTTTTTTTCACACTTGTTTGACCCCTTCAAGAGATTCGTGAAATAAAAAAGATGAGAATGCCCATACAGCTGGTGTTAGAATTTTTTCGAAAGTTCAACTCCCTTAAAGGGTGGGTTCCGGAACGATTTTTTTGTTCAAAATTTGCAGTCCTCAGTATTTTGACCTCTTTAAGCGATTCATGAAATAAAAGAGATGAGAATGCCCATACAGCCGGTGCTAGAATGTTTCCGAAAATTCAACCCCCTGAACGGGTGTGTTCCGGAAACTTTTTTTTTTGGTATATTTTTTTTTCACACTTGTTTGACCCCTTCAAGAGATTCGTGAAATAAAAAAGATGAGAATGCCCATACAGCTGGTGTTAGAATTTTTTCGAAAGTTCAACTCCCTTAAAGGGTGGGTTCCGGAACGATTGTTTTGTTCAAAACTTGAAATCCTCAGTTTTCTTACCTCTTTAAGCGATTCATGAAATAAAAAAGATGAGAATGCCCATACAGCCGGTGCCAGAATGTTTCCGAAAATTCAACCCCCTGAACGGGTGTGTTCCGGAAACTTTTTATTTTTGGTATATTTTTTTTCACACTTGTTTGACCCCTTCAAGAGATTCGTGAAATAAAAAAGATGAGAATGCCCATACAGCTGGTGTTAGAATTTTTTCGAAAGTTCAACTCCCTTAAAGGGTGGGTTCCGGAACGATTTTTTTGTTCAAAATTTGCAGTCCTCAGTTTTTTGACCTCTTCAAGCGATTCATGAAATAAAAAAGATGAGAATGCCCATACAGCCGGTGTTAGAATGTTTCCGAAAATTCAACCCCCTGAACGGGTGTGTTCCGGAAACTTTTTTTTTGGTATATTTTTTTTTCACACTTGTTTGACCCCTTCAAGAGATTCGTGAAATAAAAAAGATGAGAACGCCCATACAGCTGGTGTTAGAATTTTTTCGAACGTTCAACTCCCTTAAAGGGTGGGTTCCGGAACGATTTTTTTGTTCAAAACTTGCAATCCTCAGTTTTTTGACCTCTTTAAGCGATTCATGAAAAAAAAGATGGGAATGCCCATACAGCCGGTGCTAGAATGTTTCCGAAAATTGAACCCCCTGAACGGGTGTGTTCCGGAAACTTTTTTTTTTGGTATATTTTTTTTTCACACTTCTTTGACCCCTTCAAGAGATTCATGAAATAAAAAAGATGAGAATGCCCATACAGCTGGTGTTAGAATTTTTTCGAAAGTTCAACTCCCTTAAAGGGTGGGTTCCGGAACGATTTTTTTGTTCAAAACTTGCAATCCTCAGTTTTTTGACCTCTTTAAGCGATTCATGAAAAAAATAGATGAGAATGCCCATACAGCCGGTGCTAGAATGTTTCCGAAAATTCAACCCCCTGAACGGGTGTGTTCCGGAAACTTTTTTTTTTGGTATATTTTTTTTTCACACTTGTTTGACCCCTTCAAGAGATTCGTGAAATAAAAAAGATGAAAATGCCCATACAGCTGGTGTTAGAATTTTTTCGAAAGTTCAACTCCCTTAAAGGGTGTGTTCCGGGACGATTTTTTTGTTCAAAACTTGCAATCCTCAGTTTTTTGACCTCTTTAAGCGATTCATGAAATAAAAAAGATGAGAATGCCCATACAGCCGGTGCTAGAATGTTTCCGAAAATTCAACCCCCTGAACGGGTGTGTTCCGGAAACTTTTTTTTTTGGTATATTTTTTTTTCACACTTGTTTGACCCCTTCAAGAGATTCGTGAAATAAAAAAGATGAGAATGCCCATACAGCTGGTGTTAGAATTTTTTCGAAAGTTCAACTCCCTTAAAGGGTGGGTTCCGGAACGATTGTTTTGTTCAAAACTTGAAATCCTCAGTTTTTTTACCTCTTTAAGCGATTCATGAAATAAAAAAGATGAGAATGCCCATACAGCCGGTGCCAGAATGTTTCCGAAAATTCAACCCCCTGAACGGGTGTGTTCCGGAAACTTTTTATTTTTGGTATATTTTTTTTCACACTTGTTTGACCCCTTCAAGAGATTCGTGAAATAAAAAAGATGAGAATGCCCATACAGCTGGTGTTAGAATTTTTTCGAAAGTTCAACTCCCTTAAAGGGTGGGTTCCGGAACGATTTTTTTGTTCAAAATTTGCAGTCCTCAGTTTTTTGACCTCTTCAAGCGATTCATGAAATAAAAAAGATGAGAATGCCCATACAGCCGGTGCTAGAATGTTTCCGAAAATTCAACCCCCTGAACGGGTGTGTTCCGGAAACTTTTTTTTTGGTATATTTTTTTTTCACACTTGTTTGACCCCTTCAAGAGATTCGTGAAATAAAAAAGATGAGAACGCCCATACAGCTGGTGTTAGAATTTTTTCGAACGTTCAACTCCCTTAAAGGGTGGGTTCCGGAACGATTTTTTTGTTCAAAACTTGCAATCCTCAGTTTTTTGACCTCTTTAAGCGATTCATGAAAAAAAAGATGGGAATGCCCATACAGCCGGTGCTAGAATGTTTCCGAAAATTGAACCCCCTGAACGGGTGTGTTCCGGAAACTTTTTTTTTTGGTATATTTTTTTTTCACACTTGTTTGACCCCTTCAAGAGATTCGTGAAATAAAAAAGATGAGAATGCCCATACAGCTGGTGTTAGAATTTTTTCGATAGTTCAACTCCCTTAAAGGCTGGGTTCCGGAACGATTTTTTTGTTCAAAATTTGCAATCCTCAGTTTTTTGACCTCTTTAAGCGATTCATGAAAAAAAAAGATGAGAATGCCCATACAGCCGGTGCTAGAATGTTTCCGAAAATTGAACCCCCTGAACGGGTGTGTTCCGGAAACTTTTTTTTTTTGTATATTTTTTTTTCACACTTGTTTGACCCCTTCAAGAGATTCGTGAAATAAAAAAGATGAGAATGCCCATACAGCTGGTGTTAGAATTTTTTCGAAAGTTCAAATCCCTTAAAGGGTGTGTTCCGGATCGATTTTTTTGTTCCAAACTTGCAATCCTCAGTTTTTTGACCTCTTTAAGCGATTCATGAAATAAAAAAGATGAGAATGCCCATACAGCCGGTGCCAGAATGTTTCCGAAAATTCAACCCCCTGAACGGGTGTGTTCCGGAAACTTTTTTTTTGGTATATTTTTTTTTTCACACTTGTTTGACCCCTTCAAGAGATTCATGAAATAAAAAAGATGAGAATGCCCATACAGCTGGTGTTAGAATTTTTTCGAAAGTTCAACTCCCTTAAAGGGTGGGTTCCGGAACGATTTTTTTGTTCAAAATTTGCAGTCCTCAGTTTTTTGACCTCTTTAAGCGATTCATGAAATAAAAAAGATGGGAATGCCCATACAGCCGGTGCTAGAATGTTTCCGAAAATTCAACCCCCTGAACGGGTGTGTTCCGGAAACTTTTTTTTTTGGTATATTTTTTTTCACACGTGTTTGACCCCTTCAAGAGATTCGTGAAATAAAAAAGATGAGAATGCCCATACAGCTGGTGTTAGAATTTTTTCGAAAGTTCAACTCCCTTAAAGGGTGGGTTCCGGAACGATTTTTTTATTCAAAACTTGCAATCCTCAGTTTTTTGACCTCTTTAAGCGATTCATGAAAAAAAAAAGATGAGAATGCCCATACAGCCGGTGCTAGAATGTTTCCGAAAATTCAACCCCCTGAACGGGTGTGTTCCGGAAACTTTTTTTTTTTGGTATATTTTTTTTCACACTTGTTTGACCCCTTCAAGAGATTCGTGAAATAAAAAAGATGAGAACGCCCATACAGCTGGTGTTAGAATTTTTTCGAAAGTTCAACTCCCTTAAAGGGTGGGTTCCGGAACGATTTTTTTGTTCAAAATTTGCAGTCATCAGTTTTTTCACCTCCTTAAGCGATTTATGAAATAAAAAAGATGAGAATGCCCATACAGCCGGTGCTAGAATGTTTCCGAAAATTGAACCCCCTGAACGGGTGTGTTCCGGAAACTTTTTTTTTTGGTATATTTTTTTTTCACACTTCTTTGACCCTTTCAAGAGATTCATGAAATAAAAAAGATGAGAATGCCCATACAGCTGGTGTTAGAATTTTTTCGAAAGTTCAACTCCCTTAAAGGGTGGGTTCCGGAACGATTTTTTTGTTCAAAACTTGCAATCCTCAGTTTTTTGACCTCTTTAAGCGATTCATGAAAAAAATAGATGAGAATGCCCATACAGCCGGTGCTAGAATGTTTCCGAAAATTCAACCCCCTGAACGGGTGTGTTCCGGAAACTTTTTTTTTTTGGTATATTTTTTTTTCACACTTGTTTGACCCCTTCAAGAGATTCGTGAAATAAAAAAGATGAGAATGCCCATACAGCTGGTGTTAGAATTTTTTCGAAAGTTCAACTCCCTTAAAGGGTGTGTTCCGGATCGATTTTTTTGTTCCAAACTTGCAATCCTCAGTTTTTTGACCTCTTTAAGCGATTCATGAAATAAAAAAGATGAGAATGCCCATACAGCCGGTGCCAGAATGTTTCCGAAAATTCAACCCCCTGAACGGGTGTGTTCCGGAAACTTTTTTTTTGGTATATTTTTTTTTCACACTTGTTTGACCCCTTCAAGAGATTCGTGAAATAAAAAAGATGAGAATGCCCATACAGCTGGTGTTAGAATTTTTTCGAAAGTTCAACTCCCTTAAAGGGTGGGTTCCGGAACGATTTTTTTGTTCAAAATTTGCAGTCCTCAGTTTTTTGACCTCTTCAAGCGATTCATGAAATAAAAAAGATGAGAATGCCCATACAGCCGGTGCTAGAATGTTTCCGAAAATTCAACCCCCTGAACGGGTGTGTTCCGGAAACTTTTTTTTTGGTATATTTTTTTTTCACACTTGTTTGACCCCTTCAAGAGATTCGTGAAATAAAAAAGATGAGAACGCCCATACAGCTGGTGTTAGAATTTTTTCGAACGTTCAACTCCCTTAAAGGTTGGGTTCCGGAACGATTTTTTTGTTCAAAACTTGCAATCCTCAGTTTTTTGACCTCTTTAAGCGATTCATGAAAAAAAAGATGGGAATGCCCATACAGCCGGTGCTAGAATGTTTCCGAAAATTGAACCCCCTGAACGGGTGTGTTCCGGAAACTTTTTTTTTTGGTATATTTTTTTTTCACACTTGTTTGACCCCTTCAAGAGATTCGTGAAATAAAAAAGATGAGAATGCCCATACAGCTGGTGTTAGAATTTTTTCGAAAGTTCAACTCCCTTAAAGGGTGTGTTCCGGAACGATTTTTTTGTTCCAAACTTGCAATCCTCAGTTTTTTTACCTCTTTAAGCGATTCATGAAATAAAAAAGATGAGAATGCCCATACAGCCGGTGCCAGAATGTTTCCGAAAATTCAACCCCCTGAACGGGTGTGTTCCGGAAACTTTTTTTTTGGTATATTTTTTTTTCACACTTGTTTGACCCCTTCAAGAGATTCATGAAATAAAAAAGATGAGAATGCCCATACAGCTGGTGTTAGAATTTTTTCGAAAGTTCAACTCCCTTAAAGGGTGGGTTCCGGAACGATTTTTTTGTTCAAAATTTGTAATCCTCAGTTTTTTGACCTCTTTAAGCGATTCATGAAATAAAAAAGATGAGAATGCCCATACAGCCGGTGCTAGAATGTTTCCGAAAATTCAACCCCCTGAACGGGTGTGTTCCGGAAACTTTTTTTTTTGATATATTTTTTTTCACACTTGTTTGACCCCTTCAAGAGATTCGTGAAATAAAAAAGATGAGAATGCCCATACAGCTGGTGTTAGAATTTTTTCGAAAGTTCAACTCCCTTAAAGGGTGGGTTCCGAAACGATTTTTTTGTTCAAAATTTGCAGTCCTCAGTTTTTTGACCTCTTTAAGCGATTCATGAAATAAAAAAGATGAGAATGCCCATACAGCCGGTGCTAGAATGTTTCCGAAAATTCAACCCCCTGAACGGGTGTGTTCCGGAAACTTTTTTTTTTTGGTATATTTTTTTTCACACTTGTTTGACCCCTTCAAGAGATTCGTGAAATAAAAAAGATGAGAACGCCCATACAGCTGGTGTTAGAATTTTTTCGAAAGTTCAACTCCCTTAAAGGGTGGGTTCCGGAACGATTTTTTTGTTCAAAATTTGCAGTCCTCAGTTTTTTCACCTCTTTAAGCGATTTATGAAATAAAAAAGATGAGAATGCCCATACAGCCGGTGCTAGAATGTTTCCGAAAATTGAACCCCCTGAACGGGTGTGTTCCGGAAACTTTTTTTTTTGGTATATTTTTTTTTCACACTTCTTTGACCCTTTCAAGAGATTCATGAAATAAAAAAGATGAGAATGCCCATACAGCTGGTGTTAGAATTTTTTCGAAAGTTCAACTCCCTTAAAGGGTGGGTTCCGGAACGATTTTTTTGTTCAAAACTTGCAATCCTCAGTTTTTTGACCTCTTTAAGCGATTCATGAAAAAAATAGATGAGAATGCCCATACAGCCGGTGCTAGAATGTTTCCGAAAATTCAACCCCCTGAACGGGTGTGTTCCGGAAACTTTTTTTTTTGGTATATTTTTTTTTCACACTTGTTTGACCCCTTCAAGAGATTCGTGAAATAAAAAAGATGAGAATGCCCATACAGCTGGTGTTAGAATTTTTTCGAAAGTTCAACTCCCTTAAAGGGTGTGTTCCGGAACGATTTTTTTGTTCCAAACTTGCAATCCTCAGTTTTTTTACCTCTTTAAGCGATTCATGAAATAAAAAAGATGAGAATGCCCATACAGCCGGTGCCAGAATGTTTCCGAAAATTCAACCCCCTGAACGGGTGTGTTCCGGAAACTTTTTTTTTTTGGTATATTTTTTTTCACACTTGTTTGACCCCTTCAAGAGATTCGTGAAATAAAAAAGATGAGAACGCCCATACAGCTGGTCTTAGAATTTTTTCGAAAGTTCAACTCCCTTAAAGGGTGGGTTCCGGAACGATTTTTTTGTTCAAAATTTGCAGTCCTCAGTTTTTTCACCTCTTTAAGCGATTTATGAAATAAAAAAGATGAGAATGCCCATACAGCCGGTGCTAGAATGTTTCCGAAAATTCAACCCCCTGAACGGGTGTGTTCCGGAAACTTTTTTTTTTGGTATATTTTTCTTCACACTTGTTTGACCCCTTCAAGAGATTCGTGAAATAAAAAAGATGAGAATGCCCATACAGCTGGTGTTAGAATTTTTTCGAAAGTTCAACTCCCTTAAAGGGTGGGTTGCGGAACGATTTTTTTGTTCAAAATTTGCAGTCCTCAGTTTTTTGACCTCTTTAAGCGATTCATGAAATAAAAAAGATGAGAATGCCCATACAGCCGGTGCTAGAATGTTTCCGAAAATTCAACCCCCTGAACGGGTGTGTTCCGGAAATTTTTTTTTTTTGGTATATTTTTTTTCACACTTGCTTGACCCCTTCAAGAGATTCGTGAAATACAAAAGATGAGAATGCCCATACAGCTGGTGTTAGAATTTTTTCGAAAGTTCAACTCCCTTAAAGTGTGGGTTCCGGATCGATTTTTTTGTTCAAAATTTGCAGTCCTCAGTTTTTTGATCTCTTTAAGCGATTCATGAAATAAAAAAGATGAGAATGCCCATACAGCCGGTGCTAGAATGTTTGCGAAAATGCAACCCCCTGAAAGGGTGTGTTCCGGAAACTTTTTTTTTTGGTATATTTTTTTTTCACACTTGTTTGACCCCTTCAAGAGATTCGTGAAATAAAAAAGATGAGAATGCCCATACAGCTGGTGTTACAATTTTTTCGAAAGTTCAACTCCCTTAAAGGGTGGGTTCCGGAACGAGTTTTTTGTTCCAAACTTGCAATCCTCAGTTTTTTGACCTCTTTAAGCGATTCATGAAAAAAAGATGGGAATGCCCATACAGCCGGTGCTAGAATGTTTCCGAAAATTGAACCCCCTGAACGGGTGTGTTCCGGAAACTTTTTTTTTTGGTATATTTTTTTTTCACACTTGTTTGACCCCTTCAAGAGATTCGTGAAATAAAAAAGATGAGAACGCCCATACAGCTGGTGTTAGAATTTTTTCGAAAGTTCAACTCCCTTAAAGGGTGGGTTCCGGAACGATTTTTTTGTTCAAAATTTGCAGTCCTCAGTTTTTTCACCTCTTTAAGCGATTTATGAAATAAAAAAGATGAGAATGCCCATACAGCCGGTGCTAGAATGTTTCCGAAAATTCAACCCCCTGAACGGGTGTGTTCCAGAAACTTTTTTTTTTGGTATATTTTTCTTCACACTTGTTTGACCCCTTCAAGAGATTCGTGAAATAAAAAAGATGAGAATGCCCATACAGCTGGTGTTAGAATTTTTTCGAAATTTCAACTCCCTTAAAGGGTGGGTTGCGGAACGATTTTTTTGTTCAAAATTTGCAGTCCTCAGTTTTTTGACCTCTTTAAGCGATTCATGAAATAAAAAAGATGAGAATGCCCATACAGCCGGTGCTAGAATGTTTCCGAAAATTCAACCCCCTGAACGGGTGTGTTCCGGAAACTTTTTTTTTTTGGTATATTTTTTTTCACACTTGTTTGACCCCTTCAAGAGATTCGTGAAATAAAAAAGATGAGAATGCCCATACAGCTGGTGTTAGAATTTTTTCGAAAGTTCAACTCCCTTAAAGGGTGGGTTCCGGATCGATTTTTTTGTTCAAAATTTGCAGTCCTCAGTTTTTTGACCTCTTTCAGCGATTCATGAAATAAAAAAGATGAGAATGCCCATACAGCCGGTGCTAGAATGTTTGCGAAAATGCAACCCCCTGAAAGGGTGTGTTCCGGAAACTTTTTTTTTTGGTATATTTTTTTTCACACTTGTTTGACCCCTTCAAGAGATTCGTGAAATAAAAAAGATGAGAATGCCCATACAGCTGGTGTTACAATTTTTTCGAAAGTTCAACTCCCTTAAAGGGTGGGTTCCGGAACGAGTTTTTTGTTCCAAACTTGCAATCCTCAGTTTTTTGACCTCTTTAAGCGATTCATGAAATAAAAAAGATGAGAGTGCCCGTACAGCCGGTGCTAGAATGTTTCCGAAAATTCAACCCCCTGAACGGGTGTGTTCCGGAAACTTTTTTTTTTGGTATTTTTTTTTTTCACACTTGTTTGACCCCTTCAAGAGATTCGTGAAATAAAAAAGATGAGAATGCCCATACAGCTGGTGTTAGAATTTTTTCGAAAGTTCAACTCCCTTAAAGGGTGGGTTCCGGAACGATTTTTTTGTTCAAAATTTGCAGTCCTCAGTTTTTTGACCTCTTTAAGCGATTCATGAAATAAAAGAGATGAGAATGCCCATACAGCCGGTGCTAGAATGTTTCCGAAAATTCAACCCCCTGAACGGGTGTGTTCCGGAAACTTTTTTTTTTGGTATATTTTTTTTTCACACTTGTTTGACCCCTTCAAGAGATTCGTGAAATAAAAAAGATGAGAATGCCCATACAGCTGGTGTTAGAATTTTTTCGAAAGTTCAACTCCCTTAAAGGGTGGGTTCCGGAACGATTGTTTTGTTCAAAACTTGAAATCCTCAGTTTTCTTACCTCTTTAAGCGATTCATGTAATAAAAAAGATGAGAATGCCCATACAGCCGGTGCCAGAATGTTTCCGAAAATTCAACCCCCTGAACGGGTGTGTTCCGGAAACTTTTTATTTTTGGTATATTTTTTTTCACACTTGTTTGACCCCTTCAAGAGATTCGTGAAATAAAAAAGATGAGAATGCCCATACAGCTGGTGTTAGAATTTTTTCGAAAGTTCAACTCCCTTAAAGGGTGGGTTCCGGAACGATTTTTTTGTTCAAAATTTGCAGTCCTCAGTTTTTTGACCTCTTCAAGCGATTCATGAAATAAAAAAGATGAGAATGCCCATACAGCCGGTGCTAGAATGTTTCCGAAAATTCAACCCCCTGAACGGGTGTGTTCCGGAAACTTTTTTTTTGGTATATTTTTTTTTCACACTTGTTTGACCCCTTCAAGAGATTCGTGAAATAAAAAAGATGAGAACGCCCATACAGCTGGTGTTAGAATTTTTTCGAACGTTCAACTCCCTTAAAGGGTGGGTTCCGGAACGATTTTTTTGTTCAAAACTTGCAATCCTCAGTTTTTTGACCTCTTTAAGCGATTCATGAAAAAAAAGATGGGAATGCCCATACAGCCGGTGCTAGAATGTTTCCGAAAATTGAACCCCCTGAACGGGTGTGTTCCGGAAACTTTTTTTTTTGGTATATTTTTTTTTCACACTTCTTTGACCCCTTCAAGAGATTCATGAAATAAAAAAGATGAGAATGCCCATACAGCTGGTGTTAGAATTTTTTCGAAAGTTCAACTCCCTTAAAGGGTGGGTTCCGGAACGATTTTTTTGTTCAAAACTTGCAATCCTCAGTTTTTTGACCTCTTTAAGCGATTCATGAAAAAAATAGATGAGAATGCCCATACAGCCGGTGCTAGAATGTTTCCGAAAATTCAACCCCCTGAACGGGTGTGTTCCGGAAACTTTTTTTTTTGGTATATTTTTTTTTCACACTTGTTTGACCCCTTCAAGAGATTCGTGAAATAAAAAAGATGAAAATGCCCATACAGCTGGTGTTAGAATTTTTTCGAAAGTTCAACTCCCTTAAAGGGTGTGTTCCGGATCGATTTTTTTGTTCCAAACTTGCATTCCTCAGTTTTTTGACCTCTTTAAGCGATTCATGAAATAAAAAAGATGAGAATGCCCATACAGCCGGTGCCAGAATGTTTCCGAAAATTCAACCCCCTGAACGGGTGTGTTCCGGAAACTTTTTTTTTGGTATATTTTTTTTTCACACTTGTTTGACCCCTTCAAGAGATTCATGAAATAAAAAAGATGAGAATGCCCATACAGCTGGTGTTAGAATTTTTTCGAAAGTTCAACTCCCTTAAAGGGTGGGTTCCGGAACGATTTTTTTGTTCAAAATTTGCAGTCCTCAGTTTTTTCACCTCTTTAAGCGATTTATGAAATAAAAAAGATGAGAATGCCCATACAGCCGGTGCTAGAATGTTTCCGAAAATTCAACCCCCTGAACGGGTGTGTTCCAGAAACTTTTTTTTTTGGTATATTTTTCTTCACACTTGTTTGACCCCTTCAAGAGATTCGTGAAATAAAAAAGATGAGAATGCCCATACAGCTGGTGTTAGAATTTTTTCGAAATTTCAACTCCCTTAAAGGGTGGGTTGCGGAACGATTTTTTTGTTCAAAATTTGCAGTCCTCAGTTTTTTGACCTCTTTAAGCGATTCATGAAATAAAAAAGATGAGAATGCCCATACAGCCGGTGCTAGAATGTTTCCGAAAATTCAACCCCCTGAACGGGTGTGTTCCGGAAACTTTTTTTTTTTGGTATATTTTTTTTCACACTTGTTTGACCCCTTCAAGAGATTCGTGAAATAAAAAAGATGAGAATGCCCATACAGCTGGTGTTAGAATTTTTTCGAAAGTTCAACTCCCTTAAAGGGTGGGTTCCGGATCGATTTTTTTGTTCAAAATTTGCAGTCCTCAGTTTTTTGACCTCTTTCAGCGATTCATGAAATAAAAAAGATGAGAATGCCCATACAGCCGGTGCTAGAATGTTTGCGAAAATGCAACCCCCTGAAAGGGTGTGTTCCGGAAACTTTTTTTTTTGGTATATTTTTTTTCACACTTGTTTGACCCCTTCAAGAGATTCGTGAAATAAAAAAGATGAGAATGCCCATACAGCTGGTGTTACAATTTTTTCGAAAGTTCAACTCCCTTAAAGGGTGGGTTCCGGAACGAGTTTTTTGTTCCAAACTTGCAATCCTCAGTTTTTTGACCTCTTTAAGCGATTCATGAAATAAAAAAGATGAGAGTGCCCGTACAGCCGGTGCTAGAATGTTTCCGAAAATTCAACCCCCTGAACGGGTGTGTTCCGGAAACTTTTTTTTTTGGTATTTTTTTTTTTCACACTTGTTTGACCCCTTCAAGAGATTCGTGAAATAAAAAAGATGAGAATGCCCATACAGCTGGTGTTAGAATTTTTTCGAAAGTTCAACTCCCTTAAAGGGTGGGTTCCGGAACGATTTTTTTGTTCAAAATTTGCAGTCCTCAGTTTTTTGACCTCTTTAAGCGATTCATGAAATAAAAGAGATGAGAATGCCCATACAGCCGGTGCTAGAATGTTTCCGAAAATTCAACCCCCTGAACGGGTGTGTTCCGGAAACTTTTTTTTTTGGTATATTTTTTTTTCACACTTGTTTGACCCCTTCAAGAGATTCGTGAAATAAAAAAGATGAGAATGCCCATACAGCTGGTGTTAGAATTTTTTCGAAAGTTCAACTCCCTTAAAGGGTGGGTTCCGGAACGATTGTTTTGTTCAAAACTTGAAATCCTCAGTTTTCTTACCTCTTTAAGCGATTCATGTAATAAAAAAGATGAGAATGCCCATACAGCCGGTGCCAGAATGTTTCCGAAAATTCAACCCCCTGAACGGGTGTGTTCCGGAAACTTTTTATTTTTGGTATATTTTTTTTCACACTTGTTTGACCCCTTCAAGAGATTCGTGAAATAAAAAAGATGAGAATGCCCATACAGCTGGTGTTAGAATTTTTTCGAAAGTTCAACTCCCTTAAAGGGTGGGTTCCGGAACGATTTTTTTGTTCAAAATTTGCAGTCCTCAGTTTTTTGACCTCTTCAAGCGATTCATGAAATAAAAAAGATGAGAATGCCCATACAGCCGGTGCTAGAATGTTTCCGAAAATTCAACCCCCTGAACGGGTGTGTTCCGGAAACTTTTTTTTTGGTATATTTTTTTTTCACACTTGTTTGACCCCTTCAAGAGATTCGTGAAATAAAAAAGATGAGAACGCCCATACAGCTGGTGTTAGAATTTTTTCGAACGTTCAACTCCCTTAAAGGGTGGGTTCCGGAACGATTTTTTTGTTCAAAACTTGCAATCCTCAGTTTTTTGACCTCTTTAAGCGATTCATGAAAAAAAAGATGGGAATGCCCATACAGCCGGTGCTAGAATGTTTCCGAAAATTGAACCCCCTGAACGGGTGTGTTCCGGAAACTTTTTTTTTTGGTATATTTTTTTTTCACACTTCTTTGACCCCTTCAAGAGATTCATGAAATAAAAAAGATGAGAATGCCCATACAGCTGGTGTTAGAATTTTTTCGAAAGTTCAACTCCCTTAAAGGGTGGGTTCCGGAACGATTTTTTTGTTCAAAACTTGCAATCCTCAGTTTTTTGACCTCTTTAAGCGATTCATGAAAAAAATAGATGAGAATGCCCATACAGCCGGTGCTAGAATGTTTCCGAAAATTCAACCCCCTGAACGGGTGTGTTCCGGAAACTTTTTTTTTTGGTATATTTTTTTTTCACACTTGTTTGACCCCTTCAAGAGATTCGTGAAATAAAAAAGATGAAAATGCCCATACAGCTGGTGTTAGAATTTTTTCGAAAGTTCAACTCCCTTAAAGGGTGTGTTCCGGATCGATTTTTTTGTTCCAAACTTGCATTCCTCAGTTTTTTGACCTCTTTAAGCGATTCATGAAATAAAAAAGATGAGAATGCCCATACAGCCGGTGCCAGAATGTTTCCGAAAATTCAACCCCCTGAACGGGTGTGTTCCGGAAACTTTTTTTTTGGTATATTTTTTTTTCACACTTGTTTGACCCCTTCAAGAGATTCATGAAATAAAAAAGATGAGAATGCCCATACAGCTGGTGTTAGAATTTTTTCGAAAGTTCAACTCCCTTAAAGGGTGGGTTCCGGAACGATTTTTTTGTTCAAAATTTGCAGTCCTCAGTTTTTTGACCTCTTTAAGCGATTCACGAAATAAAAAAGATGAGAATGCCCGTACAGCCGGTGCTAGAATGTTTCCGAAAATTCAACCCCCTGAACGGGTGTGTTCCGGAAACTTTTTTTTTTGGTGTATTTTTTTTCACACTTGTTTGACCCCTTCAAGAGATTCGTGAAATAAAAAAGATGAGAATGCCCATACAACTGGTGTTAGAATTTTTTCGAAAGTTCAACTCCCTTAAAGGGTGTGTTCCGGGACGATTTTTTTGTTCAAAACTTGCAATCCTCAGTTTTTTGACCTCTTTAAGCGATTCATGAAATAAAAAAGATGAGAATGCCCATACAGCCGGTGCTAGAATGTTTCCGAAAATTCAACCCCCTGAACGGGTGTGTTCCGGAAACTTTTTTTTTTGGTATATTTTTTTTTCACACTTGTTTGACCCCTTCAAGAGATTCGTGAAATAAAAAAGATGAGAATGCCCATACAGCTGGTGTTAGAATTTTTTCGAAAGTTCAACTCCCTTAAAGGGTGGGTTCCGGAACGATTGTTTTGTTCAAAACTTGAAATCCTCAGTTTTTTTACCTCTTTAAGCGATTCATGAAATAAAAAAGATGAGAATGCCCATACAGCCGGTGCCAGAATGTTTCCGAAAATTCAACCCCCTGAACGGGTGTGTTCCGGAAACTTTTTATTTTTGGTATATTTTTTTTCACACTTGTTTGACCCCTTCAAGAGATTCGTGAAATAAAAAAGATGAGAATGCCCATACAGCTGGTGTTAGAATTTTTTCGAAAGTTCAACTCCCTTAAAGGGTGGGTTCCGGAACGATTTTTTTGTTCAAAATTTGCAGTCCTCAGTTTTTTGACCTCTTCAAGCGATTCATGAAATAAAAAAGATGAGAATGCCCATACAGCCGGTGCTAGAATGTTTCCGAAAATTCAACCCCCTGAACGGGTGTGTTCCGGAAACTTTTTATTTTTGGTATATTTTTTTTCACACTTGTTTGACCCCTTCAAGAGATTCGTGAAATAAAAAAGATGAGAATGCCCATACAGCTGGTGTTAGAATTTTTTCGAAAGTTCAACTCCCTTAAAGGGTGGGTTCCGGAACGATTTTTTTGTTCAAAATTTGCAATCCTCAGTTTTTTGACCTCTTTAAGCGATTCATGAAAAAAAAAGATGAGAATGCCCATACAGCCGGTGCTAGAATGTTTCCGAAAATTGAACCCCCTGAACGGGTGTGTTCCGGAAACTTTTTTTTTTGGTATATTTTTTTTTCACACTTCTTTGACCCCTTCAAGAGATTCATGAAATAAAAAAGATGAGAATGCCCATACAGCTGGTGTTAGAATTTTTTCGAAAGTTCAACTCCCTTAAAGGGTGGGTTCCGGAACGATTTTTTTGTTCAAAACTTGCAATCCTCAGTTTTTTGACCTCTTTAAGCGATTCATGAAAAAAATAGATGAGAATGCCCATACAGCCGGTGCTAGAATGTTTCCGAAAATTCAACCCCCTGAACGGGTGTGTTCCGGAAACTTTTTTTTTTTGTATATTTTTTTTTCACACTTGTTTGACCCCTTCAAGAGATTCGTGAAATAAAAAAGATGAGAATGCCCATACAGCTGGTGTTAGAATTTTTTCGAAAGTTCAAATCCCTTAAAGGGTGTGTTCCGGATCGATTTTTTTGTTCCAAACTTGCAATCCTCAGTTTTTTGACCTCTTTAAGCGATTCATGAAATAAAAAAGATGAGAATGCCCATACAGCCGGTGCCAGAATGTTTCCGAAAATTCAACCCCCTGAACGGGTGTGTTCCGGAAACTTTTTTTTTGGTATATTTTTTTTTCACACTTGTTTGACCCCTTCAAGAGATTCATGAAATAAAAAAGATGAGAATGCCCATACAGCTGGTGTTAGAATTTTTTCGAAAGTTCAACTCCCTTAAAGGGTGGGTTCCGGGACGATTTTTTTGTTCAAAATTTGCAGTCCTCAGTTTTTTGACCTCTTTAAGCGATTCACGAAATAAAAAAGATGAGAATGCCCGTACAGCCGGTGCTAGAATGTTTCCGAAAATTCAACCCCCTGAACGGGTGTGTTCCGGAAACTTTTTTTTTTGGTGTATTTTTTTTCACACTTGTTTGACCCCTTCAAGAGATTCGTGAAATAAAAAAGATGAGAATGCCCATACAACTGGTGTTAGAATTTTTTCGAAAGTTCAACTCCCTTAAAGGGTGTGTTCCGGGACGATTTTTTTGTTCAAAACTTGCAATCCTCAGTTTTTTGACCTCTTTAAGCGATTCATGAAATAAAAAAGATGAGAATGCCCATACAGCCGGTGCTAGAATGTTTCCGAAAATTCAACCCCCTGAACGGGTGTGTTCCGGAAACTTTTTTTTTTGGTATATTTTTTTTTCACACTTGTTTGACCCCTTCAAGAGATTCGTGAAATAAAAAAGATGAGAATGCCCATACAGCTGGTGTTAGAATTTTTTCGAAAGTTCAACTCAATTAAAGGGTGGGTTCCGGAACGATTGTTTTGTTCAAAACTTGAAATCCTCAGTTTTTTTACCTCTTTAAGCGATTCATGAAATAAAAAAGATGAGAATGCCCATACAGCCGGTGCCAGAATGTTTCCGAAAATTCAACCCCCTGAACGGGTGTGTTCCGGAAACTTTTTATTTTTGGTATATTTTTTTTCACACTTGTTTGACCCCTTCAAGAGATTCGTGAAATAAAAAAGATGAGAATGCCCATACAGCTGGTGTTAGAATTTTTTCGAAAGTTCAACTCCCTTAAAGGGTGGGTTCCGGAACGATTTTTTTGTTCAAAATTTGCAGTCCTCAGTTTTTTGACCTCTTCAAGCGATTCATGAAATAAGAAAGATGAGAATGCCCATACAGCCGGTGCTAGAATGTTTCCGAAAATTCAACCCCCTGAACGGGTGTGTTCCGGAAACTTTTTATTTTTGGTATATTTTTTTTCACACTTGTTTGACCCCTTCAAGAGATTCGTGAAATAAAAAAGATGAGAATGCCCATACAGCTGGTGTTAGAATTTTTTCGAAAGTTCAACTCCCTTAAAGGGTGGGTTCCGGAACGATTGTTTTGTTCAAAACTTGAAATCCTCAGTTTTTTTACCTCTTTAAGCGATTCATGAAATAAAAAAGATGAGAATGCCCATACAGCCGGTGCCAGAATGTTTCCGAAAATTCAACCCCCTGAACGGGTGTGTTCCGGAAACTTTTTATTTTTGGTATATTTTTTTTCACACTTGTTTGACCCCTTCAAGAGATTCGTGAAATAAAAAAGATGAGAATGCCCATACAGCTGGTGTTAGAATTTTTTCGAAAGTTCAACTCCCTTAAAGGGTGGGTTCCGGAACGATTTTTTTGTTCCAAATTTGCAGTCCTCAGTTTTTTGACCTCTTCAAGCGATTCATGAAATAAAAAAGATGAGAATGCCCATACAGCCGGTGCTAGAATGTTTCCGAAAATTCAACCCCCTGAACGGGTGTGTTCCGGAAACTTTTTATTTTTGGTATATTTTTTTTCACACTTGTTTGACCCCTTCAAGAGATTCGTGAAATAAAAAAGATGAGAATGCCCATACAGCTGGTGTTAGAATTTTTTCGAAAGTTCAACTCCCTTAAAGGGTGGGTTCCGGAACGATTTTTTTGTTCAAAATTTGCAATCCTCAGTTTTTTGACCTCTTTAAGCGATTCATGAAAAAAAAAGATGAGAATGCCCATACAGCCGGTGCTAGAATGTTTCCGAAAATTGAACCCCCTGAACGGGTGTGTTCCGGAAACTTTTTTTTTTGGTATATTTTTTTTTCACACTTCTTTGACCCCTTCAAGAGATTCATGAAATAAAAAAGATGAGAATGCCCATACAGCTGGTGTTAGAATTTTTTCGAAAGTTCAACTCCCTTAAAGGGTGGGTTCCGGAACGATTTTTTTGTTCAAAACTTGCAATCCTCAGTTTTTTGACCTCTTTAAGCGATTCATGAAAAAAATAGATGAGAATGCCCATACAGCCGGTGCTAGAATGTTTCCGAAAATTCAACCCCCTGTACGGGTGTGTTCCGGAAACTTTTTTTTTTTGTATATTTTTTTTTCACACTTGTTTGACCCCTTCAAGAGATTCGTGAAATAAAAAAGATGAGAATGCCCATACAGCTGGTGTTAGAATTTTTTCGAAAGTTCAAATCCCTTAAAGGGTGTGTTCCGGATCGATTTTTTTGTTCCAAACTTGCAATCCTCAGTTTTTTGACCTCTTTAAGCGATTTATGAAATAAAAAAGATGAGAATGCCCATACAGCCGGTGCCAGAATGTTTCCGAAAATTCAACCCCCTGAACGGGTGTGTTCCGGAAACTTTTTTTTTGGTATATTTTTTTTTCACACTTGTTTGACCCCTTCAAGAGATTCATGAAATAAAAAAGATGAGAATGCCCATACAGCTGGTGTTAGAATTTTTTCGAAAGTTCAACTCCCTTAAAGGGTGGGTTCCGGAACGATTTTTTTGTTCAAAATTTGCAGTCCTCAGTTTTTTGACCTCTTTAAGCGATTCATGAAATAAAAAAGATGGGAATGCCCATACAGCCGGTGCTAGAATGTTTCCGAAAATTCAACCCCCTGAACGGGTGTGTTCCGGAAACTTTTTTTTTTGGTATATTTTTTTTCACACGTGTTTGACCCCTTCAAGAGATTCGTGAAATAAAAAAGATGAGAATGCCCATACAGCTGGTGTTAGAATTTTTTCGAAAGTTCAACTCCCTTAAAGGGTGGGTTCCGGAACGATTTTTTTATTCAAAACTTGCAATCCTCAGTTTTTTGACCTCTTTAAGCGATTCATGAAAAAAAAAAGATGAGAATGCCCATACAGCCGGTGCTAGAATGTTTCCGAAAATTCAACCCCCTGAACGGGTGTGTTCCGGAAACTTTTTTTTTTTGGTATATTTTTTTTCACACTTGTTTGACCCCTTCAAGAGATTCGTGAAATAAAAAAGATGAGAACGCCCATACAGCTGGTGTTAGAATTTTTTCGAAAGTTCAACTCCCTTAAAGGGTGGGTTCCGGAACGATTTTTTTGTTCAAAATTTGCAGTCCTCAGTTTTTTCACCTCTTTAAGCGATTTATGAAATAAAAAAGATGAGAATGCCCATACAGCCGGTGCTAGAATGTTTCCGAAAATTGAACCCCCTGAACGGGTGTGTTCCGGAAACTTTTTTTTTTGGTATATTTTTTTTTCACACTTCTTTGACCCTTTCAAGAGATTCATGAAATAAAAAAGATGAGAATGCCCATACAGCTGGTGTTAGAATTTTTTCGAAAGTTCAACTCCCTTAAAGGGTGGGTTCCGGAACGATTTTTTTGTTCAAAACTTGCAATCCTCAGTTTTTTGACCTCTTTAAGCGATTCATGAAAAAAATAGATGAGAATGCCCATACAGCCGGTGCTAGAATGTTTCCGAAAATTCAACCCACTGAACGGGTGTGTTCCGGAAACTTTTTTTTTTTGGTATATTTTTTTTTCACACTTGTTTGACCCCTTCAAGAGATTCGTGAAATAAAAAAGATGAGAATGCCCATACAGCTGGTGTTAGAATTTTTTCGAAAGTTCAACTCCCTTAAAGGGTGTGTTCCGGATCGATTTTTTTGTTCCAAACTTGCAATCCTCAGTTTTTTGACCTCTTTAAGCGATTCATGAAATAAAAAAGATGAGAATGCCCATACAGCCGGTGCCAGAATGTATCCGAAAATTCAACCCCCTGAACGGGTGTGTTCCGGAAACTTTTTTTTTGGTATATTTTTTTTTCACACTTGTTTGACCCCTTCAAGAGATTCGTGAAATAAAAAAGATGAGAATGCCCATACAGCTGGTGTTAGAATTTTTTCGAAAGTTCAACTCCCTTAAAGGGTGGTTTCCGGAACGATTTTTTTGTTCAAAATTTGCAGTCCTCAGTTTTTTGACCTCTTCAAGCGATTCATGAAATAAAAAAGATGAGAATGCCCATACAGCCGGTGCCAGAATGTTTCCGAAAATTCAACCCCCTGAACGGGTGTGTTCCGGAAACTTTTTTTTTGGTATATTTTTTTTTCACACTTGTTTGACCCCTTCAAGAGATTCGTGAAATAAAAAAGATGAGAACGCCCATACAGCTGGTGTTAGAATTTTTTCGAACGTTCAACTCCCTTAAAGGGTGGGTTCCGGAACGATTTTTTTGTTCAAAACTTGCAATCCTCAGTTTTTTGACCTCTTTAAGCGATTCATGAAAAAAAAGATGGGAATGCCCATACAGCCGGTGCTAGAATGTTTCCGAAAATTGAACCCCCTGAACGGGTGTGTTCCGGAAACTTTTTTTTTTGGTATATTTTTTTTTCACACTTGTTTGACCCCTTCAAGAGATTCGTGAAATAAAAAAGATGAGAATGCCCATACAGCTGGTGTTAGAATTTTTTCGATAGTTCAACTCCCTTAAAGGGTGGGTTCCGGAACGATTTTTTTGTTCAAAATTTGCAATCCTCAGTTTTTTGACCTCTTTAAGCGATTCATGAAAAAAAAAGATGAGAATGCCCATACAGCCGGTGCTAGAATGTTTCCGAAAATTGAACCCCCTGAACGGGTGTGTTCCGGAAACTTTTTTTTTTGGTATATTTTTTTTTCACACTTCTTTGACCCCTTCAAGAGATTCATGAAATAAAAAAGATGAGAATGCCCATACAGCTGGTGTTAGAATTTTTTCGAAAGTTCAACTCCCTTAAAGGGTGGGTTCCGGAACGATTTTTTTGTTCAAAACTTGCAATCCTCAGTTTTTTGACCTCTTTAAGCGATTCATGAAAAAAATAGATGAGAATGCCCATACAGCCGGTGCTAGAATGTTTCCGAAAATTCAACCCCCTGAACGGGTGTGTTCCGGAAACTTTTTTTTTTGGTATATTTTTTTTTCACACTTGTTTGACCCCTTCAAGAGATTCGTGAAATAAAAAAGATGAGAATGCCCATACAGCTGGTATTAGAATTTTTTCGAAAGTTCAACTCCCTTAAAGGGTGTGTTCCGGAACGATTTTTTTGTTCCAAACTTGCAATCCTCAGTTTTTTTACCTCTTTAAGCGATTCATGAAATAAAAAAGATGAGAATGCCCATACAGCCGGTGCCAGAATGTTTCCGAAAATTCAACCCCCTGAACGGGTGTGTTCCGGAAACTTTTTTTTTGGTATATTTTTTTTTCACACTTGTTTGACCCCTTCAAGAGATTCATGAAATAAAAAAGATGAGAATGCCCATACAGCTGGTGTTAGAATTTTTTCGAAAGTTCAACTCCCTTAAAGGGTGGGTTCCGGAACGATTTTTTTGTTCAAAATTTGTAATCCTCAGTTTTTTGACCTCTTTAAGCGATTCATGAAATAAAAAAGATGAGAATGCCCATACAGCCGGTGCTAGAATGTTTCCGAAAATTCAACCCCCTGAACGGGTGTGTTCCGGAAACTTTTTTTTTTGATATATTTTTTTTCACACTTGTTTGACCCCTTCAAGAGATTCGTGAAATAAAAAAGATGAGAATGCCCATACAGCTGGTGTTAGAATTTTTTCGAAAGTTCAACTCCCTTAAAGGGTGGGTTCCGAAACGATTTTTTTGTTCAAAATTTGCAGTCCTCAGTTTTTTGACCTCTTTAAGCGATTCATGAAATAAAAAAGATGAGAATGCCCATACAGCCGGTGCTAGAATGTTTCCGAAAATTCAACCCCCTGAACGGGTGTGTTCCGGAAACTTTTTTTTTTTGGTATATTTTTTTTTCACACTTGTTTGACAACTTCAAGAGATTCGTGAAATAAAAAAGATGAGAATGCCCATACAGCTGGTGTTACAATTTTTTCGAAAGTTCAACTCCCTTAAAGGGTGGGTTCCGGAACGATTTTTTTGTTCAAAACTTGCAATCCTCAGTTTTTAGACTTCTTTAAGCGATTCATGAAAAAAAAGATGAGAATGCCCATACAGCCGGTGCTAGAATGTTTCCGAAAATTCAACCCCCTGAACGGGTGTGTTCCGGAAACTTTTTTTTTTTGGTATATTTTTTTTTCACACTTGTTTGACCCCTTCAAGAGATTCCTGAAATAAAAAAGATGAGAATGCCCATACAGCTGGTGTTAGAATTTTTTCGAAAGTTCAACTCCCTTAAAGGGTGGGTTCCGGAACGATTTTTTTGTTCACAATTGGCAATCCTCAGTTTTTTGACCTCTTTAAGCGATTCATGAAATAAAAGAGATGAGAATGCCCATACAGCCGGTGCTAGAATGTTTCCGAAAATTCAACCCCCTGAACGGGTGTGTTCCGGAAACTTTTTTTTTTTGGTATATTTTTTTTTCACACTTGTTTGACCCCTTCAAGAGATTCGTGAAATAAAAAAGATGAGAATGCCCATACAGCTGGTGTTAGAATTTTTTCGAAAGTTCAACTCCCTTAAAGGGTGTGTTCCGGATCGATTTTTTTGTTCCAAACTTGCAATCCTCAGTTTTTTGACCTCTTTAAGCGATTCATGAAATAAAAAAGATGAGAATGCCCATACAGCCGGTGCCAGAATGTTTCCGAAAATTCAACCCCCTGAACGGGTGTGTTCCGGAAACTTTTTTTTTGGTATATTTTTTTTTCACACTTGTTTGACCCCTTCAAGAGATTCGTGAAATAAAAAAGATGAGAATGCCCATACAGCTGGTGTTAGAATTTTTTCGAAAGTTCAACTCCCTTAAAGGGTGTGTTCCGGATCGATTTTTTTGTTCCAAACTTGCAATCCTCAGTTTCTTGACCTCTTTAAGCGATTCATGAAATAAAAAAGATTAGAATGCCCATACAGCCGGTGCCAGAATGTTTCCGAAAATTCAACCCCCTGAACGGGTGTGTTCCGGAAACTTTTTTTTTGGTATATTTTTTTTTCACACTTGTTTGACCCCTTCAAGAGATTCGTGAAATAAAAAAGATGAGAATGCCCATACAGCTGGTGTTAGAATTTTTTCGAAAGTTCAACTCCCTTAAAGGGTGGGTTCCGGAACGATTTTTTTGTTCAAAATTTGCAGTCCTCAGTTTTTTGACCTCTTCAAGCGATTCATGAAATAAAAAAGATGAGAATGCCCATACAGCCGGTGCTAGAATGTTTCCGAAAATTCAACCCCCTGAACGGGTGTGTTCCGGAAACTTTTTTTTTGGTATATTTTTTTTTCACACTTGTTTGACCCGTTCAAGAGATTCGTGAAATAAAAAAGATGAGAACGCCCATACAGCTGGTGTTAGAATTTTTTCGAACGTTCAACTCCCTTAAAGGGTGGGTTCCGGAACGATTTTTTTGTTCAAAACTTGCAATCCTCAGTTTTTTGACCTCTTTAAGCGATTCATGAAAAAAAAGATGGGAATGCCCATACAGCCGGTGCTAGAATGTTTCCGAAAATTGAACCCCCTGAACGGGTGTGTTCCGGAAACTTTTTTTTTTGGTATATTTTTTTTTCACACTTGTTTGACCCCTTCAAGAGATTCGTGAAATAAAAAAGATGAGAATGCCCATACAGCTGGTGTTAGAATTTTTTCGATAGTTCAACTCCCTTAAAGGGTGGGTTCCGGAACGATTTTTTTGTTCAAAATTTGCAATCCTCAGTTTTTTGACCTCTTTAAGCGATTCATGAAAAAAAAAGATGAGAATGCCCATACAGCCGGTGCTAGAATGTTTCCGAAAATTGAACCCCCTGAACGGGTGTGTTCCGGAAACTTTTTTTTTTGGTATATTTTTTTTTCACACTTCTTTGACCCCTTCAAGAGATTCATGAAATAAAAAAGATGAGAATGCCCATACAGCTGGTGTTAGAATTTTTTCGAAAGTTCAACTCCCTTAAAGGGTGGGTTCCGGAACGATTTTTTTGTTCAAAACTTGCAATCCTCAGTTTTTTGACCTCTTTAAGCGATTCATGAAAAAAATAGATGAGAATGCCCATACAGCCGGTGCTAGAATGTTTCCGAAAATTCAACCCCCTGAACGGGTGTGTTCCGGAAACTTTTTTTTTTGGTATATTTTTTTTTCACACTTGTTTGACCCCTTCAAGAGATTCGTGAAATAAAAAAGATGAGAATGCCCATACAGCTGGTGTTAGAATTTTTTCGAAAGTTCAACTCCCTTAAAGGGTGTGTTCCGGAACGATTTTTTTGTTCCAAACTTGCAATCCTCAGTTTTTTTACCTCTTTAAGCGATTCATGAAATAAAAAAGATGAGAATGCCCATACAGCCGGTGCCAGAATGTTTCCGAAAATTCAACCCCCTGAACGGGTGTGTTCCGGAAACTTTTTTTTTGGTATATTTTTTTTTCACACTTGTTTGACCCCTTCAAGAGATTCATGAAATAAAAAAGATGAGAATGCCCATACAGCTGGTGTTAGAATTTTTTCGAAAGTTCAACTCCCTTAAAGGGTGGGTTCCGGAACGATTTTTTTGTTCAAAATTTGTAATCCTCAGTTTTTTGACCTCTTTAAGCGATTCATGAAAAAAAAAGATGAGAATGCCCATACAGCCGGTGCTAGAATGTTTCCGAAAATTCAACCCCCTGAACGGGTGTGTTCCGGAAACTTTTTTTTTTTGGTATATTTTTTTTCACACTTGTTTGACCCCTTCAAGAGATTCGTGAAATAAAAAAGATGAGAACGCCCATACAGCTGGTCTTAGAATTTTTTCGAAAGTTCAACTCCCTTAAAGGGTGGGTTCCGGAACGATTTTTTTGTTCAAAATTTGCAGTCCTCAGTTTTTTCACCTCTTTAAGCGATTTATGAAATAAAAAAGATGAGAATGCCCATACAGCCGGTGCTAGAATGTTTCCGAAAATTGAACCCCCTGAACGGGTGTGTTCCGGAAACTTTTTTTTTTGGTATATTTTTCTTCACACTTGTTTGACCCCTTCAAGAGATTCGTGAAATAAAAAAGATGAGAATGCCCATACAGCTGGTGTTAGAATTTTTTCGAAAGTTCAACTCCCTTAAAGGGTGGGTTCCGGAACGATTTTTTTGTTCAAAACTTGCAATCCTCAGTTTTTTGACCTCTTTAAGCGATTCATGAAAAAAATAGATGAGAATGCCCATACAGCCGGTGCTAGAATGTTTCCGAAAATTCAACCCCCTGAACGGGTGTGTTCCGGAAACTTTTTTTTTTGGTATATTTTTTTTTCACACTTGTTTGACCCCTTCAAGAGATTCGTGAAATAAAAAAGATGAGAATGCCCATACAGCTGGTGTTAGAATTTTTTCGAAAGTTCAACTCCCTTAAAGGGTGTGTTCCGGAACGATTTTTTTGTTCCAAACTTGCAATCCTCAGTTTTTTTACCTCTTTAAGCGATTCATGAAATAAAAAAGATGAGAATGCCCATACAGCCGGTGCCAGAATGTTTCCGAAAATTCAACCCCCTGAACGGGTGTGTTCCGGAAACTTTTTTTTTGGTATATTTTTTTTTCACACTTGTTTGACCCCTTCAAGAGATTCATGAAATAAAAAAGATGAGAATGCCCATACAGCTGGTGTTAGAATTTTTTCGAAAGTTCAACTCCCTTAAAGGGTGGGTTCCGGAACGATTTTTTTGTTCAAAATTTGTAATCCTCAGTTTTTTGACCTCTTTAAGCGATTCATGAAAAAAAAAGATGAGAATGCCCATACAGCCGGTGCTAGAATGTTTCCGAAAATTCAACCCCCTGAACGGGTGTGTTCCGGAAACTTTTTTTTTTTGGTATATATTTTTTCACACTTGTTTGACCCCTTCAAGAGATTCGTGAAATAAAAAAGATGAGAACGCCCATACAGCTGGTCTTAGAATTTTTTCGAAAGTTCAACTCCCTTAAAGGGTGGGTTCCGGAACGATTTTTTTGTTCAAAATTTGCAGTCCTCAGTTTTTTCACCTCTTTAAGCGATTTATGAAATAAAAAAGATGAGAATGCCCATACAGCCGGTGCTAGAATGTTTCCGAAAATTCAACCCCCTGAACGGGTGTGTTCCGGAAACTTTTTTTTTTGGTATATTTTTCTTCACACTTGTTTGACCCCTTCAAGAGATTCGTGAAATAAAAAAGATGAGAATGCCCATACAGCTGGTGTTAGAATTTTTTCGAAAGTTCAACTCCCTTAAAGGGTGGGTTGCGGAACGATTTTTTTGTTCAAAATTTGCAGTCCTCAGTTTTTTGACCTCTTTAAGCGATTCATGAAATAAAAAAGATGAGAATGCCCATACAGCCGGTGCTAGAATGTTTCCGAAAATTCAACCCCCTGAACGGGTGTGTTCCGGAAACTTTTTTTTTTTGGTATATTTTTTTTCACACTTGTTTGACCCCTTCAAGAGATTCGTGAAATAAAAAAGATGAGAACGCCCATACAGCTGGTGTTAGAATTTTTTCGAAAGTTCAACTCCCTTAAAGGGTGGGTTCCGGAACGATTTTTTTGTTCAAAATTTGCAGTCCTCAGTTTTTTCACCTCTTTAAACGATTTATGAAATAAAAAAGATGAGAATGCCCATACAGCCGGTGCTAGAATGTTTCCGAAAATTCAACCCCCTGAACGGGTGTGTTCCGGAAACTTTTTTTTTTGGTATATTTTTCTTCACACTTGTTTGACCCCTTCAAGAGATTCGTGAAATAAAAAAGATGAGAATGCCCATACAGCTGGTGTTAGAATTTTTTCGAAAGTTCAACTCCCTTAAAGGGTGGGTTGCGGAACGATTTTTTTGTTCAAAATTTGCAGTCCTCAGTTTTTTGACCTCTTTAAGCGATTCATGAAATAAAAAAGATGAGAATGCCCATACAGCCGGTGCTAGAATGTTTCCGAAAATTCAACCCCCTGAACGGGTGTGTTCCGGAAACTTTTTTTTTTTGGTATATTTTTTTTCACACTTGCTTGACCCCTTCAAGAGATTCGTGAAATAAAAAAGATGAGAATGCCCATACAGCTGGTGTTAGAATTTTTTCGAAAGTTCAACTCCCTTAAAGTGTGGGTTCCGGATCGATTTTTTTGTTCAAAATTTGCAGTCCTCAGTTTTTTGATCTCTTTAAGCGATTCATGAAATAAAAAAGATGAGAATGCCCATACAGCCGGTGCTAGAATGTTTGCGAAAATGCAACCCCCTGAAAGGGTGTGTTCCGGAAACTTTTTTTTTTGGTATATTTTTTTTTCACACTTGTTTGACCCCTTCAAGAGATTCGTGAAATAAAAAAGATGAGAATGCCCATACAGCTGGTGTTACAATTTTTTCGAAAGTTCAACTCCCTTAAAGGGTGGGTTCCGGAACGAGTTTTTTGTTCCAAACTTGCAATCCTCAGTTTTTTGACCTCTTTAAGCGATTCATGAAAAAAAGATGGGAATGCCCATACAGCCGGTGCTAGAATGTTTCCGAAAATTGAACCCCCTGAACGGGTGTGTTCCGGAAACTTTTTTTTTTGGTATATTTTTTTTTCACACTTGTTTGACCCCTTCAAGAGATTCGTGAAATAAAAAAGATGAGAACGCCCATACAGCTGGTGTTAGAATTTTTTCGAAAGTTCAACTCCCTTAAAGGGTGGGTTCCGGAACGATTTTTTTGTTCAAAATTTGCAGTCCTCAGTTTTTTCACCTCTTTAAGCGATTTATGAAATAAAAAAGATGAGAATGCCCATACAGCCGGTGCTAGAATGTTTCCGAAAATTCAACCCCCTGAACGGGTGTGTTCCAGAAACTTTTTTTTTTGGTATATTTTTCTTCACACTTGTTTGACCCCTTCAAGAGATTCGTGAAATAAAAAAGATGAGAATGCCCATACAGCTGGTGTTAGAATTTTTTCGAAATTTCAACTCCCTTAAAGGGTGGGTTGCGGAACGATTTTTTTGTTCAAAATTTGCAGTCCTCAGTTTTTTGACCTCTTTAAGCGATTCATGAAATAAAAAAGATGAGAATGCCCATACAGCCGGTGCTAGAATGTTTCCGAAAATTCAACCCCCTGAACGGGTGTGTTCCGGAAACTTTTTTTTTTTGGTATATTTTTTTTCACACTTGTTTGACCCCTTCAAGAGATTCGTGAAATAAAAAAGATGAGAATGCCCATACAGCTGGTGTTAGAATTTTTTCGAAAGTTCAACTCCCTTAAAGGATGGGTTCCGGATCGATTTTTTTGTTCAAAATTTGCAGTCCTCAGTTTTTTGACCTCTGTCAGCGATTCATGAAATAAAAAAGATGAGAATGCCCATACAGCCGGTGCTAGAATGTTTGCGAAAATGCAACCCCCTGAAAGGGTGTGTTCCGGAAACTTTTTTTTTTGGTATATTTTTTTTCACACTTGTTTGACCCCTTCAAGAGATTCGTGAAATAAAAAAGATGAGAATGCCCATACAGCTGGTGTTACAATTTTTTCGAAAGTTCAACTCCCTTAAAGGGTGGGTTCCGGAACGAGTTTTTTGTTCCAAACTTGCAATCCTCAGTTTTTTGACCTCTTTAAGCGATTCATGAAATAAAAAAGATGAGAGTGCCCGTACAGCCGGTGCTAGAATGTTTCCGAAAATTCAACCCCCTGAACGGGTGTGTTCCGGAAACTTTTTTTTTTGGTATATTTTTTTTTTCACACTTGTTTGACCCCTTCAAGAGATTCGTGAAATAAAAAAGATGAGAATGCCCATACAGCTGGTGTTAGAATTTTTTCGAAAGTTCAACTCTATTAAAGGGTGGGTTCCGGAACGATTTTTTTGTTCAAAATTTGCAGTCCTCAGTTTTTTGACCTCTTTAAGCGATTCATGAAATAAAAGAGATGAGAATGCCCATACAGCCGGTGCTAGAATGTTTCCGAAAATTCAACCCCCTGAACGGGTGTGTTCCGGAAACTTTTTTTTTTGGTATATTTTTTTTTCACACTTGTTTGACCCCTTCAAGAGATTCGTGAAATAAAAAAGATGAGAATGCCCATACAGCTGGTGTTAGAATTTTTTCGAAAGTTCAACTCCCTTAAAGGGTGGGTTCCGGAACGATTGTTTTGTTCAAAACTTGAAATCCTCAGTTTTCTTACCTCTTTAAGCGATTCATGAAATAAAAAAGATGAGAATGCCCATACAGCCGGTGCCAGAATGTTTCCGAAAATTCAACCCCCTGAACGGGTGTGTTCCGGAAACTTTTTATTTTTGGTATATTTTTTTTCACACTTGTTTGACCCCTTCAAGAGATTCGTGAAATAAAAAAGATGAGAATGCCCATACAGCTGGTGTTAGAATTTTTTCGAAAGTTCAACTCCCTTAAAGGGTGGGTTCCGGAACGATTTTTTTGTTCAAAATTTGCAGTCCTCAGTTTTTTGACCTCTTCAAGCGATTCATGAAATAAAAAAGATGAGAATGCCCATACAGCCGGTGCTAGAATGTTTCCGAAAATTCAACCCCCTGAACGGGTGTGTTCCGGAAACTTTTTTTTTGGTATATTTTTTTTTCACACTTGTTTGACCCCTTCAAGAGATTCGTGAAATAAAAAAGATGAGAACGCCCATACAGCTGGTGTTAGAATTTTTTCGAACGTTCAACTCCCTTAAAGGGTGGGTTCCGGAACGATTTTTTTGTTCAAAACTTGCAATCCTCAGTTTTTTGACCTCTTTAAGCGATTCATGAAAAAAAAGATGGGAATGCCCATACAGCCGGTGCTAGAATGTTTCCGAAAATTGAACCCCCTGAACGGGTGTGTTCCGGAAACTTTTTTTTTTGGTATATTTTTTTTTCACACTTCTTTGACCCCTTCAAGAGATTCATGAAATAAAAAAGATGAGAATGCCCATACAGCTGGTGTTAGAATTTTTTCGAAAGTTCAACTCCCTTAAAGGGTGGGTTCCGGAACGATTTTTTTGTTCAAAACTTGCAATCCTCAGTTTTTTGACCTCTTTAAGCGATTCATGAAAAAAATAGATGAGAATGCCCATACAGCCGGTGCTAGAATGTTTCCGAAAATTCAACCCCCTGAACGGGTGTGTTCCGGAAACTTTTTTTTTTGGTATATTTTTTTTTCACACTTGTTTGACCCCTTCAAGAGATTCGTGAAATAAAAAAGATGAAAATGCCCATACAGCTGGTGTTAGAATTTTTTCGAAAGTTCAACTCCCTTAAAGGGTGTGTTCCGGATCGATTTTTTTGTTCCAAACTTGCATTCCTCAGTTTTTTGACCTCTTTAAGCGATTCATGAAATAAAAAAGATGAGAATGCCCATACAGCCGGTGCCAGAATGTTTCCGAAAATTCAACCCCCTGAACGGGTGTGTTCCGGAAACTTTTTTTTTGGTATATTTTTTTTTCACATTTGTTTGACCCCTTCAAGAGATTCATGAAATAAAAAAGATGAGAATGCCCATACAGCTGGTGTTAGAATTTTGTCGAAAGTTCAACTCCCTTAAAGGGTGGGTTCCGGAACGATTTTTTTGTTCAAAATTTGCAGTCCTCAGTTTTTTGACCTCTTTAAGCGATTCACGAAATAAAAAAGATGAGTGCCCGTACAGCCGGTGCTAGAATGTTTCCGAAAATTCAACCCCCTGAACGGGTGTGTTCCGGAAACTTTTTTTTTTGGTGTATTTTTTTTCACAATTGTTTGACCCCTTCAAGAGATTCGTGAAATAAAAAAGATGAGAATGCCCATACAACTGGTGTTAGAATTTTTTCGAAAGTTCAACTCCCTTAAAGGGTGTGTTCCGGGACGATTTTTTTGTTCAAAACTTGCAATCCTCAGTTTTTTGACCTCTTTAAGCGATTCATGAAATAAAAAAGATGAGAATGCCCATACAGCCGGTGCTAGAATGTTTCCGAAAATTCAACCCCCTGAACGGGTGTGTTCCGGAAACTTTTTTTTTTGGTATATTTTTTTTTCACACTTGTTTGACCCCTTCAAGAGATTCGTGAAATAAAAAAGATGAGAATGCCCATACAGCTGGTGTTAGAATTTTTTCGAAAGTTCAACTCCCTTAAAGGGTGGGTTCCGGAACGATTGTTTTGTTCAAAACTTGAAATCCTCAGTTTTTTTACCTCTTTAAGCGATTCATGAAATAAAAAAGATGAGAATGCCCATACAGCCGGTGCCAGAATGTTTCCGAAAATTCAACCCCCTGAACGGGTGTGTTCCGGAAACTTTTTATTTTTGGTATATTTTTTTTCACACTTGTTTGACCCCTTCAAGAGATTCGTGAAATAAAAAAGATGAGAATGCCCATACAGCTGGTGTTAGAATTTTTTCGAAAGTTCAACTCCCTTAAAGGGTGGGTTCCGGAACGATTTTTTTGTTCAAAATTTGCAGTCCTCAGTTTTTTGACCTCTTCAAGCGATTCATGAAATAAAAAAGATGAGAATGCCCATACAGCCGGTGCTAGAATGTTTCCGAAAATTCAACCCCCTGAACGGGTGTGTTCCGGAAACTTTTTTTTTGGTATATTTTTTTTTCACACTTGTTTGACCCCTTCAAGAGATTCGTGAAATAAAAAAGATGAGAACGCCCATACAGCTGGTGTTAGAATTTTTTCGAACGTTCAACTCCCTTAAAGGGTGGGTTCCGGAACGATTTTTTTGTTCAAAACTTGCAATCCTCAGTTTTTTGACCTCTTTAAGCGATTCATGAAAAAAAAGATGGGAATGCCCATACAGCCGGTGCTAGAATGTTTCCGAAAATTGAACCCCCTGAACGGGTGTGTTCCGGAAACTTTTTTTTTTGGTATATTTTTTTTTCACACTTGTTTGACCCCTTCAAGAGATTCGTGAAATAAAAAAGATGAGAATGCCCATACAGCTGGTGTTAGAATTTTTTCGATAGTTCAACTCCCTTAAAGGCTGGGTTCCGGAACGATTTTTTTGTTCAAAATTTGCAATCCTCAGTTTTTTGACCTCTTTAAGCGATTCATGAAAAAAAAAGATGAGAATGCCCATACAGCCGGTGCTAGAATGTTTCCGAAAATTGAACCCCCTGAACGGGTGTGTTCCGGAAACTTTTTTTTTTGGTATATTTTTTTTTCACACTTCTTTGACCCCTTCAAGAGATTCATGAAATAAAAAAGATGAGAATGCCCATACAGCTGGTGTTAGAATTTTTTCGAAAGTTCAACTCCCTTAAAGGGTGGGTTCCGGAACGATTTTTTTGTTCAAAACTTGCAATCCTCAGTTTTTTGACCTCTTTAAGCGATTCATGAAAAAAATAGATGAGAATGCCCATACAGCCGGTGCTAGAATGTTTCCGAAAATTCAACCCCCTGAACGGGTGTGTTCCGGAAACTTTTTTTTTTTGTATATTTTTTTTTCACACTTGTTTGACCCCTTCAAGAGATTCGTGAAATAAAAAAGATGAGAATGCCCATACAGCTGGTGTTAGAATTTTTTCGAAAGTTCAAATCCCTTAAAGGGTGTGTTCCGGATCGATTTTTTTGTTCCAAACTTGCAATCCTCAGTTTTTTGACCTCTTTAAGCGATTCATGAAATAAAAAAGATGAGAATGCCCATACAGCCGGTGCCAGAATGTTTCCGAAAATTCAACCCCCTGAACGGGTGTGTTCCGGAAACTTTTTTTTTGGTATATTTTTTTTTCACACTTGTTTGACCCCTTCAAGAGATTCATGAAATAAAAAAGATGAGAATGCCCATACAGCTGGTGTTAGAATTTTTTCGAAAGTTCAACTCCCTTAAAGGGTGGGTTCCGGAACGATTTTTTTGTTCAAAATTTGCAGTCCTCAGTTTTTTGACCTCTTTAAGCGATTCATGAAATAAAAAAGATGGGAATGCCCATACAGCCGGTGCTAGAATGTTTCCGAAAATTCAACCCCCTGAACGGGTGTGTTCCGGAAACTTTTTTTTTTGGTATATTTTTTTTCACACGTGTTTGACCCCTTCAAGAGATTCGTGAAATAAAAAAGATGAGAATGCCCATACAGCTGGTGTTAGAATTTTTTCGAAAGTTCAACTCCCTTAAAGGGTGGGTTCCGGAACGATTTTTTTATTCAAAACTTGCAATCCTCAGTTTTTTGACCTCTTTAAGCGATTCATGAAAAAAAAAAGATGAGAATGCCCATACAGCCGGTGCTAGAATGTTTCCGAAAATTCAACCCCCTGAACGGGTGTGTTCCGGAAACTTTTTTTTTTTGGTATATTTTTTTTCACACTTGTTTGACCCCTTCAAGAGATTCGTGAAATAAAAAAGATGAGAACGCCCATACAGCTGGTGTTAGAATTTTTTCGAAAGTTCAACTCCCTTAAAGGGTGGGTTCCGAAACGATTTTTTTGTTCAAAATTTGCAGTCCTCAGTTTTTTGACCTCTTTAAGCGATTCATGAAATAAAAAAGATGAGAATGCCCATACAGCCGGTGCTAGAATGTTTCCGAAAATTCAACCCCCTGAACGGGTGTGTTCCGGAAACTTTTTTTTTTTGGTATATTTTTTTTCACACTTGTTTGACCCCTTCAAGAGATTCGTGAAATAAAAAAGATGAGAACGCCCATACAGCTGGTGTTAGAATTTTTTCGAAAGTTCAACTCCCTTAAAGGGTGGGTTCCGGAACGATTTTTTTGTTCAAAATTTGCAGTCCTCAGTTTTTTCACCTCTTTAAGCGATTTATGAAATAAAAAAGATGAGAATGCCCATACAGCCGGTGCTAGAATGTTTCCGAAAATTGAACCCCCTGAACGGGTGTGTTCCGGAAACTTTTTTTTTTGGTATATTTTTTTTTCACACTTCTTTGACCCTTTCAAGAGATTCATGAAATAAAAAAGATGAGAATGCCCATACAGCTGGTGTTAGAATTTTTTCGAAAGTTCAACTCCCTTAAAGGGTGGGTTCCGGAACGATTTTTTTGTTCAAAACTTGCAATCCTCAGTTTTTTGACCTCTTTAAGCGATTCATGAAAAAAATAGATGAGAATGCCCATACAGCCGGTGCTAGAATGTTTCCGAAAATTCAACCCCCTGAACGGGTGTGTTCCGGAAACTTTTTTTTTTGGTATATTTTTTTTTCATACTTGTTTGACCCCTTCAAGAGATTCGTGAAATAAAAAAGATGAGAATGCCCATACAGCTGGTGTTAGAATTTTTTCGAAAGTTCAACTCCCTTAAAGGGTGTGTTCCGGAACGATTTTTTTGTTCCAAACTTGCAATCCTCAGTTTTTTTACCTCTTTAAGCGATTCATGAAATAAAAAAGATGAGAATGCCCATACAGCCGGTGCCAGAATGTTTCCGAAAATTCAACCCCCTGAACGGGTGTGTTCCGGAAACTTTTTTTTTTTGGTATATTTTTTTTCACACTTGTTTGACCCCTTCAAGAGATTCGTGAAATAAAAAAGATGAGAACGCCCATACAGCTGGTCTTAGAATTTTTTCGAAAGTTCAACTCCCTTAAAGGGTGGGTTCCGGAACGATTTTTTTGTTCAAAATTTGCAGTCCTCAGTTTTTTCACCTCTTTAAGCGATTTATGAAATAAAAAAGATGAGAATGCCCATACAGCCGGTGCTAGAATGTTTCCGAAAATTCAACCCCCTGAACGGGTGTGTTCCGGAAACTTTTTTTTTTGGTATATTTTTCTTCACACTTGTTTGACCCCTTCAAGAGATTCGTGAAATAAAAAAGATGAGAATGCCCATACAGCTGGTGTTAGAATTTTTTCGAAAGTTCAACTCCCTTAAAGGGTGGGTTGCGGAACGATTTTTTTGTTCAAAATTTGCAGTCCTCAGTTTTTTGACCTCTTTAAGCGATTCATGAAATAAAAAAGATGAGAATGCCCATACAGCCGGTGCTAGAATGTTTCCGAAAATTCAATCCCCTGAACGGGTGTGTTCCGGAAACTTTTTTTTTTTGGTATATTTTTTTTCACACTTGTTTGACCCCTTCAAGAGATTCGTGAAATAAAAAAGATGAGAACGCCCATACAGCTGGTGTTAGAATTTTTTCGAAAGTTCAACTCCCTTAAAGGGTGGGTTCCGGAACGATTTTTTTGTTCAAAATTTGCAGTCCTCAGTTTTTTCACCTCTTTAAACGATTTATGAAATAAAAAAGATGAGAATGCCCATACAGCCGGTGCTAGAATGTTTCCGAAAATTCAACCCCCTGAACGGGTGTGTTCCGGAAACTTTTTTTTTTGGTATATTTTTCTTCACACTTGTTTGACCCCTTGAAGAGATTCGTGAAATAAAAAAGATGAGAATGCCCATACAGCTGGTGTTAGAATTTTTTCGAAAGTTCAACTCCCTTAAAGGGTGGGTTGCGGAACGATTTTTTTGTTCAAAATTTGCAGTCCTCAGTTTTTTGACCTCTTTAAGCGATTCATGAAATAAAAAAGATGAGAATGCCCATACAGCCGGTGCTAGAATGTTTCCGAAAATTCAACCCCCTGAACGGGTGTGTTCCGGAAACTTTTTTTTTTTGGTATATTTTTTTTCACACTTGCTTGACCCCTTCAAGAGATTCGTGAAATAAAAAAGATGAGAATGCCCATACAGCTGGTGTTAGAATTTTTTCGAAAGTTCAACTCCCTTAAAGTGTGGGTTCCGGATCGATTTTTTTGTTCAAAATTTGCAGTCCTCAGTTTTTTGATCTCTTTAAGCGATTCATGAAATAAAAAAGATGAGAATGCCCATACAGCCGGTGCTAGAATGTTTGCGAAAATGCAACCCCCTGAAAGGGTGTGTTCCGGAAACTTTTTTTTTTGGTATATTTTTTTTTCACACTTGTTTGACCCCTTCAAGAGATTCGTGAAATAAAAAAGATGAGAATGCCCATACAGCTGGTGTTACAATTTTTTCGAAAGTTCAACTCCCTTAAAGGGTGGGTTCCGGAACGAGTTTTTTGTTCCAAACTTGCAATCCTCAGTTTTTTGACCTCTTTAAGCGATTCATGAAAAAAAGATGGGAATGCCCATACAGCCGGTGCTAGAATGTTTCCGAAAATTGAACCCCCTGAACGGGTGTGTTCCGGAAACTTTTTTTTTTGGTATATTTTTTTTTCACACTTGTTTGACCCCTTCAAGAGATTCGTGAAATAAAAAAGATGAGAACGCCCATACAGCTGGTGTTAGAATTTTTTCGAAAGTTCAACTCCCTTAAAGGGTGGGTTCCGGAACGATTTTTTTGTTCAAAATTTGCAGTCCTCAGTTTTTTCACCTCTTTAAGCGATTTATGAAATAAAAAAGATGAGAATGCCCATACAGCCGGTGCTAGAATGTTTCCGAAAATTCAACCCCCTGAACGGGTGTGTTCCAGAAACTTTTTTTTTTGGTATATTTTTCTTCACACTTGTTTGACCCCTTCAAGAGATTCGTGAAATAAAAAAGATGAGAATGCCCATACAGCTGGTGTTAGAATTTTTTCGAAATTTCAACTCCCTTAAAGGGTGGGTTGCGGAACGATTTTTTTGTTCAAAATTTGCAGTCCTCAGTTTTTTGACCTCTTTAAGCGATTCATGAAATAAAAAAGATGAGAATGCCCATACAGCCGGTGCTAGAATGTTTCCGAAAATTCAACCCCCTGAACGGGTGTGTTCCGGAAACTTTTTTTTTTTGGTATATTTTTTTTCACACTTGTTTGACCCCTTCAAGAGATTCGTGAAATAAAAAAGATGAGAATGCCCATACAGCTGGTGTTAGAATTTTTTCGAAAGTTCAACTCCCTTAAAGGGTGGGTTCCGGATCGATTTTTTTGTTCAAAATTTGCAGTCCTCAGTTTTTTGACCTCTTTCAGCGATTCATGAAATAAAAAAGATGAGAATGCCCATACAGCCGGTGCTAGAATGTTTGCGAAAATGCAACCCCCTGAAAGGGTGTGTTCCGGAAACTTTTTTTTTTGGTATATTTTTTTTCACACTTGTTTGACCCCTTCAAGAGATTCGTGAAATAAAAAAGATGAGAATGCCCATACAGCTGGTGTTACAATTTTTTCGAAAGTTCAACTCCCTTAAAGGGTGGGTTCCGGAACGAGTTTTTTGTTCCAAACTTGCAATCCTCAGTTTTTTGACCTCTTTAAGCGATTCATGAAATAAAAAAGATGAGAGTGCCCGTACAGCCGGTGCTAGAATGTTTCCGAAAATTCAACCCCCTGAACGGGTGTGTTCCGGAAACTTTTTTTTTTGGTATATTTTTTTTTTCACACTCGTTTGACCCCTTCAAGAGATTCGTGAAATAAAAAAGATGAGAATGCCCATACAGCTGGTGTTAGAATTTTTTCGAAAGTTCAACTCCCTTAAAGGGTGGGTTCCGGAACGATTTTTTTGTTCAAAATTTGCAGTCCTCAGTTTTTTGACCTCTTTAAGCGATTCATGAAATAAAAGAGATGAGAATGCCCATACAGCCGGTGCTAGAATGTTTCCGAAAATTCAACCCCCTGAACGGGTGTGTTCCGGAAACTTTTTTTTTTGGTATATTTTTTTTTCACACTTGTTTGACCCCTTCAAGAGATTCGTGAAATAAAAAAGATGAGAATGCCCATACAGCTGGTGTTAGAATTTTTTCGAAAGTTCAACTCCCTTAAAGGGTGGGTTCCGGAACGATTGTTTTGTTCAAAACTTGAAATCCTCAGTTTTCTTACCTCTTTAAGCGATTCATGTAATAAAAAAGATGAGAATGCCCATACAGCCGGTGCCAGAATGTTTCCGAAAATTCAACCCCCTGAACGGGTGTGTTCCGGAAACTTTTTATTTTTGGTATATTTTTTTTCACACTTGTTTGACCCCTTCAAGAGATTCGTGAAATAAAAAAGATGAGAATGCCCATACAGCTGGTGTTAGAATTTTTTCGAAAGTTCAACTCCCTTAAAGGGTGGGTTCCGGAACGATTTTTTTGTTCAAAATTTGCAGTCCTCAGTTTTTTGACCTCTTCAAGCGATTCATGAAATAAAAAAGATGAGAATGCCCATACAGCCGGTGCTAGAATGTTTCCGAAAATTCAACCCCCTGAACGGGTGTGTTCCGGAAACTTTTTTTTTGGTATATTTTTTTTTCACACTTGTTTGACCCCTTCAAGAGATTCGTGAAATAAAAAAGATGAGAACGCCCATACAGCTGGTGTTAGAATTTTTTCGAACGTTCAACTCCCTTAAAGGGTGGGTTCCGGAACGATTTTTTTGTTCAAAACTTGCAATCCTCAGTTTTTTGACCTCTTTAAGCGATTCATGAAAAAAAAGATGGGAATGCCCATACAGCCGGTGCTAGAATGTTTCCGAAAATTGAACCCCCTGAACGGGTGTGTTCCGGAAACTTTTTTTTTTGGTATATTTTTTTTTCACACTTCTTTGACCCCTTCAAGAGATTCATGAAATAAAAAAGATGAGAATGCCCATACAGCTGGTGTTAGAATTTTTTCGAAAGTTCAACTCCCTTAAAGGGTGGGTTCCGGAACGATTTTTTTGTTCAAAACTTGCAATCCTCAGTTTTTTGACCTCTTTAAGCGATTCATGAAAAAAATAGATGAGAATGCCCATACAGCCGGTGCTAGAATGTTTCCGAAAATTCAACCCCCTGAACGGGTGTGTTCCGGAAACTTTTTTTTTTGGTATATTTTTTTTTCACACTTGTTTGACCCCTTCAAGAGATTCGTGAAATAAAAAAGATGAAAATGCCCATACAGCTGGTGTTAGAATTTTTTCGAAAGTTCAACTCCCTTAAAGGGTGTGTTCCGGATCGATTTTTTTGTTCCAAACTTGCATTCCTCAGTTTTTTGACCTCTTTAAGCGATTCATGAAATAAAAAAGATGAGAATGCCCATACAGCCGGTGCCAGAATATTTCCGAAAATTCAACCCCCTGAACGGGTGTGTTCCGGAAACTTTTTTTTTGGTATATTTTTTTTTCACACTTGTTTGACCCCTTCAAGAGATTCATGAAATAAAAAAGATGAGAATGCCCATACAGCTGGTGTTAGAATTTTTTCGAAAGTTCAACTCCCTTAAAGGGTGGGTTCCGGAACGATTTTTTTGTTCAAAATTTGCAGTCCTCAGTTTTTTGACCTCTTTAAGCGATTCACGAAATAAAAAAGATGAGAATGCCCGTACAGCCGGTGCTAGAATGTTTCCGAAAATTCAACCCCCTGAACGGGTGTGTTCCGGAAACTTTTTTTTTTGGTGTATTTTTTTTCACACTTGTTTGACCCCTTCAAGAGATTCGTGAAATAAAAAAGATGAGAATGCCCATACAACTGGTGTTAGAATTTTTTCGAAAGTTCAACTCCCTTAAAGGGTGTGTTCCGGGACGATTTTTTTGTTCAAAACTTGCAATCCTCAGTTTTTTGACCTCTTTAAGCGATTCATGAAATAAAAAAGATGAGAATGCCCATACAGCCGGTGCTAGAATGTTTCCGAAAATTCAACCCCCTGAACGGGTGTGTTCCGGAAACTTTTTTTTTTGGTATATTTTTTTTCACACTTGTTTGACCCCTTCAAGAGATTCGTGAAATAAAAAAGATGAGAATGCCCATACAGCTGGTGTTAGAATTTTTTCGAAAGTTCAACTCCCTTAAAGGGTGGGTTCCGGAACGATTGTTTTGTTCAAAACTTGAAATCCTCAGTTTTTTTACCTCTTTAAGCGATTCATGAAATAAAAAAGATGAGAATGCCCATACAGCCGGTGCCAGAATGTTTCCGAAAATTCAACCCCCTGAACGGGTGTGTTCCGGAAACTTTTTATTTTTGGTATATTTTTTTTCACACTTGTTTGACCCCTTCAAGAGATTCGTGAAATAAAAAAGATGAGAATGCCCATACAGCTGGTGTTAGAATTTTTTCGAAAGTTCAACTCCCTTAAAGGGTGGGTTCCGGAACGATTTTTTTGTTCAAAATTTGCAGTCCTTAGTTTTTTGACCTCTTCAAGCGATTCATGAAATAAAAAAGATGAGAATGCCCATACAGCCGGTGCTAGAATGTTTCCGAAAATTCAACCCCCTGAACGGGTGTGTTCCGGAAACTTTTTATTTTTGGTATATTTTTTTTCACACTTGTTTGACCCCTTCAAGAGATTCGTGAAATAAAAAAGATGAGAATGCCCATACAGCTGGTGTTAGAATTTTTTCGAAAGTTCAACTCCCTTAAAGGGTGGGTTCCGGAACGATTTTTTTGTTCAAAATTTGCAATCCTCAGTTTTTTGACCTCTTTAAGCGATTCATGAAAAAAAAAGATGAGAATGCCCATACAGCCGGTGCTAGAATGTTTCCGAAAATTGAACCCCCTGAACGGGTGTGTTCCGGAAACTTTTTTTTTTGGTATATTTTTTTTTCACACTTCTTTGACCCCTTCAAGAGATTCATGAAATAAAAAAGATGAGAATGCCCATACAGCTGGTGTTAGAATTTTTTCGAAAGTTCAACTCCCTTAAAGGGTGGGTTCCGGAACGATTTTTTTGTTCAAAACTTGCAATCCTCAGTTTTTTGACCTCTTTAAGCGATTCATGAAAAAAATAGATGAGAATGCCCATACAGCCGGTGCCAGAATGTTTCCGAAAATTCAACCCCCTGAACGGGTGTGTTCCGGAAACTTTTTTTTTGGTATATTTTTTTTTCACACTTGTTTGACCCCTTCAAGAGATTCATGAAATAAAAAAGATGAGAATGCCCATACAGCTGGTGTTAGAATTTTTTCGAAAGTTCAACTCCCTTAAAGGGTGGGTTCCGGAACGATTTTTTTGTTCAAAATTTGCAGTCCTCAGTTTTTTGACCTCTTTAAGCGATTCATGAAATAAAAAAGATGGGAATGCCCATACAGCCGGTGCTAGAATGTTTCCGAAAATTCAACCCCCTGAACGGGTGTGTTCCGGAAACTTTTTTTTTTGGTATATTTTTTTTCACACGTGTTTGACCCCTTCAAGAGATTCGTGAAATAAAAAAGATGAGAATGCCCAAACAGCTGGTGTTAGAATTTTTTCGAAAGTTCAACTCCCTTAAAGGGTGGGTTCCGGAACGATTTTTTTATTCAAAACTTGCAATCCTCAGTTTTTTGACCTCTTTAAGCGATTCATGAAAAAAAAAAGATGAGAATGCCCATACAGCCGGTGCTAGAATGTTTCCGAAAATTCAACCCCCTGAACGGGTGTGTTCCGGAAACTTTTTTTTTTTGGTATATTTTTTTTCACACTTGTTTGACCCCTTCAAGAGATTCGTGAAATAAAAAAGATGAGAACGCCCATACAGCTGGTGTTAGAATTTTTTCGAAAGTTCAACTCCCTTAAAGGGTGGGTTCCGGAACGATTTTTTTGTTCAAAATTTGCAGTCCTCAGTTTTTTCACCTCTTTAAGCGATTTATGAAATAAAAAAGATGAGAATGCCCATACAGCCGGTGCTAGAATGTTTCCGAAAATTGAACCCCCTGAACGGGTGTGTTCCGGAAACTTTTTTTTTTGGTATATTTTTTTTTCACACTTCTTTGACCCTTTCAAGAGATTCATGAAATAAAAAAGATGAGAATGCCCATACAGCTGGTGTTAGAATTTTTTCGAAAGTTCAACTCCCTTAAAGGGTGGGTTCCGGAACGATTTTTTTGTTCAAAACTTGCAATCCTCAGTTTTTTGACCTCTTTAAGCGATTCATGAAAAAAATAGATGAGAATGCCCATACAGCCGGTGCTAGAATGTTTCCGAAAATTCAACCCACTGAACGGGTGTGTTCCGGAAACTTTTTTTTTTTGGTATATTTTTTTTTCACACTTGTTTGACCCCTTCAAGAGATTCGTGAAATAAAAAAGATGAGAATGCCCATACAGCTGGTGTTAGAATTTTTTCGAAAGTTCAACTCCCTTAAAGGGTGTGTTCCGGATCGATTTTTTTGTTCCAAACTTGCAATCCTCAGTTTTTTGACCTCTTTAAGCGATTCATGAAATAAAAAAGATGAGAATGACCATACAGCCGGTGCCAGAATGTATCCGAAAATTCAACCCCCTGAACGGGTGTGTTCCGGAAACTTTTTTTTTGGTATATTTTTTTTTCACACTTGTTTGACCCCTTCAAGAGATTCGTGAAATAAAAAAGATGAGAATGCCCATACAGCTGGTGTTAGAATTTTTTCGAAAGTTCAACTCCCTTAAAGGGTGGTTTCCGGAACGATTTTTTTGTTCAAAATTTGCAGTCCTCAGTTTTTTGACCTCTTCAAGCGATTCATGAAATAAAAAAGATGAGAATGCCCATACAGCCGGTGCCAGAATGTTTCCGAAAATTCAACCCCCTGAACGGGTGTGTTCCGGAAACTTTTTTTTTGGTATATTTTTTTTTCACACTTGTTTGACCCCTTCAAGAGATTCGTGAAATAAAAAAGATGAGAACGCCCATACAGCTGGTGTTAGAATTTTTTCGAACGTTCAACTCCCTTAAAGGGTGGGTTCCGGAACGATTTTTTTGTTCAAAACTTGCAATCCTCAGTTTTTTGACCTCTTTAAGCGATTCATGAAAAAAAAGATGGGAATGCCCATACAGCCGGTGCTAGAATGTTTCCGAAAATTGAACCCCCTGAACGGGTGTGTTCCGGAAACTTTTTTTTTTGGTATATTTTTTTTTCACACTTGTTTGACCCCTTCAAGAGATTCGTGAAATAAAAAAGATGAGAATGCCCATACAGCTGGTGTTAGAATTTTTTCGATAGTTCAACTCCCTTAAAGGGTGGGTTCCGGAACGATTTTTTTGTTCAAAATTTGCAATCCTCAGTTTTCTGACCTCTTTAAGCGATTCATGAAAAAAAACGATGAGAATGCCCATACAGCCGGTGCTAGAATGTTTCCGAAAATTGAACCCCCTGAACGGGTGTGTTCCGGAAACTTTTTTTTTTGGTATATTTTTTTTTCACAATTCTTTGACCCCTTCAAGAGATTCATGAAATAAAAAAGATGAGAATGCCCATACAGCTGGTGTTAGAATTTTTTCGAAAGTTCAACTCCCTTAAAGGGTGGGTTCCGGAACGATTTTTTTGTTCAAAACTTGCAATCCTCAGTTTTTTGACCTCTTTAAGCGATTCATGAAAAAAATAGATGAGAATGCCCATACAGCCGGTGCTAGAATGTTTCCGAAAATTCAACCCCCTGAACGGGTGTGTTCCGGAAACTTTTTTTTTTGATATATTTTTTTTCACACTTGTTTGACCCCTTCAAGAGATTCGTGAAATAAAAAAGATGAGAATGCCCATACAGCTGGTGTTAGAATTTTTTCGAAAGTTCAACTCCCTTAAAGGGTGGGTTCCGAAACGATTTTTTTGTTCAAAACTTGCAATCCTCAGTTTTTAGACTTCTTTAAGCGATTCATGAAAAAAAAAGATGAGAATGCCCATACAGCCGGTGCTAGAATGTTTCCGAAAATTCAACCCCCTGAACGGGTGTGTTCCGGAAACTTTTTTTTTTTGGTATATTTTTTTTTCACACTTGTTTGACCCCTTCAAGAGATTCCTGAAATAAAAAAGATGAGAATGCCCATACAGCTGGTGTTAGAATTTTTTCGAAAGTTCAACTCCCTTAAAGGGTGGGTTCCGGAACGATTTTTTTGTTCACAATTGGCAATCCTCAGTTTTTTGACCTCTTTAAGCGATTCATGAAATAAAAGAGATGAGAATGCCCATACAGCCGGTGCTAGAATGTTTCCGAAAATTCAACCCCCTGAACGGGTGTGTTCCGGAAACTTTTTTTTTTTGGTATATTTTTTTTTCACACTTGTTTGACCCCTTCAAGAGATTCGTGAAATAAAAAAGATGAGAATGCCCATACAGCTGGTGTTAGAATTTTTTCGAAAGTTCAACTCCCTTAAAGGGTGTGCTCCGGATCGATTTTTTTGTTCCAAACTTGCAATCCTCAGTTTTTTGACCTCTTTAAGCGATTCATGAAATAAAAAAGATGAGAATGCCCATACAGCCGGTGCCAGAATGTTTCCGAAAATTCAACCCCCTGAACGGGTGTGTTCCGGAAACTTTTTTTTTGGTATATTTTTTTTTCACACTTGTTTGACCCCTTCAAGAGATTCGTGAAATAAAAAAGATGAGAATGCCCATACAGCTGGTGTTAGAATTTTTTCGAAAGTTCAACTCCCTTAAAGGGTGTGTTCCGGATCGATTTTTTTGTTCCAAACTTGCAATCCTCAGTTTCTTGACCTCTTTAAGCGATTCATGAAATAAAAAAGATTAGAATGCCCATACAGCCGGTGCCAGAATGTTTCCGAAAATTCAACCCCCTGAACGGGTGTGTTCCGGAAACTTTTTTTTTGGTATATTTTTTTTTCACACTTGTTTGACCCCTTCAAGAGATTCGTGAAATAAAAAAGATGAGAATGCCCATACAGCTGGTGTTAGAATTTTTTCGAAAGTTCAACTCCCTTAAAGGGTGGGTTCCGGAACGATTTTTTTGTTCAAAATTTGCAGTCCTCAGTTTTTTGACCTCTTCAAGCGATTCATGAAATAAAAAAGATGAGAATGCCCATACAGCCGGTGCTAGAATGTTTCCGAAAATTCAACCCCCTGAACGGGTGTGTTCCGGAAACTTTTTTTTTGGTATATTTTTTTTTCACACTTGTTTGACCCGTTCAAGAGATTCGTGAAATAAAAAAGATGAGAACGCCCATACAGCTGGTGTTAGAATTTTTTCGAACGTTCAACTCCCTTAAAGGGTGGGTTCCGGAACGATTTTTTTGTTCAAAACTTGCAATCCTCAGTTTTTTGACCTCTTTAAGCGATTCATGAAAAAAAAGATGGGAATGCCCATACAGCCGGTGCTAGAATGTTTCCGAAAATTGAACCCCCTGAACGGGTGTGTTCCGGAAACTTTTTTTTTTGGTATATTTTTTTTTCACACTTGTTTGACCCCTTCAAGAGATTCGTGAAATAAAAAAGATGAGAATGCCCATACAGCTGGTGTTAGAATTTTTTCGATAGTTCAACTCCCTTAAAGGGTGGGTTCCGGAACGATTTTTTTGTTCAAAATTTGCAATCCTCAGTTTTTTGACCTCTTTAAGCGATTCATGAAAAAAAAAGATGAGAATGCCCATACAGCCGGTGCTAGAATGTTTCCGAAAATTGAACCCCCTGAACGGGTGTGTTCCGGAAACTTTTTTTTTTGGTATATTTTTTTTTCACACTTCTTTGACCCCTTCAAGAGATTCATGAAATAAAAAAGATGAGAATGCCCATACAGCTGGTGTTAGAATTTTTTCGAAAGTTCAACTCCCTTAAAGGGTGGGTTCCGGAACGATTTTTTTGTTCAAAACTTGCAATCCTCAGTTTTTTGACCTCTTTAAGCGATTCATGAAAAAAATAGATGAGAATGCCCATACAGCCGGTGCTAGAATGTTTCCGAAAATTCAACCCCCTGAACGGGTGTGTTCCGGAAACTTTTTTTTTTGGTATATTTTTTTTTCACACTTGTTTGACCCCTTCAAGAGATTCGTGAAATAAAAAAGATGAGAATGCCCATACAGCTGGTGTTAGAATTTTTTCGAAAGTTCAACTCCCTTAAAGGGTGTGTTCCGGAACGATTTTTTTGTTCCAAACTTGCAATCCTCAGTTTTTTTACCTCTTTAAGCGATTCATGAAATAAAAAAGATGAGAATGCCCATACAGCCGGTGCCAGAATGTTTCCGAAAATTCAACCCCCTGAACGGGTGTGTTCCGGAAACTTTTTTTTTGGTATATTTTTTTTTCACACTTGTTTGACCCCTTCAAGAGATTCATGAAATAAAAAAGATGAGAATGCCCATACAGCTGGTGTTAGAATTTTTTCGAAAGTTCAACTCCCTTAAAGGGTGGGTTCCGGAACGATTTTTTTGTTCAAAATTTGTAATCCTCAGTTTTTTGACCTCTTTAAGCGATTCATGAAATAAAAAAGATGAGAATGCCCATACAGCCGGTGCTAGAATGTTTCCGAAAATTCAACCCCCTGAACGGGTGTGTTCCGGAAACTTTTTTTTTTGATATATTTTTTTTCACACTTGTTTGACCCCTTCAAGAGATTCGTGAAATAAAAAAGATGAGAATGCCCATACAGCTGGTGTTAGAATTTTTTCGAAAGTTCAACTCCCTTAAAGGGTGGGTTCCGAAACGATTTTTTTGTTCAAAATTTGCAGTCCTCAGTTTTTTGACCTCTTTAAGCGATTCATGAAATAAAAAAGATGAGAATGCCCATACAGCCGGTGCTAGAATGTTTCCGAAAATTCAACCCCCTGAACGGGTGTGTTCCGGAAACTTTTTTTTTTTGGTATATTTTTTTTCACACTTGTTTGACCCCTTCAAGAGATTCGTGAAATAAAAAAGATGAGAACGCCCATACAGCTGGTGTTAGAATTTTTTCGAAAGTTCAACTCCCTTAAAGGGTGGGTTCCGGAACGATTTTTTTGTTCAAAATTTGCAGTCCTCAGTTTTTTCACCTCTTTAAGCGATTTATGAAATAAAAAAGATGAGAATGCCCATACAGCCGGTGCTAGAATGTTTCCGAAAATTGAACCCCCTGAACGGGTGTGTTCCGGACACTTTTTTTTTTGGTATATTTTTTTTTCACACTTCTTTGACCCTTTCAAGAGATTCATGAAATAAAAAAGATGAGAATGCCCATACAGCTGGTGTTAGAATTTTTTCGAAAGTTCAACTCCCTTAAAGGGTGGGTTCCGGAACGATTTTTTTGTTCAAAACTTGCAATCCTCAGTTTTTTGACCTCTTTAAGCGATTCATGAAAAAAATAGATGAGAATGCCCATACAGCCGGTGCTAGAATGTTTCCGAAAATTCAACCCCCTGAACGGGTGTGTTCCGGAAACTTTTTTTTTTTGGTATATTTTTTTTTCACACTTGTTTGACCCCTTCAAGAGATTCGTGAAATAAAAAAGATGAGAATGCCCATACAGCTGGTGTTAGAATTTTTTCGAAAGTTCAACTCCCTTAAAGGGTGTGTTCCGGATCGATTTTTTTGTTCCAAACTTGCAATCCTCAGTTTTTTGACCTCTTTAAGCGATTCATGAAATAAAAAAGATGAGAATGCCCATACAGCCGGTGCCAGAATGTATCCGAAAATTCAACCCCCTGAACGGGTGTGTTCCGGAAACTTTTTTTTTGGTATATTTTTTTTTCACACTTGTTTGACCCCTTCAAGAGATTCGTGAAATAAAAAAGATGGGAATGCCCATACAGCTGGTGTTAGAATTTTTTCGAAAGTTCAACTCCCTTAAAGGGTGGTTTCCGGAACGATTTTTTTGTTCAAAATTTGCAGTCCTCAGTTTTTTGACCTCTTCAAGCGATTCATGAAATAAAAAAGATGAGAATGCCCATACAGCCGGTGCTAGAATGTTTCCGAAAATTCAACCCCCTGAACGGGTGTGTTCCGGAAACTTTTTTTTTGGTATATTTTTTTTTCACACTTGTTTGACCCCTTCAAGAGATTCGTGAAATAAAAAAGATGAGAACGCCCATACAGCTGGTGTTAGAATTTTTTCGAACGTTCAACTCCCTTAAAGGGTGGGTTCCGGAACGATTTTTTTGTTCAAAACTTGCAATCCTCAGTTTTTTGACCTCTTTAAGCGATTCATGAAAAAAAAGATGGGAATGCCCATACAGCCGGTGCTAGAATGTTTCCGAAAATTGAACCCCCTGAACGGGTGTGTTCCGGAAACTTTTTTTTTTGGTATATTTTTTTTTCACACTTGTTTGACCCCTTCAAGAGATTCGTGAAATAAAAAAGATGAGAATGCCCATACAGCTGGTGTTAGAATTTTTTCGATAGTTCAACTCCCTTAAAGGGTGGGTTCCGGAACGATTTTTTTGTTCAAAATTTGCAATCCTCAGTTTTTTGACCTCTTTAAGCGATTCATGAAAAAAAAAGATGAGAATGCCCATACAGCCGGTGCTAGAATGTTTCCGAAAATTGAACCCCCTGAACGGGTGTGTTCCGGAAACTTTTTTTTTTGGTATATTTTTTTTTCACACTTCTTTGACCCCTTCAAGAGATTCATGAAATAAAGAAGATGAGAATGCCCATACAGCTGGTGTTAGAATTTTTTCGAAAGTTCAACTCCCTTAAAGGGTGGGTTCCGGAACGATTTTTTTGTTCAAAACTTGCAATCCTCAGTTTTTTGACCTCTTTAAGCGATTCATGAAAAAAATAGATGAGAATGCCCATACAGCCGGTGCTATAATGTTTCCGAAAATTCAACCCCCTGAACGGGTGTGTTCCGGAAACTTTTTTTTTTGGTATATTTTTTTTTCACACTTGTTTGACCCCTTCAAGAGATTCGTGAAATAAAAAAGATGAGAATGCCCATACAGCTGGTGTTAGAATTTTTTCGAAAGTTCAACTCCCTTAAAGGGTGTGTTCCGGAACGATTTTTTTGTTCCAAACTTGCAATCCTCAGTTTTTTTACCTCTTTAAGCCATTCATGAAATAAAAAAGATGAGAATGCCCATACAGCCGGTGCCAGAATGTTTCCGAAAATTCAACCCCCTGAACGGGTGTGTTCCGGAAACTTTTTTTTTGGTATATTTTTTTTTCACACTTGTTTGACCCCTTCAAGAGATTCATGAAATAAAAAAGATGAGAATGCCCATACAGCTGGTGTTAGAATTTTTTCGAAAGTTCAACTCCCTTAAAGGGTGGGTTCCGGAACGATTTTTTTGTTCAAAATTTGTAATCCTCAGTTTTTTGACCTCTTTAAGCGATTCATGAAATAAAAAAGATGAGAATGCCCATACAGCCGGTGCTAGAATGTTTCCGAAAATTCAACCCCCTGAACGGGTGTGTTCCGGAAACTTTTTTTTTTGATATATTTTTTTTCACACTTGTTTGACCCCTTCAAGAGATTCGTGAAATAAAAAAGATGAGAATGCCCATACAGCTGGTGTTAGAATTTTTTCGAAAGTTCAACTCCCTTAAAGGGTGGGTTCCGAAACGATTTTTTTGTTCAAAATTTGCAGTCCTCAGTTTTTTGACCTCTTTAAGCGATTCATGAAATAAAAAAGATGAGAATGCCCATACAGCCGGTGCTAGAATGTTTCCGAAAATTCAACCCCCTGAACGGGTGTGTTCCGGAAACTTTTTTTTTTTGGTATATTTTTTTTTCACACTTGTTTGACAACTTCAAGAGATTCGTGAAATAAAAAAGATGAGAATGCCCATACAGCTGGTGTTAGAATTTTTTCGAAAGTTCAACTCCCTTAAAGGGTGGGTTCCGGAACGATTTTTTTGTTCAAAACTTGCAATCCTCAGTTTTTAGACTTCTTTAAGCGATTCATGAAAAAAAAAGATGAGAATGCCCATACAGCCGGTGCTAGAATGTTTCCGAAAATTCAACCCCCTGAACGGGTGTGTTCCGGAAACTTTTTTTTTTTGGTATATTTTTTTTTCACACTTGTTTGACCCCTTCAAGAGATTCCTGAAATAAAAAAGATGAGAATGCCCATACAGCTGGTGTTAGAATTTTTTCGAAAGTTCAACTCCCTTAAAGGGTGGGTTCCGGAACGATTTTTTTGTTCACAATTGGCAATCCTCAGTTTTTTGACCTCTTTAAGCGATTCATGAAATAAAAGAGATGAGAATGCCCATACAGCCGGTGCTAGAATGTTTCCGAAAATTCAACCCCCTGAACGGGTGTGTTCCGGAAACTTTTTTTTTGGTATATTTTTTTTTCACACTTGTTTGACCCCTTCAAGAGATTCGTGAAATAAGAAAGATGAGAATGCCCATACAGCTGGTGTTAGAATTTTTTCGAAAGTTCAACTCCCTTAAAGGGTGGGTTCCGAAACGATTTTTTTGTTCAAAATTTGCAGTCCTCAGTTTTTTGACCTCTTTAAGCGATTCATGAAATAAAAAAGATGAGAATGCCCATACAGCCGGTGCTAGAATGTTTCCGAAAATTCAACCCCCTGAACGGGTGTGTTCCGGAAACTTTTTTTTTTTGGTATATTTTTTTTCACACTTGTTTGACCCCTTCAAGAGATTCGTGAAATAAAAAAGATGAGAACGCCCATACAGCTGGTGTTAGAATTTTTTCGAAAGTTCAACTCCCTTAAAGGGTGGGTTCCGGAACGATTTTTTTGTTCAAAATTTGCAGTCCTCAGTTTTTTCACCTCTTTAAGCGATTTATGAAATAAAAAAGATGAGAATGCCCATACAGCCGGTGCTAGAATGTTTCCGAAAATTGAACCCCCTGAACGGGTGTGTTCCGGAAACTTTTTTTTTTGGTATATTTTTTTTTCACACTTCTTTGACCCTTTCAAGAGATTCATGAAATAAAAAAGATGAGAATGCCCATACAGCTGGTGTTAGAATTTTTTCGAAAGTTCAACTCCCTTAAAGGGTGGGTTCCGGAACGATTTTTTTGTTCAAAACTTGCAATCCTCAGTTTTTTGACCTCTTTAAGCGATTCATGAAAAAAATAGATGAGAATGCCCATACAGCCGGTGCTAGAATGTTTCCGAAAATTCAACCCCCTGAACGGGTGTGTTCCGGAAACTTTTTTTTTTTGGTATATTTTTTTTTCACACTTGTTTGACCCCTTCAAGAGATTCGTGAAATAAAAAAGATGAGAATGCCCATACAGCTGGTGTTAGAATTTTTTCGAAAGTTCAACTCCCTTAAAGGGTGTGTTCCGGATCGATTTTTTTGTTCCAAATTTGCAATCCTCAGTTTTTTGACCTCTTTAAGCGATTCATGAAAAAAAAAGATGAGAATGCCCATACAGCCGGTGCTAGAATATTTCCGAAAATTGAACCCCCTGAACGGGTGTGTTCCGGAAACTTTTTTTTTTGGTATATTTTTTTTTCACACTTCTTTGACCCCTTCAAGAGATTCATGAAATAAAAAAGATGAGAATGCCCATACAGCTGGTGTTAGAATTTTTTCGAAAGTTCAACTCCCTTAAAGGGTGGGTTCCGGAACGATTTTTTTGTTCAAAACTTGCAATCCTCAGTTTTTTGACCTCTTTAAGCGATTCATGAAAAAAATAGATGAGAATGCCCATACAGCCGGTGCTAGAATGTTTCCGAAAATTCAACCCCCTGAACGGGTGTGTTCCGGAAACTTTTTTTTTTGGTATATTTTTTTTTCACACTTGTTTGACCCCTTCAAGAGATTCGTGAAATAAAAAAGATGAGAATGCCCATACAGCTGGTGTTAGAATTTTTTCGAAAGTTCAACTCCCTTAAAGGGTGTGTTCCGGAACGATTTTTTTGTTCCAAACTTGCAATCCTCAGTTTTTTTACCTCTTTAAGCCATTCATGAAATAAAAAAGATGAGAATGCCCATACAGCCGGTGCCAGAATGTTTCCGAAAATTCAACCCCCTGAACGGGTGTGTTCCGGAAACTTTTTTTTTGGTATATTTTTTTTTCACACTTGTTTGACCCCTTCAAGAGATTCATGAAATAAAAAAGATGAGAATGCCCATACAGCTGGTGTTAGAATTTTTTCGAAAGTTCAACTCCCTTAAAGGGTGGGTTCCGGAACGATTTTTTTGTTCAAAATTTGTAATCCTCAGTTTTTTGACCTCTTTAAGCGATTCATGAAATAAAAAAGATGAGAATGCCCATACAGCCGGTGCTAGAATGTTTCCGAAAATTCAACCCCCTGAACGGGTGTGTTCCGGAAACTTTTTTTTTTTGGTATATTTTTTTTTCACACTTGTTTGACAACTTCAAGAGATTCGTGAAATAAAAAAGATGAGAATGCCCATACAGCTGGTGTTAGAATTTTTTCGAAAGTTCAACTCCCTTAAAGGGTGGGTTCCGGAACGATTTTTTTGTTCAAAACTTGCAATCCTCAGTTTTTAGACTTCTTTAAGCGATTCATGAAAAAAAAAGATGAGAATGCCCATACAGCCGGTGCTAGAATGTTTCCGAAAATTCAACCCCCTGAACGGGTGTGTTCCGGAAAATTTTTTTTTTTGGTATATTTTTTTTTCACACTTGTTTGACCCCTTCAAGAGATTCCTGAAATAAAAAAGATGAGAATGCCCATACAGCTGGTGTTAGAATTTTTTCGAAAGTTCAACTCCCTTAAAGGGTGGGTTCCGGAACGATTTTTTTGTTCACAATTGGCAATCCTCAGTTTTTTGACCTCTTTAAGCGATTCATGAAATAAAAGAGATGAGAATGCCCATACAGCCGGTGCTAGAATGTTTCCGAAAATTCAACCCCCTGAACGGGTGTGTTCCGGAAACTTTTTTTTTGGTATATTTTTTTTTCACACTTGTTTGACCCCTTCAAGAGATTCGTGAAATAAGAAAGATGAGAATGCCCATACAGCTGGTGTTAGAATTTTTTCGAAAGTTCAACTCCCTTAAAGGGTAGGTTCCGGAACGATTTTTTTGTTCAAAATTGGTAATCCTCAGTTTTTTGACCTCTTTAAGCGATTCATGAAATAAAAAAGATGAGAATGCCCATACAGCCGGTGCTAGAATGTTTCCGAAAATTCAACCACCTGAACGGGTGTGTTCCGGAAACTTTTTTTTTTGGTATATTTTTTTTCACAGTTGTTTGACCCCTTCAAGAGATTCGTGAAATAAAAAAGATGAGAATGCCCATACAGCTGGTGTTAGAATTTTTTCGAAAGTTCAACTCCCTTAAAGGGTGGGTTCCGGAACGATTTTTTTGTTCCAAACTTGCAATCCTCAGTTTTTTGACCTCTTTAAGCGATTCATGAAATAAAAAAGATGAGAATGCCCGTACAGCCGGTGCTAGAATGTTTCCGAAAACTCAACCCCCTGAACGGGTGTGTTCCGGAAACTTTTTTTTTTGTATATTTTTTTTCACACTTGTCTGACGTCTTCAAGAGATTCGTGAAATAAAAAAGATGAGAATGCCCATACAGCTAGTGTTAGAATTTTTTCGTAAGTTCAACTCCCTTAAAGGGTGGGTTCCGGAACGATTTTTTTGTTCAAAATTTGCAGTCCTCAGTTTTTTGACCTCTTTAAGCGATTCATGAAATAAAAAAGATGAGAATGCCCGTACAGCCGGTGCTAGAATGTTTCCGAAAATTCAACCCCCTGAACGGGTGTGTTCCGGAAACTTTTTTTTTTGGTATATTTTTTTTCACACTTGTTTGGCCCCTTCAAGAGATTCGTGAAATAAGAAAGATGAGAATGCCCATACAGCTGGTGTTAGAATTTTTTCGAAAGTTCAACTCCCTTAAAGGGTAGGTTCCGGAACGATTTTTTTGTTCAAAATTGGTAATCCTCAGTTTTTTGACCTCTTTAAGCGATTCATGAAAAAAATAGATGAGAATGCCCATACAGCCGGTGCTAGAATGTTTCCGAAAATTCAACCCCCTGAACGGGTGTGTTCCGGAAACTTTTTTTTTTTGGTATATTTTTTTTCACACTTGTTTGACCCCTTCAAGAGATTCGTGAAATAAAAAAGATGAGAATGCCCATACAGCTGGTGTTAGAATTTTTTCGAAAGTTCAACTCCCTTAAAGGGTGTGTTCCGGATCGATTTTTTTGTTCCAAATTTGCAATCCTCAGTTTTTTGACCTCTTTAAGCGATTCATGAAAAAAAAAGATGAGAATGCCCATACAGCCGGTGCTAGAATGTTTCCGAAAATTGAACCCCCTGAACGGGTGTGTTCCGGAAACTTTTTTTTTTGGTATATTTTTTTTTCACACTTCTTTGACCCCTTCAAGAGATTCATGAAATAAAAAAGATGAGAATGCCCATACAGCTGGTGTTAGAATTTTTTCGAAAGTTCAACTCCCTTAAAGGGTGGGTTCCGGAACGATTTTTTTGTTCAAAACTTGCAGTCCTCAGTTTTTTGACCTCTTTAAGCGATTCATGAAATAAAAAAGATGAGAATGCCCATACAGCCGGTGCTAGAATGTTTCCGAAAATTCAACCCCCTGAACGGGTGTGTTCCGGAAACTTTTTTTTTTTGGTATATTTTTTTTTCACACTTGTTTGACAACTTCAAGAGATTCGTGAAATAAAAAAGATGAGAATGCCCATACAGCTGGTGTTAGAATTTTTTCGAAAGTTCAACTCCCTTAAAGGGTGGGTTCCGGAACGATTTTTTTGTTCAAAACTTGCAATCCTCAGTTTTTAGACTTCTTTAAGCGATTCATGAAAAAAAAAGATGAGAATGCCCATACAGCCGGTGCTAGAATGTTTCCGAAAATTCAACCCCCTGAACGGGTGTGTTCCGGAAAATTTTTTTTTTTGGTATATTTTTTTTTCACACTTGTTTGACCCCTTCAAGAGATTCCTGAAATAAAAAAGATGAGAATGCCCATACAGCTGGTGTTAGAATTTTTTCGAAAGTTCAACTCCCTTAAAGGGTGGGTTCCGGAACGATTTTTTTGTTCACAATTGGCAATCCTCAGTTTTTTGACCTCTTTAAGCGATTCATGAAATAAAAGAGATGAGAATGCCCATACAGCCGGTGCTAGAATGTTTCCGAAAATTCAACCCCCTGAACGGGTGTGTTCCGGAAACTTTTTTTTTGGTATATTTTTTTTTCACACTTGTTTGACCCCTTCAAGAGATTCGTGAAATAAGAAAGATGAGAATGCCCATACAGCTGGTGTTAGAATTTTTTCGAAAGTTCAACTCCCTTAAAGGGTAGGTTCCGGAACGATTTTTTTGTTCAAAATTGGTAATCCTCAGTTTTTTGACCTCTTTAAGCGATTCATGAAATAAAAAAGATGAGAATGCCCATACAGCCGGTGCTAGAATGTTTCCGAAAATTCAACCACCTGAACGGGTGTGTTCCGGAAACTTTTTTTTTTGGTATATTTTTTTTCACAGTTGTTTGACCCCTTCAAGAGATTCGTGAAATAAAAAAGATGAGAATGCCCATACAGCTGGTGTTAGAATTTTTTCGAAAGTTCAACTCCCTTAAAGGGTGGGTTCCGGAACGATTTTTTTGTTCCAAACTTGCAATCCTCAGTTTTTTGACCTCTTTAAGCGATTCATGAAATAAAAAAGATGAGAATGCCCGTACAGCCGGTGCTAGAATGTTTCCGAAAACTCAACCCCCTGAACGGGTGTGTTCCGGAAACTTTTTTTTTTGTATATTTTTTTTCACACTTGTCTGACGCCTTCAAGAGATTCGTGAAATAAAAAAGATGAGAATGCCCATACAGCTAGTGTTAGAATTTTTTCGTAAGTTCAACTCCCTTAAAGGGTGGGTTCCGGAACGATTTTTTTGTTCAAAATTTGCAGTCCTCAGTTTTTTGACCTCTTTAAGCGATTCATGAAATAAAAAAGATGAGAATGCCCGTACAGCCGGTGCTAGAATGTTTCCGAAAATTCAACCCCCTGAACGGGTGTGTTCCGGAAACTTTTTTTTTTGGTATATTTTTTTTCACACTTGTTTGGCCCCTTCAAGAGATTCGTGAAATAAAAAAGATGAGAATGCCCATACAGCTGGTGTTAGAATTTTTTCGAAAGTTCAACTCCCTTAAAGGGTGGGTTCCGGAACGATTTTTTTGTTCCAAACTTGCAATCCTCAGTTTTTTGACCTCTTTAAGCGATTCATGAAAAAAAAAGATGAGAATGCCCATACAGCCGGTGCTAGAATGTTTCCGAAAATTCAACCCCCTGAACGGGTGTGTTCCGGAAACTTTTTTTTTTTGGTATATTTTTTTTCACACCTGTTTGACCCCTTCAAGAGATTCGTGAAATAAAAAAGATGAGAATGCCCATACAGCTGGTGTTAGAATTTTTTTGAAAGTTCAACTCCCTTAAAGGGTGGGTTCCGGAACGATTTTTTTGTTCAAAATCTGCAGTCCTCAGTTTTTTGACCTCTTTAAGCGATTCATGAAATAAAAAAGATGAGAATGCCCATACAACCGGTGCTAGAATGTTTCCGATAATACAACCCCCTGAACGGGTGTGTTCCGGAAACTTTTTTTTTTGTATATTTTTTTTCACACTAGTTTGACCCCTTCAAGAGATTCGTTACATAAAAAAGATGAGAATGCCCATACAGCTGGTGTTAGAATTTTTTCGAAAGTTCAACTCCCTTAAAGGGTGGGTTCCGGAACGATTTTTTTGTTCCAAACTTGCAATCCTCAGTTTTTTGACCTCTTTAAGCGATGCATGAAATAAAAAAGATGAGAATGCCAGTACAGCCGGTGCTAGAATGTTTCCGAAAACTCAACCCCCTGAACGGGTGTGTTCCGGAAACTTTTTTTTTGGTATATTTTTTTTTCACACTTGTTTGACCCCTTCAAGAGATTCGTGACATAAAAAAGATGAGAATGCCCATACAGCTGGTGTTAGAATTTTTTCGAAAGTTCAACTCCCTTAAAGGGTGGGTTCCGGAACGATTTTTTTGTTCCAAACTTGCAATCCTCAGTTTTTTGACCTCTTTAAGCGATGCATGAAATAAAAAAGATGAGAATGCCAGTACAGCCGGTGCTAGAATGTTTCCGAAAACTCAACCCCCTGAACGGGTGTGTTCCGGAAACTTTTATTTTGGTATATTTTTTTTCACACTTGTTTGACCCCTTCAAGAGATTCGTGAAATAAAAAAGATGAGAATGCCCATACAGCTGGTGTTAGAATTTTTTCGAAAGTTCAACTCCCTTAAAGGGTGGGTTCCGGAACGATTTTTTTGTTCAAAACTTGCAATCCTCAGTTTTTAGACTTCTTTAAGCGATTCATGAAAAAAAAAGATGAGAATGCCCATACAGCCGGTCCTAGAATGTTTCCGAAAATTCAACCCCCTGAACGGGTGTGTTCCGGAAACTTTTTTTTTTTGGTATATTTTTTTTTCACACTTGTTTGACCCCTTCAAGAGATTCCTGAAATAAAAAAGATGAGAATGCCCATACAGCTGGTGTTAGAATTTTTTCGAAAGTTCAACTCCCTTAAAGGGTGGGTTCCGGAACGATTTTTTTGTTCACAATTGGCAATCCTCAGTTTTTTGACCTCTTTAAGCGATTCATGAAATAAAAGAGATGAGAATGCCCATACAGCCGGTGCTAGAATGTTTCCGAAAATTCAACCCCCTGAACGGGTGTGTTCCGGAAACTTTTTTTTTTTGGTATATTTTTTTTTCACACTTGTTTGACCCCTTCAAGAGATTCGTGAAATAAAAAAGATGAGAATGCCCATACAGCTGGTGTTAGAATTTTTTCAAAAGTTCAACTCCCTTAAAGGGTGTGTTCCGGATCGATTTTTTTGTTCCAAACTTGCAATCCTCAGTTTTTTGACCTCTTTAAGCGATTCATGAAATAAAAAAGATGAGAATGCCCATACAGCCGGTGCCAGAATGTTTCCGAAAATTCAACCCCCTGAACGGGTGTGTTCCGGAAACTTTTTTTTTTGTATATTTTTTTTTCACACTTGTTTGACCCCTTCAAGAGATTCGTGAAATAAAAAAGATGAGAATGCCCATACAGCTGGTGTTAGAATTTTTTCGAAAGTTCAACTCCCTTAAAGGGTGTGTTCCGGATCGATTTTTTTGTTCCAAACTTGCAATCCTCAGTTTCTTGACCTCTTTAAGCGATTCATGAAATAAAAAAGATTAGAATGCCCATACAGCCGGTGCCAGAATGTTTCCGAAAATTCAACCCCCTGAACGGGTGTGTTCCGGAAACTTTTTTTTTGGTATATTTTTTTTTCACACTTGTTTGACCCCTTCAAGAGATTCGTGAAATAAAAAAGATGAGAATGCCCATACAGCTGGTGTTAGAATTTTTTCGAAAGTTCAACTCCCTTAAAGGGTGGGTTCCGGAACGATTTTTTTGTTCAAAATTTGCAGTCCTCAGTTTTTTGACCTCTTCAAGCGATTCATGAAATAAAAAAGATGAGAATGCCCATACAGCCGGTGCTAGAATGTTTCCGAAAATTCAACCCCCTGAACGGGTGTGTTCCGGAAACTTTTTTTTTGGTATATTTTTTTTTCACACTTGTTTGACCCGTTCAAGAGATTCGTGAAATAAAAAAGATGAGAACGCCCATACAGCTGGTGTTAGAATTTTTTCGAACGTTCAACTCCCTTAAAGGGTGGGTTCCGGAACGATTTTTTTGTTCAAAACTTGCAATCCTCAGTTTTTTGACCTCTTTAAGCGATTCATGAAAAAAAAGATGGGAATGCCCATACAGCCGGTGCTAGAATGTTTCCGAAAATTGAACCCCCTGAACGGGTGTGTTCCGGAAACTTTTTTTTTTGGTATATTTTTTTTTCACACTTGTTTGACCCCTTCAAGAGATTCGTGAAATAAAAAAGGTGAGAATGCCCATACAGCTGGTGTTAGAATTTTTTCGATAGTTCAACTCCCTTAAAGGGTGGGTTCCGGAACGATTTTTTTGTTCAAAATTTGCAATCCTCAGTTTTTTGACCTCTTTAAGCGATTCATGAAAAAAAAAGATGAGAATGCCCATACAGCCGGTGCTAGAATGTTTCCGAAAATTGAACCCCCTGAACGGGTGTGTTCCGGAAACTTTTTTTTTTGGTATATTTTTTTTTCACACTTCTTTGACCCCTTCAAGAGATTCATGAAATAAAAAAGATGAGAATGCCCATACAGCTGGTGTTAGAATTTTTTCGAAAGTTCAACTCCCTTAAAGGGTGGGTTCCGGAACGATTTTTTTGTTCAAAACTTGCAATCCTCAGTTTTTTGACCTCTTTAAGCGATTCATGAAAAAAATAGATGAGAATGCCCATACAGCCGGTGCTAGAATGTTTCCGAAAATTCAACCCCCTGAACGGGTGTGTTCCGGAAACTTTTTTTTTTGGTATATTTTTTTTTCACACTTGTTTGACCCCTTCAAGAGATTCGTGAAATAAAAAAGATGAGAATGCCCATACAGCTGGTGTTAGAATTTTTTCGAAAGTTCAACTCCCTTAAAGGGTGTGTTCCGGAACGATTTTTTTGTTCCAAACTTGCAATCCTCAGTTTTTTTACCTCTTTAAGCGATTCATGAAATAAAAAAGATGAGAATGCCCATACAGCCGGTGCCAGAATGTTTCCGAAAATTCAACCCCCTGAACGGGTGTGTTCCGGAAACTTTTTTTTTGGTATATTTTTTTTTCACACTTGTTTGACCCCTTCAAGAGATTCATGAAATAAAAAAGATGAGAATGCCCATACAGCTGGTGTTAGAATTTTTTCGAAAGTTCAACTCCCTTAAAGGGTGGGTTCCGGAACGATTTTTTTGTTCAAAATTTGTAATCCTCAGTTTTTTGACCTCTTTAAGCGATTCATGAAATAAAAAAGATGAGAATGCCCATACAGCCGGTGCTAGAATGTTTCCGAAAATTCAACCCCCTGAACGGGTGTGTTCCGGAAACTTTTTTTTTTGATATATTTTTTTTCACACTTGTTTGACCCCTTCAAGAGATTCGTGAAATAAAAAAGATGAGAATGCCCATACAGCTGGTGTTAGAATTTTTTCGAAAGTTCAACTCCCTTAAAGGGTGGGTTCCGAAACGATTTTTTTGTCAAAATTTGCAGTCCTCAGTTTTTTGACCTCTTTAAGCGATTCATGAAATAAAAAAGATGAGAATGCCCATACAGCCGGTGCTAGAATGTTTCCGAAAATTCAACCCCCTGAACGGGTGTGTTCCGGAAACTTTTTTTTTTTGGTATATTTTTTTTCACACTTGTTTGACCCCTTCAAGAGATTCGTGAAATAAAAAAGATGAGAACGCCCATACAGCTGGTGTTAGAATTTTTTCGAAAGTTCAACTCCCTTAAAGGGTGGGTTCCGGAACGATTTTTTTGTTCAAAATTTGCAGTCCTCAGTTTTTTCACCTCTTTAAGCGATTTATGAAATAAAAAAGATGAGAATGCCCATACAGCCGGTGCTAGAATGTTTCCGAAAATTGAACCCCCTGAACGGGTGTGTTCCGGAAACTTTTTTTTTTGGTATATTTTTTTTTCACACTTCTTTGACCCTTTCAAGAGATTCATGAAATAAAAAAGATGAGAATGCCCATACAGCTGGTGTTAGAATTTTTTCGAAAGTTCAACTCCCTTAAAGGGTGGGTTCCGGAACGATTTTTTTGTTCAAAACTTACAATCCTCAGTTTTTTGACCTCTTTAAGCGATTCATGAAAAAAATAGATGAGAATGCCCATACAGCCGGTGCTAGAATGTTTCCGAAAATTCAACCCCCTGAACGGGTGTGTTCCGGAAACTTTTTTTTTTTGGTATATTTTTTTTTCACACTTGTTTGACCCCTTCAAGAGATTCGTGAAATAAAAAAGATGAGAATGCCCATACAGCTGGTGTTAGAATTTTTTCGAAAGTTCAACTCCCTTAAAGGGTGTGTTCCGGATCGATTTTTTTGTTCCAAACTTGCAATCCTCAGTTTTTTGACCTCTTTAAGCGATTCATGAAATAAAAAAGATGAGAATGCCCATACAGCCGGTGCCAGAATGTATCCGAAAATTCAACCCCCTGAACGGGTGTGTTCCGGAAACTTTTTTTTTGGTATATTTTTTTTTCACACTTGTTTGACCCCTTCAAGAGATTCGTGAAATAAAAAAGATGGGAATGCCCATACAGCTGGTGTTAGAATTTTTTCGAAAGTTCAACTCCCTTAAAGGGTGGTTTCCGGAACGATTTTTTTGTTCAAAATTTGCAGTCCTCAGTTTTTTGACCTCTTCAAGCGATTCATGAAATAAAAAAGATGAGAATGCCCATACAGCCGGTGCTAGAATGTTTCCGAAAATTCAACCCCCTGAACGGGTGTGTTCCGGAAACTTTTTTTTTGGTATATTTTTTTTTCACACTTGTTTGACCCCTTCAAGAGATTCGTGAAATAAAAAAGATGAGAACGCCCATACAGCTGGTGTTAGAATTTTTTCGAACGTTCAACTCCCTTAAAGGGTGGGTTCCGGAACGATTTTTTTGTTCAAAACTTGCAATCCTCAGTTTTTTGACCTCTTTAAGCGATTCATGAAAAAAAAGATGGGAATGCCCATACAGCCGGTGCTAGAATGTTTCCGAAAATTGAACCCCCTGAACGGGTGTGTTCCGGAAACTTTTTTTTTTGGTATATTTTTTTTTCACACTTGTTTGACCCCTTCAAGAGATTCGTGAAATAAAAAAGGTGAGAATGCCCATACAGCTGGTGTTAGAATTTTTTCGATAGTTCAACTCCCTTAAAGGGTGGGTTCCGGAACGATTTTTTTGTTCAAAATTTGCAATCCTCAGTTTTTTGACCTCTTTAAGCGATTCATGAAAAAAAAAGATGAGAATGCCCATACAGCCGGTGCTAGAATGTTTCCGAAAATTGAACCCCCTGAACGGGTGTGTTCCGGAAACTTTTTTTTTTGGTATATTTTTTTTTCACACTTGTTTGACCCCTTCAAGAGATTCGTGAAATAAGAAAGATGAGAATGCCCATACAGCTGGTGTTAGAATTTTTTCGAAAGTTCAACTCCCTTAAAGGGTAGGTTCCGGAACGATTTTTTTGTTCAAAATTGGTAATCCTCAGTTTTTTGACCTCTTTAAGCGATTCATGAAATAAAAAAGATGAGAATGCCCATACAGCCGGTGCTAGAATGTTTCCGAAAATTCAACCACCTGAACGGGTGTGTTCCGGAAACTTTTTTTTTTGGTATATTTTTTTTCACAGTTGTTTGACCCCTTCAAGAGATTCGTGAAATAAAAAAGATGAGAATGCCCATACAGCTGGTGTTAGAATTTTTTCGAAAGTTCAACTCCCTTAAAGGGTGGGTTCCGGAACGATTTTTTTGTTCCAAACTTGCAATCCTCAGTTTTTTGACCTCTTTAAGCGATTCATGAAATAAAAAAGATGAGAATGCCCGTACAGCCGGTGCTAGAATGTTTCCGAAAACTCAACCCCCTGAACGGGTGTGTTCCGGAAACTTTTTTTTTTGTATATTTTTTTTCACACTTGTCTGACGCCTTCAAGAGATTCGTGAAATAAAAAAGATGAGAATGCCCATACAGCTAGTGTTAGAATTTTTTCGTAAGTTCAACTCCCTTAAAGGGTGGGTTCCGGAACGATTTTTTTGTTCAAAATTTGCAGTCCTCAGTTTTTTGACCTCTTTAAGCGATTCATGAAATAAAAAAGATGAGAATGCCCGTACAGCCGGTGCTAGAATGTTTCCGAAAATTCAACCCCCTGAACGGGTGTGTTCCGGAAACTTTTTTTTTTGGTATATTTTTTTTCACACTTGTTTGGCCCCTTCAAGAGATTCGTGAAATAAAAAAGATGAGAATGCCCATACAGCTGGTGTTAGAATTTTTTCGACAGTTCAACTCCCTTAAAGGGTGGGTTCCGGAACGATTTTTTTGTTCCAAACTTGCAATCCTCAGTTTTTTGACCTCTTTAAGCGATTCATGAAAAAAAAAAGATGAGAATGCCCATACAGCCGGTGCTAGAATGTTTCCGAAAATTCAACCCCCTGAACGGGTGTGTTCCGGAAACTTTTTTTTTTTGGTATATTTTTTTTCACACCTGTTTGACCCCTTCAAGAGATTCGTGAAATAAAAAAGATGAGAATGCCCATACAGCTGGTGTTAGAATTTTTTTGAAAGTTCAACTCCCTTAAAGGGTGGGTTCCGGAACGATTTTTTTGTTCAAAATCTGCAGTCCTCAGTTTTTTGACCTCTTTAAGCGATTCATGAAATAAAAAAGATGAGAATGCCCATACAACCGGTGCTAGAATGTTTCCGATAATACAACCCCCTGAACGGGTGTGTTCCGGAAACTTTTTTTTTTGTATATTTTTTTTCACACTAGTTTGACCCCTTCAAGAGATTCGTTACATAAAAAAGATGAGAATGCCCATACAGCTGGTGTTAGAATTTTTTCGAAAGTTCAACTCCCTTAAAGGGTGGGTTCCGGAACGATTTTTTTGTTCCAAACTTGCAATCCTCAGTTTTTTGACCTCTTTAAGCGATGCATGAAATAAAAAAGATGAGAATGCCAGTACAGCCGGTGCTAGAATGTTTCCGAAAACTCAACCCCCTGAACGGGTGTGTTCCGGAAACTTTTTTTTTGGTATATTTTTTTTTCACACTTGTTTGACCCCTTCAAGAGATTCGTGACATAAAAAAGATGAGAATGCCCATACAGCTGGTGTTAGAATTTTTTCGAAAGTTCAACTCCCTTAAAGGGTGGGTTCCGGAACGATTTTTTTGTTCCAAACTTGCAATCCTCAGTTTTTTGACCTCTTTAAGCGATGCATGAAATAAAAAAGATGAGAATGCCAGTACAGCCGGTGCTAGAATGTTTCCGAAAACTCAACCCCCTGAACGGGTGTGTTCCGGAAACTTTTATTTTGGTATATTTTTTTTCACACTTGTTTGACCCCTTCAAGAGATTCGTGAAATAAAAAAGATGAGAATGCCCATACAGCTGGTGTTAGAATTTTTTCGAAAGTTCAACTCCCTTAAAGGGTGGGTTCCGGAACGATTTTTTTGTTCAAAACTTGCAATCCTCAGTTTTTAGACTTCTTTAAGCGATTCATGAAAAAAAAAGATGAGAATGCCCATACAGCCGGTCCTAGAATGTTTCCGAAAATTCAACCCCCTGAACGGGTGTGTTCCGGAAACTTTTTTTTTTTGGTATATTTTTTTTTCACACTTGTTTGACCCCTTCAAGAGATTCCTGAAATAAAAAAGATGAGAATGCCCATACAGCTGGTGTTAGAATTTTTTCGAAAGTTCAACTCCCTTAAAGGGTGGGTTCCGGAACGATTTTTTTGTTCACAATTGGCAATCCTCAGTTTTTTGACCTCTTTAAGCGATTCATGAAATAAAAGAGATGAGAATGCCCATACAGCCGGTGCTAGAATGTTTCCGAAAATTCAACCCCCTGAACGGGTGTGTTCCGGAAACTTTTTTTTTGGTATATTTTTTTTTCACACTTGTTTGACCCCTTCAAGAGATTCGTGAAATAAGAAAGATGAGAATGCCCATACAGCTGGTGTTAGAATTTTTTCGAAAGTTCAACTCCCTTAAAGGGTAGGTTCCGGAACGATTTTTTTGTTCAAAATTGGTAATCCTCAGTTTTTTGACCTCTTTAAGCGATTCATGAAATAAAAAAGATGAGAATGCCCATACAGCCGGTGCTAGAATGTTTCCGAAAATTCAACCACCTGAACAGGTGTGTTCCGGAAACTTTTTTTTTTGGTATATTTTTTTTTCACAGTTGTTTGACCCCTTCAAGAGATTCGTGAAATAAAAAAGATGAGAATGCCCATACAGCTGGTGTTAGAATTTTTTCGAAAGTTCACCTCCCTTAAAGGGTGGGTTCCGGAAGGATTTTTTTGTTCAAAATTTGCAGTCCTCAGTTTTTTGACCTCTTTAAGCGATTCATGAAATAAAAAAGATGAGAATGCCCATACAGCCGGTGCTAGAATGTTTCCGAAAAATCAACCCCCTGAACGGGTGTGTTCCGGAAACTTTTTTTTTTTGGTATATTTTTTTTTCACACTTGTTTGACCCCTTCAAGAGATTCATGAAATAAAAAAGATGAGAATGCCCATACAGCTGGTGTTAGAATTTTTTCGAAAGTTCAACTCCCTTATAGGGTGGGTTCCGGAACGATTTTTTTGTTCCAAACTTGCAATCCTCAGTTTTTTGACCTCTTTAAGCGATTCATGAAATAAAAAAGATGAGAATGCCCGTACAGCCGGTGCTAGAATGTTTCCGAAAACTCAACCCCCTGAACGGGTGTGTTCCGGAAACTTTTTTTTTTTGTATATTTTTTTTCACACTTGTCTGACCCCTTCAAGAGATTCGTGAAATAAAAAAGATGAGAATGCCCATACAGCTAGTGTTAGAATTTTTTCGAAAGTTCAACTCCCTTAAAGGATGGGTTCCGGAACGATTTTTTTGTTCAAAATTTGCAGTCCTCAGTTTTTTGACCTCTTTAAGCGATTCATAAAATAAAAAAGATGAGAATGCCCGTACAGCCGGTGCTAGAATGTTTCCGAAAATTCAACCCCCTGAACGGGTGTGTTCCGGAATCTTTTTTTTTTGGTATATTTTTTTTCACACTTGTTTGGCCCCTTCAAGAGATTTGTGAAATAAAAAAGATGAGAATGCCCATTCAGCTGGTGTTAGAATTTTTTCGAAAGTTCAACTCCCTTAAAGGGTGGGTTCCGGAACGATTTTTTTGTTCCAAACTTGCAATCCTCAGTTTTTTGACCTCTTTAAGCGATTCATGAAAAAAAAAGATGAGAATGCCCATACAGCCGGTGCTACAATGTTTCCGAAAATTCAACCCCCTGAACGGGTGTGTTCCGGAAACTTTTTTTTTTGGTATATTTTTTTTCACACCTGTTTGACCCCTTCAAGAGATTCGTGAAATAAAAAAGATGAGAATGCCCATACAGCTGGTGTTAGAATTTTTTCGAAAGTTCAACTCCCTTAAAGGGTGGGTTCCGGAACGATTTTTTTGTTCAAAATCTGCAGTCCTCAGTTTTTTGACCTCTTTAAGCGATTCATGAAATAAAAAAGATGAGAATGCCCATACAACCGGTGCTAGAATGTTTCCGATAATACAACCCCCTGAACGGGTGTGTTCCGGAAACTTTTTTTTTTTGTATATTTTTTTTCACACTAGTTTGACCCCTTCAAGAGATTCGTGACATAAAAAAGATGAGAATGCCCATACAGCTGGTGTTAGAATTTTTTCGAAAGTTCAACTCCCTTAAAGGGTGGGTTCCGGAACGATTTTTTTGTACCAAACTTGCAATCCTCAGTTTTTTGACCTCTTTAAGCGATGCATGAAATAAAAAAGATGAGAATGCCAGTACAGCCGGTGCTAGAATGTTTCCGAAAACTCAACCCCCTGAACGGGTGTGTTCCGGAAACTTTTTTTTTTGGTATATTTTTTTTTCACACTTGTTTGACCCCTTCAAGAGATTCGTGACATAAAAAAGATGAGAATGCCCATACAGCTGGTGTTAGAATTTTTTCGAAAGTTCAACTCCCTTAAAGGGTGGGTTCCGGAACGATTTTTTTGTTCAAAATTTGTAATCCTCGTTTTTTGACCTCTTTAAGCGATTCATGAAATAAAAAAGATGAGAATGCCCATACAGCCGGTGCTAGAATGTTTCCGAAAATTCAGCCCCCTGAACGGGTGTGTTCCGGAAACTTTTTTTTTTGGTATATTTTTTTTTTACACTTGTTTGACCCCTTCAAGAGATTCGTGAAATAAAAATGATGAGAATGCCCATACAGCTAGTGTTAGAATTTTTTCGAAAGTTCAACTCCCTTAAAGGGTGGGTTCCGGAACGATTTTTTTGTTCAAAATTTGCAGTTCTCAGTTTTTTGACCTCTTTAAGCGATTCACGAAATAAAAAAGATGAGAATGCCCGTACAGCCGGTGCTAGAATGTTTCCGAAAATTCAACCCCCTGAACGGGTGTGTTCCGGAAACTTTTTTTTTGGTATATTTTTTTTTCACACTTGTTTGACCCCTTCAAGAGATTCGTGAAATAAAAAAGATGAGAACGCCCATACAGCTGGTGTTAGAATTTTTTCGAACGTTCAACTCCCTTAAAGGGTGGGTTCCGGAACGATTTTTTTGTTCAAAACTTGCAATCCTCAGTTTTTTGACCTCTTTAAGCGATTCATGAAAAAAAAGATGGGAATGCCCATACAGCCGGTGCTAGAATGTTTCCGAAAATTGAACCCCCTGAACGGGTGTGTTCCGGAAACTTTTTTTTTTGGTATATTTTTTTTCACACGTGTTTGACCCCTTCAAGAGATTCGTGAAATAAAAAAGATGAGAATGCCCATACAGCTGGTGTTAGAATTTTTTCGAAAGTTCAACTCCCTTAAAGGGTGGGTTCCGGAACGATTTTTTTATTCAAAACTTGCAATCCTCAGTTTTTTGACCTCTTTAAGCGATTCATGAAAAAAAAAAGATGAGAATGCCCATACAGCCGGTGCTAGAATGTTTCCGAAAATTCAACCCCCTGAACGGGTGTGTTCCGGAAATTTTTTTTTTTGGTATATTTTTTTTCACACTTGTTTGACCCCTTCAAGAGATTCGTGAAATAAAAAAGATGAGAACGGCCATACAGCTGGTGTTAGAATTTTTTCGAAAGTTCAGCTCCCTTAAAGGGTGGGTTCCGGAACGATTTTTTTGTTCAAAATTTGCAGTCCTCAGTTTTTTGACCTCTTTAAGCGATTCATGAAATAAAAAAGATGAGAATGCCCATACAGCCGGTGCCAGAATGTTTCCGAAAATTCAACCCCCTGAAAGGGTGTGTTCCGGAAACTTTTTTTTTTTGGTATATTTTTTTTTCACACTTGTTTGACCCCTTCAAGAGATTCGTGAAATAGAAAAGATGAGAATGCCCATACAGCTGGTGTTAGAATTTTTTCGAAAGTTCAACTCCCTTAAAGGGTGGGTTCCGGAACGATTTTTTTGTTCCAAACTTGCAATCCTCAGTTTTTTGACCTCTTTAAGCGATTCATGAAATAAAAAAGATGAGAATGCCCGTACAGCCGGTGCTAGAATGTTTCCGAAAATTCAACCCCCTGAACGGGTGTGTTCCGGAAACTTTTTTTTTTGGTATATTTTTTTTTCACACTTGTTTGACCCCTTCAAGAGATTCGTGAAATAAAAAAGATGAGAATGCCCATACAGCTAGTGTGCGAATTTTTTCGAAATTTCAGCTCCCTTAAAGGGAGGGTTCCGGAACGATTTTTTTGTTCAAAATTTGCAGTCCTCAGTTTTTTGACCTCTTTAATCGATTCATGAAATGAAAAAGATGAGAATGCCCGTACAGCCGGTGCTAGAATGTTTCCGAAAATTCAACCCCCTGAACGGGTGTGTTCCGGAAACTTTTTTTTTTTGGTATATTTTTTTTCGCACTTGTTTGGCCCCTTCAAGAGATTCGTGAAATAAAAAAGATGAGAATGCCCATACAGCTGGTGTTAGAATTTTTTCGAAAGTTCGACTCCCTTAAAGGGTGGGTTCCGGAACGATTTTATTCCTCCAAACTTGCAATCCTAAGTTTTGTGACCTCTTTAAGCGATTCATGAAAAAAAAGATGAGAATGCCCATACAGCCGGTGCTAGAATGTTTCCCAAAATTCAACCCCCTGAACGGGTGTGTTCCGGAAACTTTTTTTTTTGGTATATTTTTTTTTCACACTTGTTTGACCCCTTCAAGAGATTCGTGAAATAAAAAAGATGAGAATGCCCATACAGCTGGTGTTAGAATTTTTTCGAAAGTTCAACTCCCTTAAAGGGTGGGTTCCGGAACAATTTTTTTGTTCCAAACTTGCAATCCTCAGATTTTTGACCTCTTTAAGCGATTCATGAAATAAAAAAGATGAGAATGCCCGTACAGCCGGTGCTAGAATGTTTCCGAAAATTCAACCCCCTGAACGGGTGTGTTCCGGAAACTTTTTTTTTTGGTATATTTATTTTTCACACTTGTTTGACCCCTTCAAGAGATTCGTGAAATAAAAAAGATGAGAATGCCCATACAGCTGGTGTTAGAATTTTTGCGAAAGTTCAACTCCCTTAAAGGGTGGGTTCCGGAACGATTTTTTTGTTCAAAATTTGTAATCCTCAGTTTTTTAACTTCTTTAAGCGATTCATGAAATAAAAAAGATGAGAATACCCATACAGCCGGTGCTAGAATGTTTCCGAAAATTCAACCCCCTGAACGGGTGTGTTCCGGAAACTTTTTTTTTGGTATATTTTTTTTCACACTTGTTTGACCCCTTCAAGAGATTCGTGAAATAAAAAAGATGAGAATGCCCATACAGCTGGTGTTAGAATTTTTTCGAAAGTTCAACTCCCTTAAAGGGTGGGTTCCGGAACGATTTTTTTATTCCAAACTTGCAATCCTCAGTTTTTTGACCTCTTGAAGCGATTCATGAAATAAAAAAGATGAGAATGCCCGTACAGCCGGTGCTAGAATGTTTCCGAAAATTCAACCCCCTGAACGGGTGTGTTCCGGAAACTTTTTTTTTTGGTATATTTTTTTTCACACTTGTTTGACCCCTTCAAGAGATTCGTGAAATAAAAAAGATGAGAATGCCCATACAGCTGGTGTTAGAATTTTTTCGAAAGTTCAACTCCCTTAAAGGGTGGGTTCCGGAACGATTTTTTTGTTCAAAATTTGTAATCCTCAGTTTTTTGACCTCTTTAAGCGATTCATGAAATAAAAAAGATGAGAATGCCCATATAGCCGGTGCTAGAATGTTTCCGAAAATTCAACCCCCTGAACGGGTGTGTTCCGGAAACTTTTTTTTTTTGGTATATTTTTTTTCACACTTGTTTGACCCCTTCAAGAGATTCGTGAAATAAAAAAGATGAGAATGCCCATACAGCTGGTGTTAGAATTTTTTCGAAAGTTCAACTCCCTTAAAGGGTGGGTTCCGGAACGATTTTTTTGTTCAAAATTTGCAGTCCTCAGTTTTTTGACCTCTTTAAGCGATTCATGAAATAAAAAAGATGAGAATGCCCATACAGCCGGTGCTAGAATGTTTCCGAAAATTCAACCCCCTGAACGGGTGTGTTCCGGAAACTTTTTTTTTTTGGTATATTTTTTTTCACACTTGTTTGACCCCTTCAAGAGATTCGTGAAATAAAAAAGATGAGAATGCCCATACAGCTGGTGTTAGAATTTTTTCGAAAGTTCAACTCCCTTAAAGGGTGGGTTCCGGAACGATTTTTTTGTTCAAAATTTGCAGTCCTCAGTTTTTTGACCTCTTTAAGCGATTCATGAAATAAAAGAGATGAGAATGCCCATACAGCCGGTGCTAGAATGTTTCCGAAAATTCAACCCCCTGAACGGGTGTGTTCCGGAAACTTTTTTTTTTGGTATATTTTTTTTTCACACTTGTTTGACCCCTTCAAGAGATTCATGAAATAAAAAAGATGAGAATGCCCATACAGCTGGTGTTAGAATTTTTTCGAAAGTTCAACTCCCTTAAAGGGTGGGTTCCGGAACGATTTTTTTGTTCAAAATTTGCAATCCTCAGTTTTTTGACCTCTTTAAGCGATTCATGAAAAAAAAAGATGAGAATGCCCATACAGCCGGTGCTAGAATGTTTCCGAAAATTGAACCCCCTGAACGGGTGTGTTCCGGAAACTTTTTTTTTTGGTATATTTTTTTTTCACACTTCTTTGACCCCTTCAAGAGATTCATGAAATAAAAAAGATGAGAATGCCCATACAGCTGGTGTTAGAATTTTTTCGAAAGTTCAACTCCCTTAAAGGGTGGGTTCCGGAACGATTTTTTTGTTCAAAACTTGCAATCCTCAGTTTTTTGACCTCTTTAAGCGATTCATGAAAAAAATAGATGAGAATGCCCATACAGCCGGTGCTAGAATGTTTCCGAAAATTCAACCCCCTGAACGGGTGTGTTCCGGAAACTTTTTTTTTTTGTATATTTTTTTTTCACACTTGTTTGACCCCTTCAAGAGATTCGTGAAATAAAAAAGATGAGAATGCCCATACAGCTGGTGTTAGAATTTTTTCGAAAGTTCAAATCCCTTAAAGGGTGTGTTCCGGATCGATTTTTTTGTTCCAAACTTGCAATCCTCAGTTTTTTGACCTCTTTAAGCGATTCATGAAATAAAAAAGATGAGAATGCCCATACAGCCGGTGCCAGAATGTTTCCGAAAATTCAACCCCCTGAACGGGTGTGTTCCGGAAACTTTTTTTTTGGTATATTTTTTTTTCACACTTGTTTGACCCCTTCAAGAGATTCATGAAATAAAAAAGATGAGAATGCCCATACAGCTGGTGTTAGAATTTTTTCGAAAGTTCAACTCCCTTAAAGGGTGGGTTCCGGAACGATTTTTTTGTTCAAAATTTGCAGTCCTCAGTTTTTTGACCTCTTTAAGCGATTCATGAAATAAAAAAGATGGGAATGCCCATACAGCCGGTGCTAGAATGTTTCCGAAAATTCAACCCCCTGAACGGGTGTGTTCCGGAAACTTTTTTTTTTGGTATATTTTTTTTCACACGTGTTTGACCCCTTCAAGAGATTCGTGAAATAAAAAAGATGAGAATGCCCATACAGCTGGTGTTAGAATTTTTTCGAAAGTTCAACTCCCTTAAAGGGTGGGTTCCGGAACGATTTTTTTATTCAAAACTTGCAATCCTCAGTTTTTTGACCTCTTTAAGCGATTCATGAAAAAAAAAAGATGAGAATGCCCATACAGCCGGTGCTAGAATGTTTCCGAAAATTCAACCCCCTGAACGGGTGTGTTCCGGAAACTTTTTTTTTTTGGTATATTTTTTTTCACACTTGTTTGACCCCTTCAAGAGATTCGTGAAATAAAAAAGATGAGAACGCCCATACAGCTGGTGTTAGAATTTTTTCGAAAGTTCAACTCCCTTAAAGGGTGGGTTCCGGAACGATTTTTTTGTTCAAAATTTGCAGTCCTCAGTTTTTTCACCTCTTTAAGCGATTTATGAAATAAAAAAGATGAGAATGCCCATACAGCCGGTGCTAGAATGTTTCCGAAAATTGAACCCCCTGAACGGGTGTGTTCCGGAAACTTTTTTTTTTGGTATATTTTTTTTTCACACTTCTTTGACCCTTTCAAGAGATTCATGAAATAAAAAAGATGAGAATGCCCATACAGCTGGTGTTAGAATTTTTTCGAAAGTTCAACTCCCTTAAAGGGTGGGTTCCGGAACGATTTTTTTGTTCAAAACTTGCAATCCTCAGTTTTTTGACCTCTTTAAGCGATTCATGAAAAAAATAGATGAGAATGCCCATACAGCCGGTGCTAGAATGTTTCCGAAAATTCAACCCACTGAACGGGTGTGTTCCGGAAACTTTTTTTTTTTGGTATATTTTTTTTTCACACTTGTTTGACCCCTTCAAGAGATTCGTGAAATAAAAAAGATGAGAATGCCCATACAGCTGGTGTTAGAATTTTTTCGAAAGTTCAACTCCCTTAAAGGGTGTGTTCCGGATCGATTTTTTTGTTCCAAACTTGCAATCCTCAGTTTTTTGACCTCTTTAAGCGATTCATGAAATAAAAAAGATGAGAATGCCCATACAGCCGGTGCCAGAATGTATCCGAAAATTCAACCCCCTGAACGGGTGTGTTCCGGAAACTTTTTTTTTGGTATATTTTTTTTTCACACTTGTTTGACCCCTTCAAGAGATTCGTGAAATAAAAAAGATGAGAATGCCCATACAGCTGGTGTTAGAATTTTTTCGAAAGTTCAACTCCCTTAAAGGGTGGTTTCCGGAACGATTTTTTTGTTCAAAATTTGCAGTCCTCAGTTTTTTGACCTCTTCAAGCGATTCATGAAATAAAAAAGATGAGAATGCCCATACAGCCGGTGCCAGAATGTTTCCGAAAATTCAACCCCCTGAACGGGTGTGTTCCGGAAACTTTTTTTTTGGTATATTTTTTTTTCACACTTGTTTGACCCCTTCAAGAGATTCGTGAAATAAAAAAGATGAGAACGCCCATACAGCTGGTGTTAGAATTTTTTCGAACGTTCAACTCCCTTAAAGGGTGGGTTCCGGAACGATTTTTTTGTTCAAAACTTGCAATCCTCAGTTTTTTGAACTCTTTAAGCGATTCATGAAAAAAAAGATGGGAATGCCCATACAGCCGGTGCTAGAATGTTTCCGAAAATTGAACCCCCTGAACGGGTGTGTTCCGGAAACTTTTTTTTTTGGTATATTTTTTTTTCACACTTGTTTGACCCCTTCAAGAGATTCGTGAAATAAAAAAGATGAGAATGCCCATACAGCTGGTGTTAGAATTTTTTCGATAGTTCAACTCCCTTAAAGGGTGGGTTCCGGAACGATTTTTTTGTTCAAAATTTGCTATCCTCAGTTTTTTGACCTCTTTAAGCGATTCATGAAAAAAAAAGATGAGAATGCCCATACAGCCGGTGCTAGAATGTTTCCGAAAATTGAACCCCCTGAACGGGTGTGTTCCGGAAACTTTTTTTTTTGGTATATTTTTTTTTCACACTTCTTTGACCCCTTCAAGAGATTCATGAAATAAAAAAGATGAGAATGCCCATACAGCTGGTGTTAGAATTTTTTCGAAAGTTCAACTCCCTTAAAGGGTGGGTTCCGGAACGATTTTTTTGTTCAAAACTTGCAATCCTCAGTTTTTTGACCTCTTTAAGCGATTCATGAAAAAAATAGATGAGAATGCCCATACAGCCGGTGCTAGAATGTTTCCGAAAATTCAACCCCCTGAACGGGTGTGTTCCGGAAACTTTTTTTTTTGGTATATTTTTTTTTCACACTTGTTTGACCCCTTCAAGAGATTCGTGAAATAAAAAAGATGAGAATGCCCATACAGCTGGTATTAGAATTTTTTCGAAAGTTCAACTCCCTTAAAGGGTGTGTTCCGGAACGATTTTTTTGTTCCAAACTTGCAATCCTCAGTTTTTTTACCTCTTTAAGCGATTCATGAAATAAAAAAGATGAGAATGCCCATACAGCCGGTGCCAGAATGTTTCCGAAAATTCAACCCCCTGAACGGGTGTGTTCCGGAAACTTTTTTTTTGGTATATTTTTTTTTCACACTTGTTTGACCCCTTCAAGAGATTCATGAAATAAAAAAGATGAGAATGCCCATACAGCTGGTGTTAGAATTTTTTCGAAAGTTCAACTCCCTTAAAGGGTGGGTTCCGGAACGATTTTTTTGTTCAAAATTTGTAATCCTCAGTTTTTTGACCTCTTTAAGCGATTCATGAAATAAAAAAGATGAGAATGCCCATACAGCCGGTGCTAGAATGTTTCCGAAAATTCAACCCCCTGAACGGGTGTGTTCCGGAAACTTTTTTTTTTGATATATTTTTTTTCACACTTGTTTGACCCCTTCAAGAGATTCGTGAAATAAAAAAGATGAGAATGCCCATACAGCTGGTGTTAGAATTTTTTCGAAAGTTCAACTCCCTTAAAGGGTGGGTTCCGAAACGATTTTTTTGTTCAAAATTTGCAGTCCTCAGTTTTTTGACCTCTTTAAGCGATTCATGAAATAAAAAAGATGAGAATGCCCATACAGCCGGTGCTAGAATGTTTCCGAAAATTCAACCCCCTGAACGGGTGTGTTCCGGAAACTTTTTTTTTTTGGTATATTTTTTTTTCACACTTGTTTGACAACTTCAAGAGATTCGTGAAATAAAAAAGATGAGAATGCCCATACAGCTGGTGTTACAATTTTTTCGAAAGTTCAACTCCCTTAAAGGGTGGGTTCCGGAACGATTTTTTTGTTCAAAACTTGCAATCCTCAGTTTTTAGACTTCTTTAAGCGATTCATGAAAAAAAAAGATGAGAATGCCCATACAGCCGGTGCTAGAATGTTTCCGAAAATTCAACCCCCTGAACGGGTGTGTTCCGGAAACTTTTTTTTTTTGGTATATTTTTTTTTCACACTTGTTTGACCCCTTCAAGAGATTCCTGAAATAAAAAAGATGAGAATGCCCATACAGCTGGTGTTAGAATTTTTTCGAAAGTTCAACTCCCTTAAAGGGTGGGTTCCGGAACGATTTTTTTGTTCACAATTGGCAATCCTCAGTTTTTTGACCTCTTTAAGCGATTCATGAAATAAAAGAGATGAGAATGCCCATACAGCCGGTGCTAGAATGTTTCCGAAAATTCAACCCCCTGAACGGGTGTGTTCCGGAAACTTTTTTTTTTTGGTATATTTTTTTTTCACACTTGTTTGACCCCTTCAAGAGATTCGTGAAATAAAAAAGATGAGAATGCCCATACAGCTGGTGTTAGAATTTTTTCGAAAGTTCAACTCCCTTAAAGGGTGTGTTCCGGATCGATTTTTTTGTTCCAAACTTGCAATCCTCAGTTTTTTGACCTCTTTAAGCGATTCATGAAATAAAAAAGATGAGAATGCCCATACAGCCGGTGCCAGAATGTTTCCGAAAATTCAACCCCCTGAACGGGTGTGTTCCGGAAACTTTTTTTTTGGTATATTTTTTTTTCACACTTGTTTGACCCCTTCAAGAGATTCGTGAAATAAAAAAGATGAGAATGCCCATACAGCTGGTGTTAGAATTTTTTCGAAAGTTCAACTCCCTTAAAGGGTGTGTTCCGGATCGATTTTTTTGTTCCAAACTTGCAATCCTCAGTTTCTTGACCTCTTTAAGCGATTCATGAAATAAAAAAGATTAGAATGCCCATACAGCCGGTGCCAGAATGTTTCCGAAAATTCAACCCCCTGAACGGGTGTGTTCCGGAAACTTTTTTTTTGGTATATTTTTTTTTCACACTTGTTTGACCCCTTCAAGAGATTCGTGAAATAAAAAAGATGAGAATGCCCATACAGCTGGTGTTAGAATTTTTTCGAAAGTTCAACTCCCTTAAAGGGTGGGTTCCGGAACGATTTTTTTGTTCAAAATTTGCAGTCCTCAGTTTTTTGACCTCTTCAAGCGATTCATGAAATAAAAAAGATGAGAATGCCCATACAGCCGGTGCTAGAATGTTTCCGAAAATTCAACCCCCTGAACGGGTGTGTTCCGGAAACTTTTTTTTTGGTATATTTTTTTTTCACACTTGTTTGACCCGTTCAAGAGATTCGTGAAATAAAAAAGATGAGAACGCCCATACAGCTGGTGTTAGAATTTTTTCGAACGTTCAACTCCCTTAAAGGGTGGGTTCCGGAACGATTTTTTTGTTCAAAACTTGCAATCCTCAGTTTTTTGACCTCTTTAAGCGATTCATGAAAAAAAAGATGGGAATGCCCATACAGCCGGTGCTAGAATGTTTCCGAAAATTGAACCCCCTGAACGGGTGTGTTCCGGAAACTTTTTTTTTTGGTATATTTTTTTTTCACACTTGTTTGACCCCTTCAAGAGATTCGTGAAATAAAAAAGATGAGAATGCCCATACAGCTGGTGTTAGAATTTTTTCGATAGTTCAACTCCCTTAAAGGGTGGGTTCCGGAACGATTTTTTTGTTCAAAATTTGCAATCCTCAGTTTTTTGACCTCTTTAAGCGATTCATGAAAAAAAAAGATGAGAATGCCCATACAGCCGGTGCTAGAATGTTTCCGAAAATTGAACCCCCTGAACGGGTGTGTTCCGGAAACTTTTTTTTTTGGTATATTTTTTTTTCACACTTCTTTGACCCCTTCAAGAGATTCATGAAATAAAAAAGATGAGAATGCCCATACAGCTGGTGTTAGAATTTTTTCGAAAGTTCAACTCCCTTAAAGGGTGGGTTCCGGAACGATTTTTTTGTTCAAAACTTGCAATCCTCAGTTTTTTGACCTCTTTAAGCGATTCATGAAAAAAATAGATGAGAATGCCCATACAGCCGGTGCTAGAATGTTTCCGAAAATTCAACCCCCTGAACGGGTGTGTTCCGGAAACTTTTTTTTTTGGTATATTTTTTTTTCACACTTGTTTGACCCCTTCAAGAGATTCGTGAAATAAAAAAGATGAGAATGCCCATACAGCTGGTGTTAGAATTTTTTCGAAAGTTCAACTCCCTTAAAGGGTGTGTTCCGGAACGATTTTTTTGTTCCAAACTTGCAATCCTCAGTTTTTTTACCTCTTTAAGCGATTCATGAAATAAAAAAGATGAGAATGCCCATACAGCCGGTGCCAGAATGTTTCCGAAAATTCAACCCCCTGAACGGGTGTGTTCCGGAAACTTTTCTTTTGGTATATTTTTTTTTCACACTTGTTTGACCCCTTCAAGAGATTCATGAAATAAAAAAGATGAGAATGCCCATACAGCTGGTGTTAGAATTTTTTCGAAAGTTCAACTCCCTTAAAGGGTGGGTTCCGGAACGATTTTTTTGTTCAAAATTTGTAATCCTCAGTTTTTTGACCTCTTTAAGCGATTCATGAAATAAAAAAGATGAGAATGCCCATACAGCCGGTGCTAGAATGGTTCCGAAAATTCAACCCCCTGAACGGGTGTGTTCCGGAAACTTTTTTTTTTGATATATTTTTTTTCACACTTGTTTGACCCCTTCAAGAGATTCGTGAAATAAAAAAGATGAGAATGCCCATACAGCTGGTGTTAGAATTTTTTCGAAAGTTCAACTCCCTTAAAGGGTGGGTTCCGAAACGATTTTTTTGTTCAAAATTTGCAGTCCTCAGTTTTTTCACCTCTTTAAGCGATTTATGAAATAAAAAAGATGAGAATGCCCATACAGCCGGTGCTAGAATGTTTCCGAAAATTGAACCCCCTGAACGGGTGTGTTCCGGAAACTTTTTTTTTTGGTATATTTTTTTTTCACACTTCTTTGACCCTTTCAAGAGATTCATGAAATAAAAAAGATGAGAATGCCCATACAGCTGGTGTTAGAATTTTTTCGAAAGTTCAACTCCCTTAAAGGGTGGGTTCCGGAACGATTTTTTTGTTCAAAACTTGCAATCCTCAGTTTTTTGACCTCTTTAAGCGATTCATGAAAAAAATAGATGAGAATGCCCATACAGCCGGTGCTAGAATGTTTCCGAAAATTCAACCCCCTGAACGGGTGTGTTCCGGAAACTTTTTTTTTTTGGTATATTTTTTTTTCACACTTGTTTGACCCCTTCAAGAGATTCGTGAAATAAAAAAGATGGGAATGCCCATACAGCTGGTGTTAGAATTTTTTCGAAAGTTCAACTCCCTTAAAGGGTGGTTTCCGGAACGATTTTTTTGTTCAAAATTTGCAGTCCTCAGTTTTTTGACCTCTTCAAGCGATTCATGAAATAAAAAAGATGAGAATGCCCATACAGCCGGTGCTAGAATGTTTCCGAAAATTCAACCCCCTGAACGGGTGTGTTCCGGAAACTTTTTTTTTGGTATATTTTTTTTTCACACTTGTTTGACCCCTTCAAGAGATTCGTGAAATAAAAAAGATGAGAACGCCCATACAGCTGGTGTTAGAATTTTTTCGAACGTTCAACTCCCTTAAAGGGTGGGTTCCGGAACGATTTTTTTGTTCAAAACTTGCAATCCTCAGTTTTTTGACCTCTTTAAGCGATTCATGAAAAAAAAGATGGGAATGCCCATACAGCCGGTGCTAGAATGTTTCCGAAAATTGAACCCCCTGAACGGGTGTGTTCCGGAAACTTTTTTTTTTGGTATATTTTTTTTTCACACTTCTTTGACCCCTTCAAGAGATTCATGAAATAAAGAAGATGAGAATGCCCATACAGCTGGTGTTAGAATTTTTTCGAAAGTTCAACTCCCTTAAAGGGTGGGTTCCGGAACGATTTTTTTGTTCAAAACTTGCAATCCTCAGTTTTTTGACCTCTTTAAGCGATTCATGAAAAAAATAGATGAGAATGCCCATACAGCCGGTGCTATAATGTTTCCGAAAATTCAACCCCCTGAACGGGTGTGTTCCGGAAACTTTTTTTTTTGGTATATTTTTTTTTCACACTTGTTTGACCCCTTCAAGAGATTCGTGAAATAAAAAAGATGAGAATGCCCATACAGCTGGTGTTAGAATTTTTTCGAAAGTTCAACTCCCTTAAAGGGTGTGTTCCGGAACGATTTTTTTGTTCCAAACTTGCAATCCTCAGTTTTTTTACCTCTTTAAGCCATTCATGAAATAAAAAAGATGAGAATGCCCATACAGCCGGTGCCAGAATGTTTCCGAAAATTCAACCCCCTGAACGGGTGTGTTCCGGAAACTTTTTTTTTGGTATATTTTTTTTTCACACTTGTTTGACCCCTTCAAGAGATTCATGAAATAAAAAAGATGAGAATGCCCATACAGCTGGTGTTAGAATTTTTTCGAAAGTTCAACTCCCTTAAAGGGTGGGTTCCGAAACGATTTTTTTGTTCAAAATTTGCAGTCCTCAGTTTTTTGACCTCTTTAAGCGATTCATGAAATAAAAAAGATGAGAATGCCCATACAGCCGGTGCTAGAATGTTTCCGAAAATTCAACCCCCTGAACGGGTGTGTTCCGGAAACTTTTTTTTTTTGGTATATTTTTTTTTCACACTTGTTTGACAACTTCAAGAGATTCGTGAAATAAAAAAGATGAGAATGCCCATACAGCTGGTGTTACAATTTTTTCGAAAGTTCAACTCCCTTAAAGGGTGGGTTCCGGAACGATTTTTTTGTTCAAAACTTGCAATCCTCAGTTTTTAGACTTCTTTAAGCGATTCATGAAAAAAAAAGATGAGAATGCCCATACAGCCGGTGCTAGAATGTTTCCGAAAATTCAACCCCCTGAACGGGTGTGTTCCGGAAACTTTTTTTTTTTGGTATATTTTTTTTTCACACTTGTTTGACCCCTTCAAGAGATTCCTGAAATAAAAAAGATGAGAATGCCCATACAGCTGGTGTTAGAATTTTTTCGAAAGTTCAACTCCCTTAAAGGGTGGGTTCCGGAACGATTTTTTTGTTCACAATTGGCAATCCTCAGTTTTTTGACCTCTTTAAGCGATTCATGAAATAAAAGAGATGAGAATGCCCATACAGCCGGTGCTAGAATGTTTCCGAAAATTCAACCCCCTGAACGGGTGTGTTCCGGAAACTTTTTTTTTTTGGTATATTTTTTTTTCACACTTGTTTGACCCCTTCAAGAGATTCCTGAAATAAAAAAGATGAGAATGCCCATACAGCTGGTGTTAGAATTTTTTCGAAAGTTCAACTCCCTTAAAGGGTGGGTTCCGGAACGATTTTTTTGTTCAAAATTGGTAATCCTCAGTTTTTTGACCTCTTTAAGCGATTCATGAAATAAAAAAGATGAGAATGCCCATACAGCCGGTGCTAGAATGTTTCCGAAAATTCAACCACCTGAACGGGTGTGTTCCGGAAACTTTTTTTTTTGGTATATTTTTTTTCACAGTTGTTTGACCCCTTCAAGAGATTCGTGAAATAAAAAAGATGAGAATGCCCATACAGCTGGTGTTAGAATTTTTTCGAAAGTTCAACTCCCTTAAAGGGTGGGTTCCGGAACGATTTTTTTGTTCCAAACTTGCAATCCTCAGTTTTTTGACCTCTTTAAGCGATTCATGAAATATAAAAGATGAGAATGCCCGTACAGCTGGTGCTAGAATGTTTCCGAAAACTCAACCCCCTGAACGGGTGTGTTCCGGAAACTTTTTTTTTTGTATATTTTTTTTCACACTTGTCTGACGCCTTCAAGAGATTCGTGAAATAAAAAAGATGAGAATGCCCATACAGCTAGTGTTAGAATTTTTTCGAAAGTTCAACTCCCTTAAAGGGTGGGTTCCGGAACGATTTTTTTGTTCAAAATTTGCAGTCCTCAGTTTTTTGACCTCTTTAAGCGATTCATGAAATAAAAAAGATGAGAATGCCCGTACAGCCGGTGCTAGAATGTTTCCGAAAATTCAACCCCCTGAACGGGTGTGTTCCGGAAACTTTTTTTTTTGGTATATTTTTTTTCACACTTGTTTGGCCCCTTCAAGAGATTCGTGAAATAAAAAAGATGAGAATGCCCATACAGCTGGTGTTAGAATTTTTTCGAAAGTTCAACTCCCTTAAAGGGTGGGTTCCGGAACGATTTTTTTGTTCCAAACTTGCAATCCTCAGTTTTTTGACCTCTTTAAGCGATTCATGAAAAAAAAAGATGAGAATGCCCATACAGCCGGTGCTAGAATGTTTCCGAAAATTCAACCCCCTGAACGGGTGTGTTCCGGAAACTTTTTTTTTTTGGTATATTTTTTTTCACACCTGTTTGACCCCTTCAAGAGATTCGTGAAATAAAAAAGATGAGAATGCCCATACAGCTGGTGTTAGAATTTTTTTGAAAGTTCAACTCCCTTAAAGGGTGGGTTCCGGAACGATTTTTTTGTTCAAAATCTGCAGTCCTCAGTTTTTTGACCTCTTTAAGCGATTCATGAAATAAAAAAGATGAGAATGCCCATACAACCGGTGCTAGAATGTTTCCGATAATACAACCCCCTGAACGGGTGTGTTCCGGAAACTTTTTTTTTTTGTATATTTTTTTTCACACTAGTTTGACCCCTTCAAGAGATTCGTTACATAAAAAAGATGAGAATGCCCATACAGCTGGTGTTAGAATTTTTTCGAAAGTTCAACTCCCTTAAAGGGTGGGTTCCGGAACGATTTTTTTGTTCCAAACTTGCAATCCTCAGTTTTTTGACCTCTTTAAGCGATGCATGAAATAAAAAAGATGAGAATGCCAGTACAGCCGGTGCTAGAATGTTTCCGAAAACTCAACCCCCTGAACGGGTGTGTTCCGGAAACTTTTTTTTTGGTATATTTTTTTTTCACACTTGTTTGACCCCTTCAAGAGATTCGTGACATAAAAAAGATGAGAATGCCCATACAGCTGGTGTTAGAATTTTTTCGAAAGTTCAACTCCCTTAAAGGGTGGGTTCCGGAACGATTTTTTTGTTCCAAACTTGCAATCCTCAGTTTTTTGACCTCTTTAAGCGATGCACGAAATAAAAAAGATGAGAATGCCAGTACAGCCGGTGCTAGAATGTTTCCGAAAACTCAACCCCCTGAACGGGTGTGTTCCGGAAACTTTTATTTTGGTATATTTTTTTTCACACTTGTTTGACCCCTTCAAGAGATTCGTGAAATAAAAAAGATGAGAATGCCCATACAGCTGGTGTTAGAATTTTTTCGAAAGTTCAACTCCCTTAAAGGGTGGGTTCCGGAACGATTTTTTTGTTCAAAACTTGCAATCCTCAGTTTTTAGACTTCTTTAAGCGATTCATGAAAAAAAAAGATGAGAATGCCCATACAGCCGGTCCTAGAATGTTTCCGAAAATTCAACCCCCTGAACGGGTGTGTTCCGGAAACTTTTTTTTTTTGGTATATTTTTTTTTCACACTTGTTTGACCCCTTCAAGAGATTCCTGAAATAAAAAAGATGAGAATGCCCATACAGCTGGTGTTAGAATTTTTTCGAAAGTTCAACTCCCTTAAAGGGTGGGTTCCGGAACGATTTTTTTGTTCACAATTGGCAATCCTCAGTTTTTTGACCTCTTTAAGCGATTCATGAAATAAAAGAGATGAGAATGCCCATACAGCCGGTGCTAGAATGTTTCCGAAAATTCAACCCCCTGAACGGGTGTGTTCCGGAAACTTTTTTTTTGGTATATTTTTTTTTCACACTTGTTTGACCCCTTCAAGAGATTCGTGAAATAAGAAAGATGAGAATGCCCATACAGCTGGTGTTAGAATTTTTTCGAAAGTTCAACTCCCTTAAAGGGTAGGTTCCGGAACGATTTTTTTGTTCAAAATTGGTAATCCTCAGTTTTTTGACCTCTTTAAGCGATTCATGAAATAAAAAAGATGAGAATGCCCATACAGCCGGTGCTAGAATGTTTCCGAAAATTCAACCACCTGAACGGGTGTGTTCCGGAAACTTTTTTTTTTGGTATATTTTTTTTTCACAGTTGTTTGACCCCTTCAAGAGATTCGTGAAATAAAAAAGATGAGAATGCCCATACAGCTGGTGTTAGAATTTTTTCGAAAGTTCACCTCCCTTAAAGGGTGGGTTCCGGAAGGATTTTTTTGTTCAAAATTTGCAGTCCTCAGTTTTTTGACCTCTTTAAGCGATTCATGAAATAAAAAAGATGAGAATGCCCATACAGCCGGTGCTAGAATGTTTCCGAAAAATCAACCCCCTGAACGGGTGTGTTCCGGAAACTTTTTTTTTTTGGTATATTTTTTTTTCACACTTGTTTGACCCCTTCAAGAGATTCATGAAATAAAAAAGATGAGAATGCCCATACAGCTGGTGTTAGAATTTTTTCGAAAGTTCAACTCCCTTATAGGGTGGGTTCCGGAACGATTTTTTTGTTCCAAACTTGCAATCCTCAGTTTTTTGACCTCTTTAAGCGATTCATGAAATAAAAAAGATGAGAATGCCCGTACAGCCGGTGCTAGAATGTTTCCGAAAACTCAACCCCCTGAACGGGTGTGTTCCGGAAACTTTTTTTTTTTGTATATTTTTTTTCACACTTGTCTGACCCCTTCAAGAGATTCGTGAAATAAAAAAGATGAGAATGCCCATACAGCTAGTGTTAGAATTTTTTCGAAAGTTCAACTCCCTTAAAGGGTGGGTTCCGGAACGATTTTTTTGTTCAAAATTTGCAGTCCTCAGTTTTTTGACCTCTTTAAGCGATTCATAAAATAAAAAAGATGAGAATGCCCGTACAGCCGGTGCTAGAATGTTTCCGAAAATTCAACCCCCTGAACGGGTGTGTTCCGGAATCTTTTTTTTTTGGTATATTTTTTTTCACACTTGTTTGGCCCCTTCAAGAGATTTGTGAAATAAAAAAGATGAGAATGCCCATACAACCGGTGCTAGAATGTTTCCGATAATACAACCCCCTGAACGGGTGTGTTCCGGAAACTTTTTTTTTTTGTATATTTTTTTTCACACTAGTTTGACCCCTTCAAGAGATTCGTGACATAAAAAAGATGAGAATGTCCATACAGCTGGTGTTAGAATTTTTTCGAAAGTTCAACTCCCTTAAAGGGTGGGTTCCGGAACGATTTTTTTGTTCCAAACTTGCAATCCTCAGTTTTTTGACCTCTTTAAGCGATGCATGAAATAAAAAAGATGAGAATGCCAGTACAGCCGGTGCTAGAATGTTTCCGAAAACTCAACCCCCTGAACGGGTGTGTTCCGGAAACTTTTTTTTTTGGTATATTTTTTTTTCACACTTGTTTGACCCCTTCAAGAGATTCGTGACATAAAAAAGATGAGAATGCCCATACAGCTGGTGTTAGAATTTTTTCGAAAGTTCAACTCCCTTAAAGGGTGGGTTCCGGAACGATTTTTTTGTTCCAAACTTGCAATCCTCAGTTTTTTGACCTCTTTAAGCGATTCATGAAATAAAAAAGATGAGAATGCCAGTACAGCCGGTGCTAGAATGTTTCCGAAAACTCAACCCCCTGAACGGGTGTGTTCCGGAAACTTTTTTTTTTGGTATATTTTTTTTTCACACTTGTTTGACCCCTTCAAGAGATTCGTGAAATAAAAAAGATGAGAATGCCCATACAGCTGGTGTTAGAATTTTTTCGAAAGTTCAACTCCCTTAAAGGGTGGGTTCCGGAACGATTTTTTTGTTCAAAATTTGTAATCCTCGTTTTTTGACCTCTTTAAGCGATTCATGAAATAAAAAAGATGAGAATGCCCATACAGCCGGTGCTAGAATGTTTCCGAAAATTCAGCCCCCTGAACGGGTGTGTTCCGGAAACTTTTTTTTTTGGTATATTTTTTTTTTACACTTGTTTGACCCCTTCAAGAGATTCGTGAAATAAAAAAGATGAGAATGCCCATACAGCTAGTGTTAGAATTTTTTCGAAAGTTCAACTCCCTTAAAGGGTGGGTTCCGGAACGATTTTTTTGTTCAAAATTTGCAGTCCTCAGTTTTTTGACCTCTTTAAGCGATTCACGAAATAAAAAAGATGAGAATGCCCGTACAGCCGGTGCTAGAATGTTTCCGAAAATTCAACCCCCTGAACGGGTGTGTTCCGGAAACTTTTTTTTTGGTATATTTTTTTTTCACACTTGTTTGACCCCTTCAAGAGATTCGTGAAATAAAAAAGATGAGAACGCCCATACAGCTGGTGTTAGAATTTTTTCGAACGTTCAACTCCCTTAAAGGGTGGGTTCCGGAACGATTTTTTTGTTCAAAACTTGCAATCCTCAGTTTTTTGACCTCTTTAAGCGATTCATGAAAAAAAAGATGGGAATGCCCATACAGCCGGTGCTAGAATGTTTCCGAAAATTGAACCCCCTGAACGGGTGTGTTCCGGAAACTTTTTTTTTTGGTATATTTTTTTTCACACGTGTTTGACCCCTTCAAGAGATTCGTGAAATAAAAAAGATGAGAATGCCCATACAGCTGGTGTTAGAATTTTTTCGAAAGTTCAACTCCCTTAAAGGGTGGGTTCCGGAACGATTTTTTTATTCAAAACTTGCAATCCTCAGTTTTTTGACCTCTTTAAGCGATTCATGAAAAAAAAAAGATGAGAATGCCCATACAGCCGGTGCTAGAATGTTTCCGAAAATTCAACCCCCTGAACGGGTGTGTTCCGGAAATTTTTTTTTTTGGTATATTTTTTTTCACACTTGTTTGACCCCTTCAAGAGATTCGTGAAATAAAAAAGATGAGAACGGCCATACAGCTGGTGTTAGAATTTTTTCGAAAGTTCAGCTCCCTTAAAGGGTGGGTTCCGGAACGATTTTTTTGTTCAAAATTTGCAGTCCTCAGTTTTTTGACCTCTTTAAGCGATTCATGAAATAAAAAAGATGAGAATGCCCATACAGCCGGTGCCAGAATGTTTCCGAAAATTCAACCCCCTGAAAGGGTGTGTTCCGGAAACTTTTTTTTTTTGGTATATTTTTTTTTCACACTTGTTTGACCCCTTCAAGAGATTCGTGAAATAGAAAAGATGAGAATGCCCATACAGCTGGTGTTAGAATTTTTTCGAAAGTTCAACTCCCTTAAAGGGTGGGTTCCGGAACGATTTTTTTGTTCCAAACTTGCAATCCTCAGTTTTTTGACCTCTTTAAGCGATTCATGAAATAAAAAAGATGAGAATGCCCGTACAGCCGGTGCTAGAATGTTTCCGAAAATTCAACCCCCTGAACGGGTGTGTTCCGGAAACTTTTTTTTTTGGTATATTTTTTTTTCACACTTGTTTGACCCCTTCAAGAGATTCGTGAAATAAAAAAGATGAGAATGCCCATACAGCTAGTGTGCGAATTTTTTCGAAATTTCAGCTCCCTTAAAGGGAGGGTTCCGGAACGATTTTTTTGTTCAAAATTTGCAGTCCTCAGTTTTTTGACCTCTTTAATCGATTCATGAAATGAAAAAGATGAGAATGCCCGTACAGCCGGTGCTAGAATGTTTCCGAAAATTCAACCCCCTGAACGGGTGTGTTCCGGAAACTTTTTTTTTTTGGTATATTTTTTTTCGCACTTGTTTGGCCCCTTCAAGAGATTCGTGAAATAAAAAAGATGAGAATGCCCATACAGCTGGTGTTAGAATTTTTTCGAAAGTTCGACTCCCTTAAAGGGTGGGTTCCGGAACGATTTTATTGCTCCAAACTTGCAATCCTAAGTTTTGTGACCTCTTTAAGCGATTCATGAAAAAAAAGATGAGAATGCCCATACAGCCGGTGCTAGAATGTTTCCCAAAATTCAACCCCCTGAACGGGTGTGTTCCGGAAACTTTTTTTTTTGGTATATTTTTTTTTCACACTTGTTTGACCCCTTCAAGAGATTCGTGAAATAAAAAAGATGAGAATGCCCATACAGCTGGTGTTAGAATTTTTTCGAAAGTTCAACTCCCTTAAAGGGTGGGTTCCGGAACGATTTTTTTGTTCCAAACTTGCAATCCTCAGATTTTTGACCTCTTTAAGCGATTCATGAAATAAAAAAGATGAGAATGCCCGTACAGCCGGTGCTAGAATGTTTCCGAAAATTCAACCCCCTGAACGGGTGTGTTCCGGAAACTTTTTTTTTTGGTATATTTATTTTTCACACTTGTTTGACCCCTTCAAGAGATTCGTGAAATAAAAAAGATGAGAATGCCCATACAGCTGGTGTTAGAATTTTTGCGAAAGTTCAACTCCCTTAAAGGGTGGGTTCCGGAACGATTTTTTTGTTCAAAATTTGTAATCCTCAGTTTTTTAACTTCTTTAAGCGATTCATGAAATAAAAAAGATGAGAATACCCATACAGCCGGTGCTAGAATGTTTCCGAAAATTCAACCCCCTGAACGGGTGTGTTCCGGAAACTTTTTTTTTGGTATATTTTTTTTCACACTTGTTTGACCCCTTCAAGAGATTCGTGAAATAAAAAAGATGAGAATGCCCATACAGCTGGTGTTAGAATTTTTTCGAAAGTTCAACTCCCTTAAAGGGTGGGTTCCGGAACGATTTTTTTATTCCAAACTTGCAATCCTCAGTTTTTTGACCTCTTGAAGCGATTCATGAAATAAAAAAGATGAGAATGCCCGTACAGCCGGTGCTAGAATGTTTCCGAAAATTCAACCCCCTGAACGGGTGTGTTCCGGAAACTTTTTTTTTTGGTATATTTTTTTTCACACTTGTTTGACCCCTTCAAGAGATTCGTGAAATAAAAAAGATGAGAATGCCCATACAGCTGGTGTTAGAATTTTTTCGAAAGTTCAACTCCCTTAAAGGGTGGGTTCCGGAACGATTTTTTTGTTCAAAATTTGTAATCCTCAGTTTTTTGACCTCTTTAAGCGATTCATGAAATAAAAAAGATGAGAATGCCCATATAGCCGGTGCTAGAATGTTTCCGAAAATTCAACCCCCTGAACGGGTGTGTTCCGGAAACTTTTTTTTTTTGGTATATTTTTTTTCACACTTGTTTGACCCCTTCAAGAGATTCGTGAAATAAAAAAGATGAGAATGCCCATACAGCTGGTGTTAGAATTTTTTCGAAAGTTCAACTCCCTTAAAGGGTGGGTTCCGGAACGATTTTTTTGTTCAAAATTTGCAGTCCTCAGTTTTTTGACCTCTTTAAGCGATTGATGAAATAAAAGAGATGAGAATGCCCATACAGCCGGTGCTAGAATGTTTCCGAAAATTCAACCCCCTGAACGGGTGTGTTCCGGAAACTTTTTTTTTTTGGTATATTTTTTTTCACACTTGTTTGACCCCTTCAAGAGATTCGTGAAATAAAAAAGATGAGAATGCCCATACAGCTGGTGTTAGAATTTTTTCGAAAGTTCAACTCCCTTAAAGGGTGTTTCGTCGTTCGTGCGAAAATCTTTCGATTTTTTTGTTCAAAATTTGCAATCCTCAATTTTTTGACCTCTTTAAGCGATTCATGAAATAAAAAAGATGACAATCGAATTTTTTTTTTTTCGTACATTTCGTTGGACTCCAACGTTGCAAACTTCAGCGTCATGCTTGCATGATGGTCAATCTTTTCGAGAACTCTGCCCTTAATTCGACACAGGCTTGATTATTTTTAGCGATCTCATTTGCCATAATCTGCACCTGTGATTTCATCTCTTGCATCGCCTCCATTAAACTGACCAACAATTGGTTGTTAACCTCTCCAAACCCGATTCGACTACGGTTCGATTTCGGTGTACCAAATTCCTCGAGTCGATTCTGTTCGATCCCTTCTTCATTTGTTTCTTTGTTTCCAAAGTTTGCCCTTGACTTATTAAAAACATCCCCCGCTCCGGGAGGCGGAAGCGTGGTTGTAAAATCATGTGTTTGTGTATCAGTTTCTGGATTTTGAAAGCCAGAATCTGGAATACCCTCATCTATTTCTTTATTGTCAGCCATTTTAAGGACTCGAATAATTATCATTCAACTCAAAGCAAAAGGAAAATTCTTTATATTCCCACTCTCTTTATCAATACCTGCCCCACGTTGGGCGCCAAGTTGTAACGGTACGCTTTTTACGTTCTCCGCTACGCGTGAATTCGAGCAACTAAGAATGTTTAGGAGCAGGTATGAAAAGAAGCGTGAGTCAGAGGTTTTGTGTCAAAAAAACAAATGATCGTGTTTATTTACAATGTTTTGTCAGTGTACAAAAATAAAAATGCAAATCATTGGTGTTTTCGTGGTAAATTAAAGTTTTTCAGATTCGTTCCCTAATTTCAATAAACTTGTCCCATTTAGTTCCTTTATGTCAAGAAATTTGTCCTAATCTCAACATACTTTTCCAATTTACAGGCTCTTTTCTCTTGTGTCAATAACTTGTCCAATTTACGCTTTTAGCTCCCTAATTTCAACAAACTTGTCCAATTTATAGGCTCCTTTCCCTTGTATCAATAGCTTGTCCAATTTACGATGTTAGCTCCCTAATGTCAACAAACTTGTCCAATTTATAGGATCCTTTATCCAATTCAATCAATCCGATTTATTCAATGATTCGATATAATTTTAATCTCATCTCTTTCCATGGCTCAATATAGTCTTATAGAGATTGATTGAATTATTAATTTTATTGTTTGGAAAATTGGAAGAAATTGAAATGACTGAAAAAGTTCTCGCTTCAAAAAAAAATTATAAATTGTTTTTTAATTTGTTTAAGTGAAATTAGTCATTTTTACTCCAACAAAAAAAAAAATTAAATGGTTTAATGAAAAAGGGTCCTATGCCAAGCATCTTCAGACTGCACGGAATCGCACGGTCCCCTCCCGCTTTAGCATAGGAAAGGAAGGATCAGAATTGAGAATCTGCAGACCCTACGGAATCGCAGAGTCCCCTCCCTCTCAATAATGATGGATAAGGTTATCACGTTAGAAATCTTTGACCTGCACGGAATCGCATAGGTCCCTCCCTTCTTGGCGTGATCGGAAAGGAATTTCACCCTCGAATCTGCAGACTGCACGGAATCGCACAATCCCCTCCCTCTCGGCGTAAAATTTGGAATATTTAAGGTTAAGGATTGTTGGAGCTTGTTTTTCCAGAGTCACTAACTCTGTACTTGAAGCGAGAGCTGATTCAAGAATGAGCTGCCGTTGCTGATCCGCACGGCCTTTTATACGCATTTAGACAAAGGAATAATGATAATGATTCGATCTAAAAATAACTTGGACTTTGCTCCCAGGAATAATCTCGAACCAGAGTTCTCTCACTAAATTCACGGATTGGTCAGCCAACTTGTCGCCGCGGCGTGATTGGTTGAGCTTAAGGCTGATTTCCATTGCTCATGTAAGAAATCATAATTTTATAACGGAAATAAATGTTTTTGTTGTTAAAGGTTCGTTTTTATCCTTTTTTAACTAAAATAAATCAAATTTTCTTTTTAAGAATGATAAAGTGACAATTTGTGAGCGATGTAGAGCATTATTTCCCTTGGATCCGAACTCTGTTTCGTGATTGGCCATTTCCGTTGGAACCAACGTGCAATTGGACTTTGCATGATTTTACCACCTGGACTCTTGTGAATTTTGTTTTATAATTTTTATTTAACCTTTTTCGTTGTTTTTCAGATAAAAATGTGTCTAACTAATGCTTCAGAACACAAAATAAGAGATTTTTAATGAAAGAACGAACTAGAACTGATTCTCTGTGTAGCCTGACAGTTTTGTCGAGGAGTGTCGCCTCGAGCGGCTGAGCGCAGGCTCGACTGTGCTGGCGCGCATTTCAAATTGTAAAAGACATATGAAAGTAAAAAGGGGTGTGACGTTTCAATATATATATACAGGGTGTTTCAGGATAGCATATAAACCCGTTACTGGCGTGTTCGGGACGCAATTTTGAGCAAAACTGCAAAAGCGTTTTTTTTTCGGAGCAATAGTTTTTAAATGCGAAGCAATAGAATTTAGGGTTTCTCAACGAATCAGAAGGTCGCTTGCCGCCATGATGGTCGACGCCTCAGTGGCGTGGAATTCGGGAGCCAAAGTGGTTGAGGCAAGCACTGATCAGACCGAAGTGATGTCGTTTGTTTCGGAGTCAACTTCGCGCGGAGCCTACATTCGCGCGAAGGACTGTTTCGTTTCGAGTGACTCTTGGCTGTCAGCAGTGTTCTCGGTAGGTTATGAGGCACCTGACGCATACCACTCGGACGAAAATGCTACGACAGAATTTCAGGTGACAGCGAGCGACAACAACAATGAGCGAGATTTTTGGAATTCAGTTTCAAGCAATATTTAATCCTTCAACGGTCCAGGGACATGTTTTGCACTTATACACGAAGCGTATGAACTATTTATTTAAACAATTTATTGAAACAATTTAAGACAAAAAATTGAAATTCTTGAAAATCGTTTTCACAATCGTAATCTACGAGAAATAATGTCCAGAAAGCACGTTTTCATAATTTTTTTAAACAATTCGCTTCGACAAATTATGACAACGAATAGAAATTTTCCAAAATCGTTTTCGAAATCGTATTCCACGAGAAATAGTGCGCAGAAACCACGTTGTCATAATTCGTTTAAACAATTTGTTTAAACAACTTTCCAACAATGTTTCCAACATCGACATGAACCACAAACGGTAGAAAACACGTAGTCACTATTTATCTCAACAATTTGTTCAAAGAAATTTTGTAAAAAAATAAAAATGACCGAAGACAAAAAAACCGATACCCTGAAAACATTCATCTTCATTTTTTCAGTATTATTATGCATACAGAAATCCCGGCTTAAGATTTAAAAAAAAGGAAAGAATGGAGAATTTCCCGAAATCGTTTCCAACATCGTTACGAACATACAAATATGTATAAAAAAGAATACCTTCAAAAAATTAATCTTAATTGTTCAACATATCATCCATACAGGAATCCAAAGTATAAAAAAAAAAAGCATTTCTCACCAAGATTCGATCTCAGGACCCTCTGCTTACGAGATTGGCACGTTACCACTTGTGCCACCGACGGACTTATGAAACATTGTATACTTTTCAAGACATACGATTCGTTTTTAGTTGCGTAACTGTCGTCATATTAACAGCTTCATAAACAAACATCTATTTTATCTCTGTAAGTTACATTATTATTATTATTAATATTATTTCTATTCCGTTAATAATGGAATTAATGCTGGAATAAATATTTAATTGTTACATATCTATTTCCACTTAAATTTTCGTTACGAATCATAATTATTACAGAGACATAATAAAATAAGACACTTGATATTTTCCAAATGATTTTCGGAATTTCTCAAAAAATTTTCACGAAAAAAAAACGTTTAAGCAGATCCGTCTAAACGTTGCATAGAGGTTTCACTTCTACAGCGTGATTTTTTACGCACCCTTTGTTTTCATTACCTATTCGAAACAACAATCGATAATAAAATAAATTTCCAGTCATTTAACGGTGTTCATGTGTTACGTAAATAAAGTTCATTTCTGAAACATTTTTTCCATTTATTCGTATATTTATTTATTGAAAACTCTATGAATATAAATCTGTTTGCTAAATAATGTTTAGCCGCTTTCCAATGAAAAACCACTGCACTGATTTAAACGAATCTTTCAGGAGATCAAAGTTCATGAATAAAATAAGGTTTATGGTTTGATGAAATTTATAAATATTATTTTGACAGAAATAAAAAATAAAATGTTAATATTTAGTTTATTCTGAAAATTTAAAAAGTCATTGATCATAACACACTCAATAAATGAAAAAAAAAATTATTAATTTGACGATAATTAAAAAACGAATAGAATGGGCGGTAGCTGAGGTGTCAATCCGGTATAGGAAGAAGTGATAAAAGATGAAAAAAAAGAGAAGAATAATTTTGTTTGATTATTTTATCGAAAAGAAAAATGGAAAATTGTATTTGAAATTGAAAGTGTTGCAGCGAGTCTTACCCGGTGCTTATATTATTTTATAAACAACAATTTTTATGTACAGCGTAGTGGGATGATGGGTTCCTATAGGGTTCTTTTTGAAAAAACCTCCCATCACCTTTATGATATCTCGAGCGCTTCAATCCGGGACGTTCCCATGAACGGCTTACCTCGAGCGCTAGCCTTACTCTTTGTAGCTTAATTAGGAGGACAATTCTAATTTTTAAGGACACGTGAGCACCACATGTGCTGAGTGAGATACAAAACTCAGCCCTCGTTGGCCTTACGCTTTTCCCTATAATAAAATGGATAAACTAGCAAAAAAAAAATTACTTTCCTGGTGCATGTTCTCTTTTCTTCCTGACTCCCCTTCGACCCGCTGTCGCTAAGTTATTTTTTACCAATCAGATTCATTTTCGAATATATTTTTTGGAAAGGGAAGGCTATGTACCCTCCTTCAAGTATTTTGTTAGACACATCAAGTCAGAAGGCGAAAGCGAAAACACAAAAACGACGCTCTGTACTTACAAACATCGTCGTTATACCAAAGTTACCTTTCAATAAATAACTCTTCGAGTTGTAATCTAAGAGGCTTCCGAGTACAACGGTGTTATTTCAATATAATCTTTTTAAACTCCCGATTTCTCCTTAAAAAGTCGAATTGGGGTCGTGTTGTCTAACAACAGCACGAAACAGAAAAATTATCGTAAAAATTTAGGTCGTGTAACATCTCCAACTGCCAATAATGGTTCATTTCATGCGAATCCATGGCATCGAACAGAAATTCTTGTGCATGATTATTTTTTGTTCAACCGGAATTGAGTCCCAACTTGAGCCAAAGAAATTTTCTCGTTAAATATACGTCACCGACTAAAATTTTCATAAAAAACATGGGACACGTAACTGTTTCGAAAATGGTCTAGAGATCTCGCTTTTCAAATGTCTTAGACATTTTTCGAGGACGTTTAATTGTTGTAGTAAGTTTGAAACGATGATTCCAATAATTGTGGAAATAATTTTTGCAGAAAAATCTACAGCATCATATGGGAAAATAATTATTTTCATTGGATTCGTCTCCAACTGCAAATAATGGTTCATTTCATGCGAATCCATGGCATCGAACAGAAATTTTTGTGCATGATTTTTTTTTGCTCAATCGGAAATGAGTCCCACTTTGAGCAAGAGAAATTCTCTCGTAAAATACATATGACCAACTGAATTTGTAATAAAAAAACCCGGGACTCGTCGCCGTTTTAAAAATTATCTAGAAATCTCGCTTCTCAAATATGTTTGACATTTTTCGACGAGGTTTAATCGTTGTTGTAAATTTAAAGAGACGGTTCCAATCATTGTGGAAATCATTTTCGGTGCAAAATCTACAGCATCATATGGGAAAACAATCATTTTCATGGGATTCGTCTGCAACTGTAAATAATGGTTCATTTTTGGTTTCGTTTATTTACTTAGCCTACCGAAGTGGTTTTGTTCCTAAAACCTATCTACAAGTTATGAAGAGACTTCAATTTCTTGAAATTATTATAAGAGATAAAAGCGATCATTGTGAACATGATTTTAGTGATGGACAATGAAACTCGAAGTGGAGAAATAATTGTTCTCATTGCTTTCATCTCGATACTCCAAAAATTAATAATTCAATTTCTATTTGTGACAGTCCTCAAAAATAGAGTATCGCCTCTCTCCTTTGGGTGATTTTTATTCTAATCGAAATGAATCCAAGTACCATTTTAAGAAATTCTTTAATAGAATTCCCTCTACATGACAAATTAACTTCAGTTACCATTGGTTTCGTTAATTTTCATAACCCTATCTAGTGCTTCTGGTTCTGAAAAGTATCTACAAGATTTGAAGGGACCGGAATTTCTGAACTTATTGCGAGAGATGAAACCAACTATCGTGAATACGATTACAGTTCCGGATAATGAAACTCGATGTCAAGAAATAATTGCTCAATTTGCTTTCATCTCGACACTCCAAAAATTAATTATTTGATTCGTATTTGTGACGGTCTTCAAGAACCGAGAATTGCATATCACATTAGAATAATTTTTTTCCTGACTTCAATGAATTCAAGGTTCAGTTTAGAAGATTCTGTTATCGAATACACTTACGGTGAGAAATCATTTACAGCAGACATTGCTTTCGTTTATTTCCTTAGCCTACTCAAATGGTTTTGTTCCTAAATCCTATTTACAAGTTACGTATGAACTGGAATTTGTTGAAATTATTATAAGAGATAAAAGCCATCATTGTGAACATGATTTTAGTAATGGACAATGAATTGTTTTCATTTATTTTACTAGCCTGTTGCAGTGACATTGGTTTGAAACCCTTTCGTGTGATTTGAAAAAACAGTAAAATTTCTCAAACTTATTCCAGGAGATGAAACCCATCATTGTGAATGTAATTTTTATACTCCACGGATAAATGTAGTGTGAGGACATTCACCGACAGTGGTTGCATCTCAATACGAGAAAAAAAATCGTTTTACGCAAATTTATCTGGTCTTCCAAAAACTGAATTGTCCACCATATGATTGAGTATTTTTTTGTTAGAGTAGAAATGAATCCAAGCATGATTCATGACGATTTTGTTGTAGAATGCTTTCTAAACTGAGAATCAGTGTCGAATAGCATTGCTTTCATTTCTTTTTCTAGTCTGCTGCAGCGACATTGGTTTTGAAATCCTTTCGTGTGATTTCAAGGCTCTAAAACTTCTCGAACTCATTCCAAAAGATAAAACCCATGATTGTGAACGTAATTTTTATACTTCCTAGATAAATGTAGTGTAAGGACATATTCACCGATATTGATTGCATCTCAATACGAAAAAAAATCATTAATTTTATGGATATTTATCTGGTCTGACAAAAACTCAATAGTGCATCTTATGATCAAATTTTTTTTTGTTATAATTTGATTGAATCCAAGTATTATTTAGCACGATTCTGTTATAGATAAGTTTCTAAATTGAGAATCGGTTGCGCATAATATTGCTTTCATTCCTTTTTCAACCTGCTGCAGTGACATTGGTTGTGAAACCTTTTCGTGGATTTTGAGGGCAATAAAATTTATCGAACTCATTCCAGGAGATGAAACCAATGATTGTTAACGTAATTTTTATACTTGACGGATAATTTAAGTGTGAGGACATATTAACCGATATGAGTTTAATCTCAATACAAAGAAAACATACATTTTATGCATATTTACCTGACCTTACACGATCTTAATAGCGCTACTTATCATTGAATATTTATTTCTTAGAATATAAATGAATCCTAGCATTGATTATCGCGATTATGTTGTAGAATAGTTTGTAAAGTGTGAATCAGTCGTGAAAAATGATGCTTTTATTCCTATTTTCAACCTGCTGCAGTGATATTAGTTCTGAAACCTTTTCGTGAATTTTGAGGGTAATAAAATTTATCGAACTCATTCCAGGAGATGAAACCAATGATTGTGAACGTAATTTTCACACTCGGTGGATAAATGTAGTGTGAAATAATATTCATCGACATCGATTTCATCTCAATACGAAAAAATCTTTTATTTTTAGAATATTTATTTGGCCTTCCAAGAACTGAATAGGGCGTCTTATAATTGGATATTTTTTTTTGTTACAATATAAATGAAACCAAGAATTATTTAACGCTATTCTGTTGTAGATAAGATTCTGAACTGAAGATCAGTTGTGCACAACGTTGCTTTCGTTCCTTTTTCTAGTCTGCTGCAGTGATTTTGGTTCGGAAACCTTTTCGTTAACTTTGAGGGCCCAAAATTTTATCGAACTTATTCCAGGAGATGAAACCAACTATTGTCAACGTAATTGTTGTACTCGATAGACAAATGTAAGGTGAGGACATATTCACCGACATCGGTTTCATCTCAAAACGAAATAAATCATTCATTTTATGGATATTTATCTGGCTTTACAAGAAATTAATTGTGCATCTTATGATTGAATATTTTTTTTTTTTGGAATATAAATGAATCCAAGGATTATTTATCGCGATTTAGTTATACAATAGTTTGTGAACTGAGAATCAGTGGCGAAAAACATGCAGGCAATAAAATGTATTGAACTCATTCCAGGAGATGAAACCAATGATTGTGAACGTAATTTTTATACTCGATGGATAATTGCAGTATGAGGACATATTAACCGATATCAGTTTCATCTCAATACAAAAACAAGCATTCATTTTATGCATATTTCAGTTTCATATCAATAAAAAAAAATCATTCATTTTATGCATATTTACCTGACCTTACAAAAACTGAATAGTGCATCTTATGATCAAATATTTTTTTTTTTATAAATTGAATGAATCCAAGTATTATTTAGCACGATTCTGTTGTAGATAAGTTTCTAAACCGAGAATCAGTTGTGCACAACTTTGCTTTCGTTCCTTTTTCTAGTCTGCTGCTATGACATTGGTTCGGAAACCTTTTCGTTAACTTTGAGGGTCTAAAATTTTATCGAACTAATTCCAGGAGATGAAACCAACGATTGTACACGTAGTTTTTGTAGTCGATGGACAAATGTAGGGTGAGAACACATTCACCGACATTGGTTTCATCTCAATAGGAACGAAATAATTTATTTTATGAATATTTATCTGGCCATCCAAGAACCCAATAGTGCACCATATGATTGAATGTATTTATTTTTTTTAATAGAAATGAATACAAACTCGATTTATCGCGATTCTGTTATAGAATATTTTATAAATTGAGAATCAGTGGCGAAAAACATTGCCATCATTTCTTTTTCTAACCTGCTGCAGTGACAATAGTTTTGAAATATGTTCGTCTGATTTCAAGGCTCTAAAAATTCTACAATTCATTCCAGGAGATGAAACCACAGATCGTGAACTTAATTTGATACTCGATGGACAAATGTAGGGTGAGAACATATTTATGGACAACGGTTTCATCTCAATACGAAAGAAATCATTCATTTTATGCATATTTATCTGACCTTCCAAGAACGTAACATTGCACCATATTATTGAATATATTTTTTTGTACAATAGAAAGGATCCAAACGTAATATATCGCCATTTTGTTGTACAATAGTTTGTGAACTGAAAATCAGCCGCGAAAAACTATGCTTTAATTCCTTTTTTCAACCTGCTGCAGTGACATTGGTTCTGAAACCTTTTCGTAAACTTTGACGGCAATAAAATATATAAAATTCATTCTAGGAGATTAAACCCATGATTGTAAACGTTATTTTTATACTCCATGTTTAAATTTAGGGTGAGGACATTTTCACCGAAAACGGTTTCATCTCAAAACCAAAAAAATCATTCATTTTATACACCTTTATCTGGCCTTACGAGAACTGAATAGTGCATCTTATTATTGAATATTTTTTTTGTTAGAATATGTATGATTCCAAGCATGATTTAATGCGATTATGTTGTAGAATAGGTGCTACATTGAGAATCATTTCTGCATAACATTGCTTTCATTACTTTTTGTACCCTGCTGCTGTGACATTGGTTCGGAAACATTTTCGTTAACTTAGAGGGTCCGAAATTTTTTCGAACTCATTCCACAAGATGAATCCCACGATTGTGAACGTAATTTTGATATTCGGTGGACAAATGTAGTGTAAGGGTATATTCACCGACATCGGTTTCACATCAATATAAAAAAAAAATCAGTATTCTTATCTGGAAATTTAGAGACTAAATATCCCTCATAAACTGTTAGGGCTCTATCCCCATAACATTATTTGTAGAATTTGGCAAATCTCGTCCACCATCTTCAAAACACAATGAGGAATCTAGCAATTTTGATGAGGAATCCGTAATTAGCGCCCTCGTAAACTCTTACTGTAAAAAAAGTTGAGACAAGTACATTTACTCCCCCCAAATAGTTAGTAGATATATTATGTAAATTAAGCGAAAAAACTCACCAAGTACTTCGGCCGAATTTTTTTTTTCAATCTAATTTTTTGCTTTTGAAATCCTTTTGTATCAAAATTTTTTCTCATAATTATTTTTTGTTCTTATTCTTATTGGGTATAACAACTGTATTTTCAATTCATTGAAAGTGTTTTTATTGGATTTGATTAGGTTTTAATGTATTTGACTATTAATGCTTTTATAATTTTTATTTATTTAATAACTTTTTGTGAAGTTTATACTTAATTTTTGGGAAGGTTTGAATTGGCATCTGTTGTGAAATTATGATTTGATTGATAAATTTTTGAGAGGCTCTTATAACTTTTTGTGAGTTTCATATCATAGTAAATAATTTGAAGATATTTTATATCTTACACATGATATAATTCAATAATTTATAATAAGCATTTCATGGGTCATATAACTATTTTTATTGTAATACCAATTTTACAAATAAATTTATTATACCTCTCTTTGACGCTTAAATATTTTACATACTCTCTATTCCTTTGAATTCGAAAAATTTCGGACACAAAGGTAACCATCTTTGTCTGGAATGACATAATGTAATTAATGAGTTTCAGCGATTGATTTTGTTTTGGCAAATCGGTCCTTTACATCATTTACAGCCTTATTATAATCGTATTACAAGAAAAACAATTGATAATTGCTTTACCTGTGAAAAGCTTATATGTCATTCAATTAGATTATGTGTAAGGTATAGAATATCTCAAAATTATTTACTACGATTGATTTCGATGTGAAATAAAATTTTTGAATGCAGAGGATTTGAAAATTTTCAACGAATAAATTTTTTTTTTTGAATCGAAAAAAGATAAAACAAAAATTTGGCCCACTAAGCAATTAGCGGGGTTAACTCCGGAATAAATCAAAGATTTTTTTGGGAAAATAAAAAAAAAATTTTAAGTGTCGGCATTTGAAAAATTCATGGTTTTTTCCAAAAATCTTAAATTTTCCATAGAACTTGACTTCAAATATTATTTTTGTATTATTTTCAGAAATGTACATTCGAAAACAAAACTTCTTTAAAAAAAAAAACGTCCCGATAGGTCAATTTTTGATAAAGTTATAGCTATTTGAAAAAGAAAAAGCCATTACTTTGTAACATTCATAAATTTTTTTGCCTTCGGTAAAATAATTTGAAAAAATTCACAAAAATGTATTTAGTGGCGTAAAAGAAAATTGCGAAGTTTCAGCCAAATCGAAGAGGGTCGGGTTCAAAAGTGGTCGAATTGATGTGGAATGACCCATAGATTCTGCACAATTTATAAAAATTCTATAGAATGTATTAATATATTATATAATGCCCACTTTTGTATTGGTAGTTTAATCTACAAAATTTATATAAATTACATATAATTTGTATAAAGTGAATCTATAAATTCGTGTTAAAATGCGAAATCTTGTCCCATACAGCGTAAGGGTGCCTCGAACGAACGTTTAAATCTTGTAAACGTATCCAGAGTGTCCGACGATGCAAGGCGAAAATTTGGCATTTTACTTAGCCAAAATAACCTGGTGCATCGGTGGATGCGTCTGGATAAGCGCATCGTCGAGGAAGAAATCTCGCAGAGTTCGAACTCGGTGTAAGGGTGCCTCAAACGAACTTTTAAATCTTGCAAACGTATCCAGAGTGTCTGACGATGCTAGGTGAAAATTTGGGCTGTTACATAGCCAAAACAACCTGGTGCATCGATGGATGTGTCTGGATAAGCGCATCGTCGAGGAAGTAAACTTCGCAGAGTGTGAACTCGGCGTAAGGGTGCCTCGAACGAACTTTTAAATCTTGCAAACGTATCCAGAGTGTCCGACGATGCAAGGCGAAAATTTGGCCTGTTACTTAACGAAAATAACCTGGTGCATCGATGGATGCGTCTGGATAAGCGCATCGTCGAGGACGTGAGCCTCGCAGAGTTCGAACTCGGCGTAAGGGTGCCTCGAACGAACTTTAAAATCTTGCAAACGTATCCAGAGTGTCCGACGATGCCAGGTGAAAATTTGGCATGTTACATCGCCAAAACAACCTGGTGCATCGATGGATGCGTCTGGATAAGCGCATCGTCGAGGAAATAAGCCTCGCAGAGTTCGAACTCGGCGTAAGGGTGCCTCGAACGAACTTTTAAATCTTGCAAACGTATCCAGAGTGTCCGACGATGCAAGACGAAAATTTGGTCCATTGCTTAGCCAAAACGATCTGGTGCATCGATGGATGCGTCTGGATAAGCGCATCGTCGAGGAAGTAAACCTCGCAGAGTTCGAACTCGGCATAAGGGTGCCTCGAACGAACTTTAAAATCTTGCAAACGTATCCAGAGTGTCCGACGATGCCAGGTGAAAATTTGGCCTGTTACATAGCCAAAACAACCTGGTGCATCGATGGATGCGTCTGGATAAGCGCATCGTCGAGGAAGTAAACCTCGCAGAGTGTGAACTCGGCGTAAGGGTGCCTCGAACGAACTTTTAAATCTTGCAAACGTTTCCAGAGTGTCCAACGATGCAAAGCGAAAATTTGTCCTGTTGCTTAGCCAAAACAACCTGGTGCATCGATGGATGCGACTGGATAAGTGCATCGTCGAGGAAGTGAACCTCGCAGAGTTCGAACTCGGCGTAAGGGTGCCTCGAACTAACTTTTAAATCTTGCAAACGTATCCAGAGTGTCCGATGATGCAAGGCGAAAATTTGGTCCGCTACTTAGTCGAAACAACCTGGTCCATCGGTGGATGCGTCTGGATTAGCGCATCGTCGAGAAAGTGAGCCTCGCAGAATTCGAACTCGGCGTAAGGGTGCCTCGAACGAACTTTTAAATCTTGCAAACGTATCCAGAGTGTCCGACGATGCAAGGCGAAAATTTTGCCTCTTACTTAGCTAAAACAACCTGGTGCATCGATGGATGCGTCTGGATAAGCGCATCGTCGAGGAAGTAAACCTCGCAGAGTTCGAACTCGGCGTAAGGGTGCCTCGAACGAACTTTTAAATCTTGCAAACGTATCCAGAGTGTCCGACGATGCAAGGCGAAAATTTGGCCTTTTACTTAACCAAAATAACCTGGTGCATCAATGGATGCGTCTGGATAATCGCATCGTCGAGGAAGTAAAACTCGCAGAGTTCGAACTCGGCGTAAGGGTGCCTCGAAAGAACTTTTAAATCTTGCAAACGTATCCAGAGTGTCCGACGATGCAAGGCGAAAATTTGGCCTGTCACTTAGCCTAAACAACCTGGTGCATCGATGGATGCGTCTGGATAAGCGCATCGTCGAGGAAGTGAGCCTCGCAGAATTAGAACTCGGTATAAGGGTGCCTCGAAGGAACTTTTAAATCTTGCAAACGTATCCAGAGTGTCCGACGATGCAAGGCGAAAATTTGGCCTTTTACTTAGCCAAAATAACCTGGTGCATCGGTGGATGCATCTGGATAAGCGCATCGTCGAGGAAGTAAATCTCGCAGAGTTCCAACTCGGTGTAAGGGTGCCTCGAACGAACTTTTAAATCTTGCAAACGTATCCAGAGTGTCCGACGATGCAAAGCGAAAATTTGGCCTGTTACTTAGCCAAAACAATCTGGTGCATCGATGGATGCGTCTGGATAAGCGCATCGTCGAGGACGTGAGGCTCGCAGAATTCGAACACGGCGTAAGGGTGCCTCGAACGAACTTTTAAATCTTGCAAACGTATCCATAGTGTCCGACGATGCAAGGCGAAAATTTGATCTGTTACTTAACGAAAATAACCTGGTGCATCAATGGATGCGTCTGGATAAACGCTTCGTCGAGGACGTGAGCCTCGGAGAGTTCGAACTCGGCGTAAGGGTGCCTCGAACGAACTTTCAAATCTTGCAAACGTATCCAGAGTGTCCGACGATGCCAGGTGAAAATTTGGCATGTTACATAGCCAAAACAACCTGGTGCATCGATGGATGCGTCTGGATAAGCGCATCGTCGAGGAAATGAGCCTCGCTGAGTTCGAACTCGGCGTAAGGGTGCCTCGAACGAACTTTTAAATCTTCCAAACGTGCCCAGAGTGTCCGACGATGCAAGACGAAAATTTGGTCCGTTGCTTAGCCAAAACGACCTGGTGCATCGATGGATGCGTCTAGATAAGCGCATCGTCGAGGAAGTAAACCTCGCAGAGTTCGAACTCGGCATAAGGGTGCCTCGAACGAACTTTAAAATCTTGCAAACGTATCCAGAGTGTCCGACGATGCCAGGTGAAAATTTGGCCTGTTACTTTGCCAAAACAACCTGGTGCATCGATGGATGCGTCTGAATAAGCGCATCGTCGAGGAAGTGAACCTCGCAGAATTCGAACTCGGCATAAGGGTATCTCGAACGAACTTTTAAATCTTGCAAACGTATGCAGAGTGTCCGACCATGCAAGGCGAAATTTAGGACTGTTACTTAGCCAGAACAACCTGGTGCATCGATGGATGCGTCTGAATAATCGCATCGTCGTAGAAGTGAGCCTCGCAGAATTCGAACTCGGCGTAAGGGTGCCCCGAACGAACTTTTACATCTTGCAAACGTATACAGAGTGTCCGACGATGCAAGGCGAAAATTTGGCCTGTTACTTAACCAAAATAACCTGGTGCATCGATGGATGCGTCTGGATAAGCGCATTGTCGAGGAAGTAAGCCACGCAGAATTCGAACTCGGCGTAAGGGTGCCTCGAACGAACTTTTAAGTCTTGCAAACGTATCCAGAGTGTCCGACGATGCAAGGCGAAAATTTGGCCTTTTACTTAGCTAAAACAACCTGGTGCATCGATGGATGCGTCTGGATAAGCGCATCGTCGAGGAAGTAAACCTCGCAGATTTCGAACTCGGCGTAAGGGTGCCTCGAATGAACTTTTAAATCTTGCAAACGTATCCAGAGTGTCCGACGATGCAAGGCGAAAATTTGGCCTGTTACTTAACCAAAATAACCTGGTGCATCGATGGATGCGTCTGGATAAGCGCATCGTCGAGGAAGTGAGCCTCGCAGAGTTCGAACTCGGCGTAAGGGTCCCTCGAACGAACTTTTAAATCTTGCAAACGTATCCAGAGTGTCCGACGATGCCAGGTGAAAATTTGGCCTGTTACATAGCCAAAACAATCTGGTGCATCGATGGATGCGTCTGGATAAGGACCATTACTTTCAATGATGGGTTCATTTTTTTCGGGAAAACGGAAGTCGTGTCATTTCCTCGACCACAATACGAGCGTGTTAAGTGCTCATAGAAAAAATTTAAAGATTTAAACAATCGAATAAACTGATATGAGATGCTCGATTTATTCTTAGTAACCCTGTCATCCAAAATGACAGGATACGTCCGAGGGCTTGTTATAAAATACGATAAAGACATATCAAATGTCCCAGAAATTTTCGGTCGTTTGGTTGTTGCTTTATCCAAAGTTTTTAATGAAGAAGGGGACCCTCGCAACATAAATTCGCGACAACTGAACGATATTTCGAAGTTTATTTACTCCAAACCCCAATCGTACAAAAGGCGCGATTATCTCCGGAAATTTATCATACGGAATCGGTGTATTTTGGATAATTTCACGAAGAAAAAACAAATTCAATGGCATAGAGTGGCCAATTGCGAATAGTGAGTGAATATTTCATTTTTAAATTACTCAACTAACGCAGAGAGCGAAAGAGAGCGAGAGCGAGACCGAGAGAGAGAGAGAGAAAGATTTCCATAACATTGAAAAATCGATTCCATGTGCTGCTCGCTCTTGTTATTTTAAAATGAATTTTTCTTCATAGCATATCTTTTTTCGAAATTGGAGTGGCAGCCCGAATTGAGCTACTGTCCATGATGGAGGCCTCGATTGAGAGTATTGGGTAACTACTCCAGAATAATTTATTTCACAATGAATTTCATTTTATTAAATTCACTTAATACAAACAGTATAAAAAAAAAAGTTGATCATTTAGTTTTATTAAACAAATGTAATAATTACTCTTTATAATTTGTTGCAGTGACGATGCAGGACCTTCTAAATCAGGAGAAAGTTACGAAATAGTAGAAGAGCGAGCGAAGGTAAATTTATTGGTTCAGTTATACGAATTATGTCAGTACAACATACGATTCGCAATAAATTCAAAATGAATGAAATTTATAATCTTTTGTTACAGAATTCTGAGCCCATGGACAGAGGCAATTTGGAAGTGGATGAAGGAAATTTTTTTGGTTTCGTGCGCTCAAAAAGAAAGCGTAAAACCGAATTAGAACGTTTGAAAATATGATTGAAATCTTTAAAAATAAAAAAAAAAATACCGATCCTGTTTTACCGTGCTTAGCTACTTCTGCATTTATTTGACAACGTTTCCTTTCTTTGAATTGAAAGACATAGTCTTCACCGTTGACTTCGTCCTCGTCCTCGTCGTCGACCTTACCCTCGTCTTTGTCTTCGTCTTCATCCTCGTCCTTGTAGTCGGCCTTACTCTCGTTTTTGTCTGCGTCATAGTTTTACCCTCGTTTTCGTCTTCGTCTTCGTCCTCACCCATACTTCAAACCTAACGCGCTTCAAAGGACGAAAGTGTTAATAAAAAGCTACATCCTTTTAGTGGGCTATGATAAAAAATATAATTCCAAGAAATATTCGGCTCGATGTATTTATTTTTCTATTGAATTAATTGATAACAATAACGGTTTATCAAGTAAACTATGTTAGCTTACATAAGTTTACACTAGATCAGACTGCAATCGAGATTAAATTGAAACTGTAATAGGGTACAGCAAAAAAACGGTGTGATTGTATCGACCAATTAATCGGGAGGCCACGATCATCACCAGGATAACAATAAACGGCCATTGGAAAAGACACGAGTGCAGAAGAGGAGGTTGTAAATCGTCACAGCGGCATCAAAATACCAAGAAAAACGAAATGCTTGCAGGAATTATTGCTCAATATTGGATCCATGATCCGTTGCCCTCAATGATACACCGCATCCTGTCTGGCATCGAGTTGACTAACTTCAGGCAAAGATCTGGTCTTGCCTGAATATTTTGCCAAACCCGATGGACGTGTGCCACGAGAGCATCCCGGTTCCTGTCCCGTCCGGATTCCCATTCTCGGACTGTGACACCTATTGTAATCAAGGAATGTTAATGAATTAAGGATATGCAATATACGTCAAGTTAAAGCTTTCCTACAAAAGTTATGAAGTAAATACAATGGAATGCTATGATAGCATACTCCACAAGTTTTCGGTACGGTTTAAATCCGGAGATTTGCTTGGCCAATTCATTAGGTGAATGCCTGGGTGTGAGTTAAACCAAGCCATCGTCTCCCGAGATGTATGTACCGCACAATTATCGTGCATAAAATTAATGTGCGGATACTGATCGACGGGAAAGCGAGCTCGGGCGGAAGGGAGCAGCATATTTTCTACAATTTCGACGTAGTCCCTCGAATTCATCCTCGGTGGGATTTCGCAAATAGCCATAGGTCGACTTGCAGACATACAGCCCCAAAACCCAACGGCGATTCGACCGCTCCACTGCTTCTCGACCACATACCGTCGATCCAGTTGAAATTCTCTAGCCGTTGGTTGATAGACTTGTCGACGTCCATCGTCTGAGGACTTAAAGACCTGCTAATTATGGAAGAAATGTTGCTCTGCATGAATCTAAACAGATTACATTTAGAAAAAAAGTGTTTACACACTAATTAAACCCAGAAACACCAGAAATCTAAACCTAAACCTACACCCCAGAAACTTCTAAACAATCTGATATTTCATCACGATATCCTTGAAAAATTCTGAGTAAATCTACTGTGAAAACTCTGCTTACAATTAACGGATCCAGATTAGAATTTGACAAAAATTGTTAGGATTATTGAAATTTTGCGAGACAAAAAAGGGTTCATTATTTACTATCAAGATGCAAATACCTTTTCATCGGACCATATGATTGGAGCCCACTGTTCTGGCGTCCATCCCAAATGCTCTTCAGCAAACAGAACTCGTTGCCGGCGATGCTCCTCCATCAGTGGCGTTTTCTTTTTTGGCCCATGGGCAGTTAGGCCGACATTTTTCAGTCATCGACGAACCGTACTGACGCTTATGTCAATACCTGTCTCATTTAACGCTGCGGCAATTGTTGTGAAAGGACGGGTTTCTACGGCTTGACACAGCCGAACGTCTTCCTCTGATGTTGTTTTCAACGGCCGCTTATTATTTTTTCGGTGGTCACAAAGAGCTTGGTGACCACCGGCGCGAAATCTGTCAATCCACAGCTTCACAGTTTTCTTACTGCATCCTATTGCAGCTTGAATTTCGGCCTGATTGAGGCCTGCTTCGTGCATGCCGACAATCCTTCCTCGAACGGACGGGTGGTAATTGGCGAACCGGTTACGCTCTTCCTCATGTGCTTCTTCGGCTTCCGCCATGATTAATTTGGTAGGTTGAGGATAGATGTAATTGAAAAGTTGACATAAATAAAACACGGCGAGTCAATGCTAACCTGTGTCCAGAAATCTGTAGATCGTGGACCGGCATGAGAAGTAACGAGAACTTCAGGCGAAAACTTCAAGTAACGAACGAAATTTAGGATTCGTTCGAGACAGCCTTTCGCAGAATTCAAAGTCCGCGAGGTTATTTTTTTTGCCGTTACACTTATCCAGACGCACCCATCGATGCGCCAGGTCGTTTTGGCTAAGCAATGGACGAAATTTTCGTCTTGCATCGTCGGACACTCTGGATACGCCTGGAAAGTTGAAAAGTTCGTTCGAGGCACCCTTACATCGAGTTCGAACTCTGCAAGGTTTACTTCCCCGACGATGCGCTTATTCAGACGCATCCAACGATGCACCAGGTTGTTTTGGCTATGTAACAGGCCAAATTTTCGCCTGGCATCGTCTGACAGCCTGGATACGTTTGCAAGATTTAAAAGTTCGTTCGAGGCACCCTTATGCCGAGTTCGAACCCTGCGAGGCTCATTTCCTCGACGATGCGCTTATCCAGACGCATCCATCGATGCACCAGGTTGTTTTGGCTAAGCAATAAGCCAAATTTTCGCTTTGCATCGTTGGACACTCTGGAAACGTTTGCAAGATTTAAAAGTTCGTTCGAGGCACACTTACGCCGAGTTCACACTCTGCGAGGTTTACTTCCTCGACGATGCGCTTATCCAGACGCATCCATCGATGCACCAGGTGGTTTTGGCTATGTAACATGCTAAATTTTCACCTGGCATCGTCGGACACTCTGGATACGTTTGCAAGATTTTAAAATTCGTTCGAGGCACCCTTACGCCGAGTTCGAACTCTGCGAGGCTCACGTCCTCGACGATGCGCTTATCCAGACGCATCCATTGATGCACCAGGTTATTTTCGTTAAGTAACAGGCCAAATGTTCGCCTTGCATCGTCGGACACTCTGGATACGTTTGCAAGATTTAAAAGTTCGTTCGAGGCACCCTTACGCCGAGTTCGAACTCTGCGAGGTTTACTTCCTCGACGATGCGCTTATCCAGACGCATCCATCGATGCACCAGGTTGTTTTAGCTAAGTAAAAGGCCAAATTTTCACCTAGCATCGTCGGACACTCTGGATACGTTTGCAAGATTTAAAAGTTCATTCGAGGCACCCATACGCCGAGTTCGAACTCGGCGAGGTTTACTTCCTCGACGATGCGCTTATCCAGACGCATCCATCGATGCACCAGGTTGTTTTGGCTAAGTAACAGGCCAAATTTTCGCTTTGCATCGTTGGACACTCTGGAAACGTTTGCAAGATTTAAAAGTTCGTTCGAGACACCCTTACGCCGAGTTCACACTCTGCGAGGTTTACTTCCTCGACGATGCGCTTATCCAGACGCATCCATCGATGCACCAGGTTGTTTTGGCTATGTAACAGGCCAAATTTTCACCTAGCACCGTCGGACACTCTGGATACGTTTGCAAGATTTTAAAGTTTGTTCGAGGCACCCTTATGCCGAGTTCGAACTCTGCGAGGTTTACTCCCTCGACGATGCGCTTATCCATACGCATCCATCGATGCACCAGGTCGTTTTGGCTAAGGAACGTACCAAATTTTCGTCTTGCATCGTCGGACACTCTGGATATGTTTGCAAGATTTAAAAGTTCGTTCGAGGCACCCTTACGCCGAGTTCGAACTCTGCGAGGCTCATTTCCTCGACGATGCGCATATCCAGATGCATTCATCGATGCACTAGGTTGTTTTGGCTATGTAACATGCCAAATTTTCACCTGACATCGTCGGACACTCTGGATACGTTTGCAAGATTTGAAAGTTCGTTCGAGGCACCCTTACGCCGAGTTCGAACTCTGCGAGGCTCACGTCCTCGACGATGCGCTTATCCAGACGCATCCATCGATGCACCAGGTTATTTTCATTAAGCAACAGGCCAAATTCTCGCCTTGTATCGTCGGACACTCTGGATACGTTTGCAAGATTTAAAAGTTCATTCGAGGCACCCTTACACCGAGTTCGAATTCTGCGAGGCTCACTTCCTCGACGATGCGCTTATCCAGATGCATCCATCGATGCACCAGATTGTTTTGGCTAAGTAACAGGCCAAATTTTCGCCTTGCATCGTCGGACACTCAGGATACGTTTGCAAGATTTAAAAGTTCGTTCGAGGCACCCTTACACCGAGTTCGAACTCTGCGAGATTTACTTCCTCGACGATGCGCTTATCCAGCCGCATCCACCGATGCACCAGGTTATTTTGGCTAAGTAAAAGGCCAAATTTTCGCTCTGCATCGTCGGACACTCTGGATGCGTTTGCAAGATTTAAAAGTTCGTTCGAGGCACCCTCATACCGAGTTCTAATTCTGCGAGGCTCACTTCCTCGACGATGCGCTTATCCAGACGCATCCATCGATGCACCAGGTTGTTTTGGCTAAGTAACAGGCCAAATTTTCGCCTTGCATCGTCGGACACTCTGGATACGTTTGCAAGATTTTAAAGTTCGTTCGAGGCACCCTTACGCCGAGTTCGAATTCTGCGAGACTCACTTCCTCGACGATGCGCTTATCCAGACGCATCCATCGATGCACCAGGTTATTTTGGTTCAGTAACAGGCCAAATTTTCGCCTTGCATCGTCGGACACTCTGGATAAGTTTGCAAGATTTAAAAGTTCGTTCGAGGCACCCTTACGCCGAGTTCAAACTCTGCGAGGTTTACTTCCTCGACGATGCGCTTATCCAGACGCATCCATCGATGCACCAGGTTGTTTTGGCTAAGTAACAGACCGAATTTTCGACTTGCATCGTCGGACACTCTGGATACGTTTGCAAGATTTTAAAGTTCATTCGAGGCACCCTTACGCCGAGTTCGAACTCTGCGAGGTTTAGTTCCTCGCCGATGCGCTTATTCAGACGCATCCATCGATGCACCAGGTTGTTTTAGCTAAGTAAAAGGCCAAATTTTCGCCTTGCATCGTCGGACACTCTGGATACGTTTGTAAGATTTAAAAGTACCTTCGAGGCACCCGTACGCCGAGTTCGAATTCTGCGAGGCTCACTTCCTCGACGATGGGCTAATCCAGACGCATCCACCGATGGACCAGGTTGTTTTGGCTAAGTAACGGACCAAATTTTCGCCTTGCATCATAGGACACTCTGGATACGTTTGCAAGATTTAAAATTTTGTTCGAGGCACCCTTACGCCGAGTTCGAACTCTGCGAGGTTCACTTCCTCGACGATGCACTTATCGAGACGCATCCATCGATGCACCAGGATGTTTTGGTTATGTAACAGGCCAAATTTTCGCCTGGCATCATCGGACACTCTGGATACGTTTGTAAGATTTAAAAGTTCGTTCGAGGCAACCTTATGCCGAGTTCGAACTCTGCGAGGCTCATTTTCTCGACGATGCGCTTATCCAGACGCATCCATCGATGCAACTGGTTGTTTTGGCTAAGTAACAGGCCAAATTTTCGCTTTGCATCGTTGGACACTCTGGAAACGTTTGCAAGATTTTAAAGTTCATTCGAGGCACCCTTACGCCGAGTTCGAACTCTGCGAGGTTTAGTTCATCGACGATGCGCTTATCCAGACGCATCCATCGATGCACCAGGTTGTTTTAGCTAAGTAAAAGGCCAAATTTTCGCCTTGCATCGTCGGGCACTCTGGATACGTTTGCAAGATTTAAAAGTACCTTCGAGGCACCCTTACGCCGAGTTCGAATTCTGCGAGGCTCACTTCCTCGACGATGCGCTAATCCAGACGCATCCACCGATGCACCAGGTTGTTTTGGCTATGTAACAGGCCAAATTTTCACCTGGCATCGTCGGACACTCTGGATACGTTTGCAAGATTTTAAAGTTCGTTCGAGGCACCCTTATACCGAGTTCGAACTCTGCGAGGTTTACTTCCTCGACGATGCGCTTATCCAGACGCATCCATCGATGCACCAGGTTGTTTTGGCTATGTAACAGGCCAAATATTCGCCTGGCATCGTCGGACAGCCTGGATACGTTTGCAAGATTTAAAAGTTCGTTCGAGGCACCCTTATGCCGAGTTCGAACTCTGCGAGGCTCGTTTCCTCGACGATGCGCTCATCGAGACGCATCCATCGATGAACCAGGTTGTTTTGGCTAAGTAATAGGCCAAATGTTCGCTTTGCATCGTCGGACACTCTGGATACGTTTGCAAGATTTAAAAGTTCGTTCGAGGCACCCTTACGCCGAGTTCGAACTCAGCGAGGCTCATTTCCTCGACGATGCGCTTATCCAGACGCATCCATCGATGCACCAGGTTGTTTTGGCTATGTAACATGCGAAATTTGCACCTGGCATCGTCGGACACTCTGGATACGTTTGCAAGATTTGAAAGTTCGTTCGAGGCACCATTACGCCGAGTTCGAACTCTGCGAGGTTTACTTCCTCAACGATGCGCTTATGCAGACGCATCCATCGACGCACCAGGTTGTTCTAGCTAAGTAAAAGGCCAAATATTCACCTAGCATCGTCGGACACTCTGGATACGTTTGCAAGATTTGAAAGTTCATTCGAGGCACCCATACGCCGAGTTCGAACTCTGCGAGGTTTAGTTCCTCGCCGATGCGCTTATCCAGACGCATCCATCGATGCACCAGGTTGTTTTGGCTAAGTAACAGGCCAAATTTTCACTTTGCATCGTTGGACACTCTGGAAACGTTTGCAAGATTTAAAATTTCGTTCGAGGCACCCTTACGCCGAGTTCACACTCTGTGAGGTCTACGTCCTCGACGATGCGCTTATCCAGACGCATCCATCGATGCACCAGGTTGTTTTGGCTATGTAACAGGCCAAATTTTCACCTAGCATCGTCGGACACACTCGATACGTTTGCAAGATTTTAAAGTTCGTTCGAGGCACCCTTATGCCGAGTTCGAACTCTGCGAGGTTTACTTCTTCGACGATGCGCTTATCCATACGCATCCATCGATGCACCACGTCGTTTTGGCTAAGGAACGTACCAAATTTTCGTCTTGCATCGTCGGACACTCTGGATACGTTTGCAAGATTGAAAAGTTCGTTCGAGGCACACTTACGCCGAGTTCGAACTCTGCGAGGCTCATTTCCTCGACGATGCGCTTATCCAGATGCATTCATCGATGCACCAGGTTGTTTTAGCTATGTAACATGCCAAATTTTCACCTGGCATCGCCGGACACTCTGGATACGTTTGCAAGATTTGAAAGTTCGTTCGAGGCATCCTTACGCCGAGTTCGAACTCTGCGAGGCTCACGTCCTCGACGATGCGCTTATCCGGATGCATCCATCGATGCACCAGGTTATTTTCGTTAAATAACAGGCCACATTTTTGCCTTGCATCGTTGGACACTCTGGATACGTGTGCAAGATTTAAAAGTTCGTTCGAGGCACCCTTATGCCGAGTTCGAATTCTGCGAGGCTCACTTCCTCGACGATGCGCTTATCCAGACGCATCCATCGATGCACCAGGTGGTTTTGGCTATGTAACATGCTAAATTTTCACCTGGCATCGTCGGACACTCTGGATACGTTTGCAAGATTTTAAAATTCGTTCGAGGCACCCTTACGCCGAGTTCGAACTCTGCGAGGCTCACGTCCTCGACGATGCGCTTATCCAGACGCATCCATTGATGCACCAGGTTATTTTCGTTAAGTAACAGGCCAAATGTTCGCCTTGCATCGTCGGACACTCTGGATACGTTTGCAAGATTTAAAAGTTCGTTCGAGGCACCCTTACGCCGAGTTCGAACTCTGCGAGGTTTACTTCCTCGACGATGCGCTTATCCAGACGCATCCATCGATGCACCAGGTTGTTTTAGCTAAGTAAAAGGCCAAATTTTCACCTAGCATCGTCGGACACTCTGGATACGTTTGCAAGATTTAAAAGTTCATTCGAGGCACCCATACGCCGAGTTCGAACTCGGCGAGGTTTACTTCCTCGACGATGCGCTTATCCAGACGCATCCATCGATGCACCAGGTTGTTTTGGCTAAGTAACAGGCCAAATTTTCGCTTTGCATCGTTGGACACTCTGGAAACGTTTGCAAGATTTAAAAGTTCGTTCGAGACACCCTTACGCCGAGTTCACACTCTGCGAGGTTTACTTCCTCGACGATGCGCTTATCCAGACGCATCCATCGATGCACCAGGTTGTTTTGGCTATGTAACAGGCCAAATTTTCACCTAGCACCGTCGGACACTCTGGATACGTTTGCAAGATTTTAAAGTTTGTTCGAGGCACCCTTATGCCGAGTTCGAACTCTGCGAGGTTTACTCCCTCGACGATGCGCTTATCCATACGCATCCATCGATGCACCAGGTCGTTTTGGCTAAGGAACGTACCAAATTTTCGTCTTGCATCGTCGGACACTCTGGATATGTTTGCAAGATTTAAAAGTTCGTTCGAGGCACCCTTACGCCGAGTTCGAACTCTGCGAGGCTCATTTCCTCGACGATGCGCATATCCAGATGCATTCATCGATGCACTAGGTTGTTTTGGCTATGTAACATGCCAAATTTTCACCTGACATCGTCGGACACTCTGGATACGTTTGCAAGATTTGAAAGTTCGTTCGAGGCACCCTTACGCCGAGTTCGAACTCTGCGAGGCTCACGTCCTCGACGATGCGCTTATCCAGACGCATCCATCGATGCACCAGGTTATTTTCATTAAGCAACAGGCCAAATTCTCGCCTTGTATCGTCGGACACTCTGGATACGTTTGCAAGATTTAAAAGTTCATTCGAGGCACCCTTACACCGAGTTCGAATTCTGCGAGGCTCACTTCCTCGACGATGCGCTTATCCAGATGCATCCATCGATGCACCAGATTGTTTTGGCTAAGTAACAGGCCAAATTTTCGCCTTGCATCGTCGGACACTCAGGATACGTTTGCAAGATTTAAAAGTTCGTTCGAGGCACCCTTACACCGAGTTCGAACTCTGCGAGATTTACTTCCTCGACGATGCGCTTATCCAGCCGCATCCACCGATGCACCAGGTTATTTTGGCTAAGTAAAAGGCCAAATTTTCGCTCTGCATCGTCGGACACTCTGGATGCGTTTGCAAGATTTAAAAGTTCGTTCGAGGCACCCTCATACCGAGTTCTAATTCTGCGAGGCTCACTTCCTCGACGATGCGCTTATCCAGACGCATCCATCGATGCACCAGGTTGTTTTGGCTAAGTAACAGGCCAAATTTTCGCCTTGCATCGTCGGACACTCTGGATACGTTTGCAAGATTTTAAAGTTCGTTCGAGGCACCCTTACGCCGAGTTCGAATTCTGCGAGACTCACTTCCTCGACGATGCGCTTATCCAGACGCATCCATCGATGCACCAGGTTATTTTGGTTCAGTAACAGGCCAAATTTTCGCCTTGCATCGTCGGACACTCTGGATAAGTTTGCAAGATTTAAAAGTTCGTTCGAGGCACCCTTACGCCGAGTTCAAACTCTGCGAGGTTTACTTCCTCGACGATGCGCTTATCCAGACGCATCCATCGATGCACCAGGTTGTTTTGGCTAAGTAACAGACCAAATTTTCGACTTGCATCGTCGGACACTCTGGATACGTTTGCAAGATTTTAAAGTTCATTCGAGGCACCCTTACGCCGAGTTCGAACTCTGCGAGGTTTAGTTCCTCGCCGATGCGCTTATTCAGACGCATCCATCGATGCACCAGGTTGTTTTAGCTAAGTAAAAGGCCAAATTTTCGCCTTGCATCGTCGGACACTCTGGATACGTTTGTAAGATTTAAAAGTACCTTCGAGGCACCCGTACGCCGAGTTCGAATTCTGCGAGGCTCACTTCCTCGACGATGCGCTAATCCAGACGCATCCACCGATGGACCAGGTTGTTTTGGCTAAGTAACGGACCAAATTTTCGCCTTGCATCATAGGACACTCTGGATACGTTTGCAAGATTTAAAATTTTGTTCGAGGCACCCTTACGCCGAGTTCGAACTCTGCGAGGTTCACTTCCTCGACGATGCACTTATCGAGACGCATCCATCGGTGCACCAGGATGTTTTGGTTATGTAACAGGCCAAATTTTCGCCTGGCATCATCGGACACTCTGGATACGTTTGTAAGATTTAAAAGTTCGTTCGAGGCAACCTTATGCCGAGTTCGAACTCTGCGAGGCTCATTTTCTCGACGATGCGCTTATCCAGACGCATCCATCGATGCAACTGGTTGTTTTGGCTAAGTAACAGGCCAAATTTTCGCTTTGCATCGTTGGACACTCTGGAAACGTTTGCAAGATTTTAAAGTTCATTCGAGGCACCCTTACGCCGAGTTCGAACTCTGCGAGGTTTAGTTCATCGACGATGCGCTTATCCAGACGCATCCATCGATGCACCAGGTTGTTTTAGCTAAGTAAAAGGCCAAATTTTCGCCTTGCATCGTCGGGCACTCTGGATACGTTTGCAAGATTTAAAAGTACCTTCGAGGCACCCTTACGCCGAGTTCGAATTCTGCGAGGCTCACTTCCTCGACGATGCGCTAATCCAGACGCATCCACCGATGCACCAGGTTGTTTTGGCTATGTAACAGGCCAAATTTTCACCTGGCATCGTCGGACACTCTGGATACGTTTGCAAGATTTTAAAGTTCGTTCGAGGCACCCTTATACCGAGTTCGAACTCTGCGAGGTTTACTTCCTCGACGATGCGCTTATCCAGACGCATCCATCGATGCACCAGGTTGTTTTGGCTATGTAACAGGCCAAATATTCGCCTGGCATCGTCGGACAGCCTGGATACGTTTGCAAGATTTAAAAGTTCGTTCGAGGCACCCTTATGCCGAGTTCGAACTCTGCGAGGCTCGTTTCCTCGACGATGCGCTCATCGAGACGCATCCATCGATGAACCAGGTTGTTTTGGCTAAGTAATAGGCCAAATGTTCGCTTTGCATCGTCGGACACTCTGGATACGTTTGCAAGATTTAAAAGTTCGTTCGAGGCACCCTTACGCCGAGTTCGAACTCAGCGAGGCTCATTTCCTCGACGATGCGCTTATCCAGACGCATCCATCGATGCACCAGGTTGTTTTGGCTATGTAACATGCGAAATTTGCACCTGGCATCGTCGGACACTCTGGATACGTTTGCAAGATTTGAAAGTTCGTTCGAGGCACCATTACGCCGAGTTCGAACTCTGCGAGGTTTACTTCCTCAACGATGCGCTTATGCAGACGCATCCATCGACGCACCAGGTTGTTCTAGCTAAGTAAAAGGCCAAATATTCACCTAGCATCGTCGGACACTCTGGATACGTTTGCAAGATTTGAAAGTTCATTCGAGGCACCCATACGCCGAGTTCGAACTCTGCGAGGTTTAGTTCCTCGCCGATGCGCTTATCCAGACGCATCCATCGATGCACCAGGTTGTTTTGGCTAAGTAACAGGCCAAATTTTCACTTTGCATCGTTGGACACTCTGGAAACGTTTGCAAGATTTAAAATTTCGTTCGAGGCACCCTTACGCCGAGTTCACACTCTGTGAGGTCTACGTCCTCGACGATGCGCTTATCCAGACGCATCCATCGATGCACCAGGTTGTTTTGGCTATGTAACAGGCCAAATTTTCACCTAGCATCGTCGGACACACTCGATACGTTTGCAAGATTTTAAAGTTCGTTCGAGGCACCCTTATGCCGAGTTCGAACTCTGCGAGGTTTACTTCTTCGACGATGCGCTTATCCATACGCATCCATCGATGCACCACGTCGTTTTGGCTAAGGAACGTACCAAATTTTCGTCTTGCATCGTCGGACACTCTGGATACGTTTGCAAGATTGAAAAGTTCGTTCGAGGCACACTTACGCCGAGTTCGAACTCTGCGAGGCTCATTTCCTCGACGATGCGCTTATCCAGATGCATTCATCGATGCACCAGGTTGTTTTAGCTATGTAACATGCCAAATTTTCACCTGGCATCGCCGGACACTCTGGATACGTTTGCAAGATTTGAAAGTTCGTTCGAGGCATCCTTACGCCGAGTTCGAACTCTGCGAGGCTCACGTCCTCGACGATGCGCTTATCCGGATGCATCCATCGATGCACCAGGTTATTTTCGTTAAATAACAGGCCACATTTTTGCCTTGCATCGTTGGACACTCTGGATACGTGTGCAAGATTTAAAAGTTCGTTCGAGGCACCCTTATGCCGAGTTCGAATTCTGCGAGGCTCACTTCCTCGACGATGCGCTTATCCAGACGCATCCATCGATGCACCAGGTTGTTTTGGCTAAGTAACAGGCCAAATTTTCGCTTTGCATCGTTGGACACTCTGGAAACGTTTGCAAGATTTAAAAGTTCGTTCGAGGCACCCTTACGCCGAGTTCGAATTCTGCGAGGCTCACTTCCTCGATGATGCACTAATCCAGACGCATCCACCGATGGACCAGGTTGTTTTAGCTAAGTAATGGACCAAATTTTCGCCTTGCATCATCGGACACTCTGGATACGTTTGCAAGATTTAAAAGTTCGTTCGAGGCACCCTTACACCGAGTTCACACTCTGCGAGGTTTACTTCCTCGACGATGCGCTTACCCAGACGCATCCATCGATGCGCCAGGATGTTTTGGCTATGTAAGAGGCCAAATTTTCACCTGGCATCGTCGGACACTCTGGATACGTTTGCAAGATTTTAAAGTTCATTCGAGGCACACTTACGCCGAGTTCGAATTCTGCGAGGCTCACTTCCTCGACGGTGCGCTTATCCAGACGCATCCATAGATGCACCAGATTGTTTTGGCTAATTGACAGGCCAAATTTTCGCCTTGCATCGTCGGAAACTCTGGATACGTTTGCAAGATTTAAAAGTTCGTTCGAGGCACCCTTACGCCGAGTTCACACTCTGCGAGGTTTACTTCCTCGACGATGCGCTTATCCAGACGCATCCATCGATGCACCAGGTCGTTTTGGCTAAGCAACGTACCAAATTTTCGCCTTGCATCGTCGGACACTCTGGATACGTTTGCAAGATTTAAAAGTTCGTTCGAGGCACCCTTACGCCGAGTTCGAATTCTGCGAGGCTCATTTCTTCGACGATGCGCTTATCCAGACGCATCCATCGATGTACCAGGTTGTTTTGGCTAAGTCACAGGCCAAATTTTCGCTTTGCATCGGTGGACACTCTGGAAACGTTTGCAAGATTTAAAAGTTTGTTCGAGGCACCCTTATGCCGAGTTCACACTCTGCGAGGTTTACTTCCTCGACGATGCGCTTATCCAGACGCATCTATCAATGCACCAGGTTGTTTTGGCTATGTAACAGGCCAAATTTTCGCTTTGCATCGTTGGACACTCTGGAAACGTTTGCAAGATTTAAAAGTTCGTTCGAGGCACCCTTACGCCGAGTTCACACTCTGCGAGGTTTACTTCCTCGACGATGCGCTTACCCAGACGCATCCATCGATGCACCAGGTTGTTTTGGCTATGTAAGAGGCCAAATTTTCACCTGGCATCGTCGGACATTCTGGATACGTTTGCAAGATTTAAAAGTACGTTCGAGGCAACCGCATACCGAGTTCGAACTCTGCGAGGTTTACTTCCTCGACGATGCGCTTATCCAGACGCATCCATCGATGCACCAGGTCGTTTTGGCTAAGCAACGGACCAAATTTTCGTCTTGCATCGTCGAACACTCTGGATACGTTTGCAAGATTTAAAAGTTCGTTCGAGGCACCCTTACGCCGAGTTCGAACTCAGCGAGGCTCATTTCCTCGACGATGCGCTTATCCAGACGCATCCATCGATGCACCAGGTTGTTTTGGCTATGTAACATGCCAAATTTTCACCTGGCATCGTCGGACACTCTGGATACGTTTGCAAGATTTTGGGTATTTTCGTAAAGTAACAGGCCAAGTTTTCGCCTTGCATCGTCGGACACTCTGGATACGTTTGCAAGATTTAAAAGTGCGTTCGAGGCACCCTTACGCCGAGTTCGAATTCTGCGAGGCTCACTTCCTCGATGATGCGCTTATCCAGACGCATCCATCGATGCACTAGATTGTTTTGGCTAAGTAACAGGCCAAATTTTCGCCTAGCATTGTCGGAAACTCTGGATACGTTTGCAAGGTTTAAAAGTTCGTTCGAGGCACCCTTACGCCGAGTTCACACTCTGCGAGGTTTACTTCCTCGACGATGCGCTTATCCAGACACATCCATCGATGCACCAGGTTGTTTTGGCTATGTAACAGGCCAAATTTTCACCTAGCATCGTCAGACACTCTGGATACGTTTGCAAGATTTTAAAGTTCGTTCGAGGCACCCTTATGCCGAGTTCGAACTCTGCGAGGCTCACGTCCTCGACGATGCGCTTATCCAGACGCATCCATCGATGCACCATGTTATTTTCGTTAAGTAACAGGCCAAATTTTCGCCTTGCATCGTCGGACACTCTGGATACGTTTGCAAGATTTAAAAGTTCGTTCGAGGCACCCTTACGCCGAGTTCGAATTCTGCGAGGCTCATTTCTTCGACGATGCGCTTATCCAGACGCATCCATCGATGTACCAGGTTGTTTTGGCTAAGTCACAGGCCAAATTTTCGCTTTGCATCGTTGGACACTCTGGAAACGTTTGCAAGATTTAAAAGTTCGTTCGAGGCACCCTTATGCCGAGTTCACACTCTGCGAGGTTTACTTCCTCGACGATGCGCTTATCCAGACGCATCTATCAATGCACCAGGTTGTTTTGGCTATGTAACAGGCCAAATTTTCGCTTTGCATCGTTGAACACTCTGGAAACGTTTGCAAGATTTAAAAATTCGTTCGAGGCACCCTTACGCCGAGTTCACACTCTGCGAGGTTTACTTCCTCGACGATGCGCTTACCCAGACGCATCCATCGATGCACCAGGTTGTTTTGGCTATGTAAGAGGCCAAATTTTCACCTGGCATCGTCGGACATTCTGGATACGTTTGCAAGATTTAAAAGTACGTTCGAGGCAACCGCATACCGAGTTCGAACTCTGCGAGGTTTACTTCCTCGACGATGCGCTTATCCATACGCATCCATCGATGCACCAGGTCGTTTTGGCTAAGCAACGGACCAAATTTTCGTCTTGCATCGTCGAACACTCTGGATACGTTTGCAAGATTTAAAAGTTCGTTCGAGGCACCCTTACGCCGAGTTCGAACTCAGCGAGGCTCATTTCCTCGACGATGCGCTTATCCAGACGCATCCATCGATGCACCAGGTTGTTTTGGCTATGTAAAATGCCAAATTTTCACCTGGCATCGTTGGACACTCTGGATACGTTTGCAAGATTTGAAAGTTCTTTTGAGGCACCCTTACGCCGAGTTCGAACTCTGCGAGGCTCACGTCCTCGACGATGCGCTTATCCAGACGCATCCATTGATGCACCAGGTTATTTTCGTAAAGTAACAGGCCAAGTTTTCGCCTTGCATCGTCGGACACTCTGGATACGTTTGCAAGATTTAAAAGTGCGTTCGAGGCACCCTTACGCCGAGTTCGAATTCTGCGAGGCTCACTTCCTCGACGATGCGCTTATCCAGACGCATCCATCGATGCACCAGATTGTTTTGGCTAAGTAACAGGCCAAATTTTCGCCTAGCATCGTCGGAAACTCTGGATACGTTTGCAAGGTTTAAAAGTTCGTTCGAGGCACCCTTACGCCGAGTTCACACTGTGCGAGGTTTACTTCTTCGACGATGCGCTTATCCAGACACATCCATCGATGCACCAGGTTGTTTTGGCTATGTAACAGGCCAAATTTTCACCTAGCATCGTCAGACACTCTGGATACGTTTGCAAGATTTTAAAGTTCGTTCGAGGCACCCTTATGCCGAGTTCGAACTCTGCGAGGCTCACGTCCTCGACGATGCGCTTATCCAGACGCATCCATCGATGCACCAGGTTATTTTCGTTAAGTAACAGGCCAAATTTTCGCCTTGCATCGTCGGACACTCTGGATACGTTTGCAAGATTTAAAAGTTCGTTCGAGGCACCCTTACGCCGAGTTCGAATTCTGCGAGGCTCACTTCCTCGACGATGCGCTTATCCAGACGCATCCATCGATGCACCAGATTGTTTTGGCTAAGTAACAGGCAAAATTTTCGCCTTGCATCGTCGGACACTCTGGATACGTTTGCAAGATTTAAAAGTTCGTTCGAGGCACCCTTACACCGAGTTCGAACTCTCCGAGATTTACTTCCTCGACGATGCGCTTATCCAGACGCATCCACCGATGCACCAGGTTATTTTGGCTAAGTAAAAGGCCAAATTTTCGCCTTGCATCGTCGGACACTCTGGATACGTTTGCAAGATTTAAAAGTTTGTTCGAGGCACCCTTATACCAAGTTGTAATTCTGCGAGGCTCACTTCCTCGACGATGCGCTTATCCAGACGCATCCATCAATGCACCAGGTTATTTTTGCTAAGTAACAGGCAAAATTTTCGCCTTAAATCGTCGAACACTCTTGATACGTTTGCAAGATTATAAAGTTCGTTCGAGGCACCCTTACGCCGAGTTCGAATTCTGCGAGGCTCACTTCCTCTACGATGCGCTTATCCAGACGCATCCATCGATGCACCAGGTTATTTTGGTTAAGTAACATGCCAAATTTTCGCCTTGCATCGTCGGACACTCTGGATACGTTTGCAAGATTTAAAAGTTCGTTCGAGGCACCCTTACGCCGAGTTCGAACTCTGCGAGGTTTACGTCCTCGACGATGCGCTTATCCAGTCGCATCCATCGATGCACCAGGTTGTTTTAGCTAAGTAAAAGGCCAAATTTTCACCTTGTATCGTCGGACATTCTGGATACGTTTGCAAGATTTAAAAGTTCATTCGAGGCACCCTTACGCCGAGTTCGAACTCTACGAGGTTTACTTCCTCGACTATGAGCTAATCCAGACGCATCCACCGATGGACCAGGTTGTTTTGGCTAAGTAACGGACCAAATTTTCGCCTTGCATCATCGGACACTCTGGATACGTTTGCAAGATTTAAAAGTTCGTTCGAGGCACCCTTACGCCGAGTTCGAACTCTGCGAGGTTTACGTCCTCGACGATGCGCTTATCCAGTCGCATCCATCGATGCACCAGGTTGTTTTAGCTAAGTAAAAGGCCAAATTTTAACCTTGTATCGTCGGACATTCTGGATACGTTTGCAAGATTTAAAAGTTCATTCGATGCACCCTTATGCCGAGTTCGAACTCTGCGAGGTTTACTTCCTCGACTATGCGCTAATCCAGACGCATCCACCGATGGACCAGGTTGTTTTGACTAAGTAACGGACCAAATTTTCGCCTTGCATCATCGGACACTCTGGATACGTTTGCAAGATTTAAAAGTTCGTTCGAGGCACCCTTACGCCGAGTTCGAACTCTGCGAGGTTCACTTCCTCGACGATGCACTTATCCAGTCGCATCTATCGATGCACCAGGTTGTTTTGGCTATTTAACATGCCAAATTTTCGCCTGGCATCGTCGGACACTCTGGATACGTTTGCAAGATTTGAAAGTTCGTTCGAGGCACCCTTATTCCGAGTTCGAACTCTGCGAGGGTCATTTCCTCGACGGTGCGCTTATCCAGACGCATCCATCGATGCACCAGGTTGTTTTGGCTATGTAACATGTCAAATTTCCACCTGGCATCGTCGGGCACTCTGGATACGTTTGCAAGATTTCAAAGTTCGTTCGATGCACCCTTACGCCGAGTTCGATCTCTGCGAGGCTCACGTCCTCGACGATGCGCTTATCCAGACGTATCCATCGATGCATCAGGTTATTTTCATTAAGTAAGAGGCCAAATTTTCGCCTTGCATCGTCGGACACTCTGGATACGTTTGCAAGATTTAAAAGTTCGTTCGAGGCACCCTTTCGCCGAGTTCGAATTCTGCGAGGCTCACTTCCTCGACGATGCGCTTATCCAGACGCATCCATCGATGCACCAGATTGTTTTGGCTAAGTAAAAGTCCAAATTTTCGCCTTGCATCGTCGGACACTCTGGATACGTTTGCAAGATTTAAAAGTTCGTTTGAGGCACCCTTACACGGAGTTCGAACTCTGCGAGATTTCTTCCTCGACGATGCGCTTATCCAGACGCATCCACCGATGCACCAGGTTATTTTGGCTAAGTAAAAGGCAAAATTTTCGCCTTGCATCATCGGACACTCTGGATACGTTTGCAAGATTTAAAAGTTCGTTCGAGGCACCCTTATACCGAGTTCGAATTCTGCGAGGCTCACTTCCTCGACGATGCGCTTATCCAGACGCATCCATCGATGCACCAGGTTGTTTTGGCTAAGTAACAGCCCAAATTTTCGCCTTGCATCGTCGGACACTCTGGATACGTTTACAAGATTTAAAAGTTCGTTCGAGGCCCCCTTACGCCGAGTTCGAATTCTGCGAGGCTCACTTCCTCTACGATGCGCTTATCCAGACGCATCCATCGATGCATGTGGTTATTTTGGTTAAGTGACAGGCCAAATTGTCGCCTTGCATCGTCGGACACTCTGGATACGTTTGCAAGATTTCAAAGTTCGTTCGAGGCACCCTTACGCCGAGTTCGAACTCTGCGAGGCTCACTTCCTCGATGATGCGCTTATCCAGACGCATCCATCGATGCACTAGATTGTTTTGGCTAAGTAACAGGCCAAATTTTCGCCTAGCATTGTCGGAAACTCTGGATACGTTTGCAAGGTTTAAAAGTTCGTTCGAGGCACCCTTACGCCGAGTTCACACTCTGCGAGGTTTACTTCCTCGACGATGCGCTTATCCAGACACATCCATCGATGCACCAGGTTGTTTTGGCTATGTAACAGGCCAAATTTTCACCTAGCATCGTCAGACACTCTGGATACGTTTGCAAGATTTTAAAGTTCGTTCGAGGCACCCTTATGCCGAGTTCGAACTCTGCGAGGCTCACGTCCTCGACGATGCGCTTATCCAGACGCATCCATCGATGCACCATGTTATTTTCGTTAAGTAACAGGCCAAATTTTCGCCTTGCATCGTCGGACACTCTGGATACGTTTGCAAGATTTAAAAGTTCGTTCGAGGCACCCTTACGCCGAGTTCGAATTCTGCGAGGCTCATTTCTTCGACGATGCGCTTATCCAGACGCATCCATCGATGTACCAGGTTGTTTTGGCTAAGTCACAGGCCAAATTTTCGCTTTGCATCGTTGGACACTCTGGAAACGTTTGCAAGATTTAAAAGTTCGTTCGAGGCACCCTTATGCCGAGTTCACACTCTGCGAGGTTTACTTCCTCGACGATGCGCTTATCCAGACGCATCTATCAATGCACCAGGTTGTTTTGGCTATGTAACAGGCCAAATTTTCGCTTTGCATCGTTGAACACTCTGGAAACGTTTGCAAGATTTAAAAATTCGTTCGAGGCACCCTTACGCCGAGTTCACACTCTGCGAGGTTTACTTCCTCGACGATGCGCTTACCCAGACGCATCCATCGATGCACCAGGTTGTTTTGGCTATGTAAGAGGCCAAATTTTCACCTGGCATCGTCGGACATTCTGGATACGTTTGCAAGATTTAAAAGTACGTTCGAGGCAACCGCATACCGAGTTCGAACTCTGCGAGGTTTACTTCCTCGACGATGCGCTTATCCATACGCATCCATCGATGCACCAGGTCGTTTTGGCTAAGCAACGGACCAAATTTTCGTCTTGCATCGTCGAACACTCTGGATACGTTTGCAAGATTTAAAAGTTCGTTCGAGGCACCCTTACGCCGAGTTCGAACTCAGCGAGGCTCATTTCCTCGACGATGCGCTTATCCAGACGCATCCATCGATGCACCAGGTTGTTTTGGCTATGTAAAATGCCAAATTTTCACCTGGCATCGTTGGACACTCTGGATACGTTTGCAAGATTTGAAAGTTCTTTTGAGGCACCCTTACGCCGAGTTCGAACTCTGCGAGGCTCACGTCCTCGACGATGCGCTTATCCAGACGCATCCATTGATGCACCAGGTTATTTTCGTAAAGTAACAGGCCAAGTTTTCGCCTTGCATCGTCGGACACTCTGGATACGTTTGCAAGATTTAAAAGTGCGTTCGAGGCACCCTTACGCCGAGTTCGAATTCTGCGAGGCTCACTTCCTCGACGATGCGCTTATCCAGACGCATCCATCGATGCACCAGATTGTTTTGGCTAAGTAACAGGCCAAATTTTCGCCTAGCATCGTCGGAAACTCTGGATACGTTTGCAAGGTTTAAAAGTTCGTTCGAGGCACCCTTACGCCGAGTTCACACTGTGCGAGGTTTACTTCTTCGACGATGCGCTTATCCAGACACATCCATCGATGCACCAGGTTGTTTTGGCTATGTAACAGGCCAAATTTTCACCTAGCATCGTCAGACACTCTGGATACGTTTGCAAGATTTTAAAGTTCGTTCGAGGCACCCTTATGCCGAGTTCGAACTCTGCGAGGCTCACGTCCTCGACGATGCGCTTATCCAGACGCATCCATCGATGCACCAGGTTATTTTCGTTAAGTAACAGGCCAAATTTTCGCCTTGCATCGTCGGACACTCTGGATACGTTTGCAAGATTTAAAAGTTCGTTCGAGGCACCCTTACGCCGAGTTCGAATTCTGCGAGGCTCACTTCCTCGACGATGCGCTTATCCAGACGCATCCATCGATGCACCAGATTGTTTTGGCTAAGTAACAGGCAAAATTTTCGCCTTGCATCGTCGGACACTCTGGATACGTTTGCAAGATTTAAAAGTTCGTTCGAGGCACCCTTACACCGAGTTCGAACTCTCCGAGATTTACTTCCTCGACGATGCGCTTATCCAGACGCATCCACCGATGCACCAGGTTATTTTGGCTAAGTAAAAGGCCAAATTTTCGCCTTGCATCGTCGGACACTCTGGATACGTTTGCAAGATTTAAAAGTTTGTTCGAGGCACCCTTATACCAAGTTGTAATTCTGCGAGGCTCACTTCCTCGACGATGCGCTTATCCAGACGCATCCATCAATGCACCAGGTTATTTTTGCTAAGTAACAGGCAAAATTTTCGCCTTAAATCGTCGAACACTCTTGATACGTTTGCAAGATTATAAAGTTCGTTCGAGGCACCCTTACGCCGAGTTCGAATTCTGCGAGGCTCACTTCCTCTACGATGCGCTTATCCAGACGCATCCATCGATGCACCAGGTTATTTTGGTTAAGTAACATGCCAAATTTTCGCCTTGCATCGTCGGACACTCTGGATACGTTTGCAAGATTTAAAAGTTCGTTCGAGGCACCCTTACGCCGAGTTCGAACTCTGCGAGGTTTACGTCCTCGACGATGCGCTTATCCAGTCGCATCCATCGATGCACCAGGTTGTTTTAGCTAAGTAAAAGGCCAAATTTTCACCTTGTATCGTCGGACATTCTGGATACGTTTGCAAGATTTAAAAGTTCATTCGAGGCACCCTTACGCCGAGTTCGAACTCTACGAGGTTTACTTCCTCGACTATGAGCTAATCCAGACGCATCCACCGATGGACCAGGTTGTTTTGGCTAAGTAACGGACCAAATTTTCGCCTTGCATCATCGGACACTCTGGATACGTTTGCAAGATTTAAAAGTTCGTTCGAGGCACCCTTACGCCGAGTTCGAACTCTGCGAGGTTTACGTCCTCGACGATGCGCTTATCCAGTCGCATCCATCGATGCACCAGGTTGTTTTAGCTAAGTAAAAGGCCAAATTTTAACCTTGTATCGTCGGACATTCTGGATACGTTTGCAAGATTTAAAAGTTCATTCGATGCACCCTTATGCCGAGTTCGAACTCTGCGAGGTTTACTTCCTCGACTATGCGCTAATCCAGACGCATCCACCGATGGACCAGGTTGTTTTGACTAAGTAACGGACCAAATTTTCGCCTTGCATCATCGGACACTCTGGATACGTTTGCAAGATTTAAAAGTTCGTTCGAGGCACCCTTACGCCGAGTTCGAACTCTGCGAGGTTCACTTCCTCGACGATGCACTTATCCAGTCGCATCTATCGATGCACCAGGTTGTTTTGGCTATTTAACATGCCAAATTTTCGCCTGGCATCGTCGGACACTCTGGATACGTTTGCAAGATTTGAAAGTTCGTTCGAGGCACCCTTATTCCGAGTTCGAACTCTGCGAGGGTCATTTCCTCGACGGTGCGCTTATCCAGACGCATCCATCGATGCACCAGGTTGTTTTGGCTATGTAACATGTCAAATTTCCACCTGGCATCGTCGGGCACTCTGGATACGTTTGCAAGATTTCAAAGTTCGTTCGATGCACCCTTACGCCGAGTTCGATCTCTGCGAGGCTCACGTCCTCGACGATGCGCTTATCCAGACGTATCCATCGATGCATCAGGTTATTTTCATTAAGTAAGAGGCCAAATTTTCGCCTTGCATCGTCGGACACTCTGGATACGTTTGCAAGATTTAAAAGTTCGTTCGAGGCACCCTTTCGCCGAGTTCGAATTCTGCGAGGCTCACTTCCTCGACGATGCGCTTATCCAGACGCATCCATCGATGCACCAGATTGTTTTGGCTAAGTAAAAGTCCAAATTTTCGCCTTGCATCGTCGGACACTCTGGATACGTTTGCAAGATTTAAAAGTTCGTTTGAGGCACCCTTACACGGAGTTCGAACTCTGCGAGATTTCTTCCTCGACGATGCGCTTATCCAGACGCATCCACCGATGCACCAGGTTATTTTGGCTAAGTAAAAGGCAAAATTTTCGCCTTGCATCATCGGACACTCTGGATACGTTTGCAAGATTTAAAAGTTCGTTCGAGGCACCCTTATACCGAGTTCGAATTCTGCGAGGCTCACTTCCTCGACGATGCGCTTATCCAGACGCATCCATCGATGCACCAGGTTGTTTTGGCTAAGTAACAGCCCAAATTTTCGCCTTGCATCGTCGGACACTCTGGATACGTTTACAAGATTTAAAAGTTCGTTCGAGGCCCCCTTACGCCGAGTTCGAATTCTGCGAGGCTCACTTCCTCTACGATGCGCTTATCCAGACGCATCCATCGATGCATGTGGTTATTTTGGTTAAGTGACAGGCCAAATTGTCGCCTTGCATCGTCGGACACTCTGGATACGTTTGCAAGATTTCAAAGTTCGTTCGAGGCACCCTTACGCCGAGTTCGAACTCTGCGAGGTTTACTTCCTCGACGATGCGCTTATCCAGACGCATCCATCGATGCACCAGGTTGTTTTAGCTAACAAGGAAAGGTACTTTGGTGTCCCCCTCCGATTTTGATAATTTTTATATATGTTATAGTCCATCGAAAATTAAGAGACACGTAATTTTTTTTATCGGCTTAAAGTTATTTTTAAGGGGTGAAATCGACCCCCAAAGTTGAGCATGTTTTGCATCTGGTAGAGTGTTTCATATAGAAGCACTTAACCGATCGTAACGAAACCAATTGCAAAACGTTTTTCACGTCAAATAACCTGTATATAATGTTCAACTTCTTATGCACCCCTATTACATGGGGATGATTCACCCCCGAATATCCAGAATTCTTTTGTATAAAAAAAACTTGCAATCCGATTTCAATAAAACAAACGCCATTTTGCAGAGCAAAAAAAATAAAATTGACGTATTTTTGGGTTTTTCTCAGATTAAAAAAATTAAGGGGGTAAAACACCCTTAAAATGTCAAATTTCATTTTGAGCACTGTCCCCTTCCGATTTCAATATTTTTTTTATAAAATGTAGCTTATCGAAAAATAAGACCACCTATTATTTTTATTGGCTCAAAATTATTTTTAAGGCGTGAAATCAACCCCCAAAGTTGGGCATGTTTTTCATCTGGTAGAGTGTTTCATATAGAAGCACTCAACCGATCGTAACGAAACCAATTGCAAAACGTTTTTCACGTCAAATAACCTGTATATAATGTTCAACTTCTTATGCACCCTTACTTACTGCAGGGGGGTGAACCACCCCCTGACATTCATAATTTTTTGTATAAAAGAAAAATTGTCATTCGATTTCAATGGAAAAACCAACATTTTGAAAAGCAAAAAAAAATTATAGTGAATGTGTCTAGATTTTTCCAATAAAAAAAATTAAGCGGGTAAAACACCCCTAAAATCTCAAATTTCATTTTACGCACTTAAATGATAAAATTCAATTCAATTGGTCTCATTATCATTGCGTATCGACTTATATGCTAAATAATATTTATTTCGCATGTACATCGGCTTTTTAATTATATGAAAAATTGAGTACTCCTACATCTTCGGTGGTCGTGAGCTTCACGATTTTTTATTTTTGTATACACATGGTCTGTACACAAATATATATATATAGGTTATACATAGGCGCTAAAATCTTTCATGTAGTAAAAATAGATTCCAATTCAAATTTTCGTTTCAATTATCATTCCTGAACTTAATGATTATATTTTGAACAGTAATGATGTTCTTCGAAGAAATGTTTGAAACAAAGTGACTTTTTACACCATGAACATCTTACTACAGCCACATTTGTGCAGCCTTCAATTTCACATTGTGTTTGAGATGACATACCAAAAGCGAATTCAACGGGATTTTCGAAATGCTCAGGTCGTTCTTCTATGTACCCACTTTTGAACCAGGCATATCGAAATAAATTTTCGTACCTCGGAGATGATAATTGATTATGTACTAGAGATTGCAGCTTGATTATATTATTTCGTAAATGTAGACTTAAATCATAATCAAGTAACATGACACTGTCTGAAAAATGTCTGACATAATTTTTCCAAATTCTAAATCCGAAGACATCAAGTGGCTGGATATTCCCTGTTGTTCCTTTCGGTATGATCATTGTAACAATTTCTTTGTTATGTGGTGTAACTTCCGTGACAACACTAGGGCAATGTCCACTCCATGAGTCTATTAAAAGCACACTTTTCTCACCGACATTTGGGAAGAACACTTCTTGAAGCCATACTTTGAAATGTTCTATAAATCAATATGTAAAAATTAATAGCACATCTATTTTTTATATTTGAATATTACATACCAACGTACCTGATGTAGCCTTGCCAGATTTTGAAACACTTATAAAAACATTGGGAGGTCGAAAAATGGTTCGTTCTACGATTGGCCCCAACCGCCCGGATGGCTCTTTTAAAATTATCAGAAGAGGTGACAACAATTTTCCTGCTGCTGATATTGTCGGCTGGATGGTGTAGCTATGGGTTGTCGCTGAAACGGATTGTACAAGGCATTCTACTTGTTTTGTACCTTCTTCTGTTAACGTTCGCCCTGAATGGACTTCTAATTGGAAACCACTTTGATCAGAATTATAAATATTTTCCAAGCCATATTCCTCAATTTTCAATTGAACTGCGGAGACAAATTTATTAGCATCGTTTTGTAATATGTCCTTTGATTCGAGAGTCTTTCTTGTCACGAATTTATTTATTTTTCTACTTGTTATTCGATGAACTTTTTTAAACTTTTTTATCCATGTTGGCGAAGCCCTGAAACGCAAATTCTCATGCCCAATCAATTTTTGGGCTTGTAATGCCCATCTCCGAAGATCGATATCGTGTACAATGAGACCTGCTTCTATGGCGCTTTTTAAATTATCGATTGTATATTCAGAAATGCGCGACAATTTTTCCTTGTAAGTTCCGCCTTTATTAATTTGTTGAGCCCAGCGCCTTAATTGGCGCACAGATTTAACGAGTTTAAATCGGTTTTGGACTGTTTCTATTTTCCTATTTTGTTTCGTTTTTGCACTTCTCCAGTACTCAACAGCTCTTTGTTTGTAGTCGTAGCTCAAATCTTCTTCATCGTCAGTACACGTTTCAGGGCTTAATGGAGATTCTCCAAGACCCCATTCGATGTCATTATCTTCGACAGGTTCTACTATGACATCTCTAAACGGTTCTTGAAAATCTAATGTCGTATCTTCGACGATTTCTAACTGATTGAACTCTGCCATAGAGGCCTTCAGAATTTCCGCGAAACTCTCTTTCAATTCCACTTCATTATTGTTAACAGGACTGTCAGGAATGTTCATTACCTCGAATGTAAGAAACAACAGTCTTATTACGTTCATTGGATTGATGGACATGTTAATAACAATACGGTAGTCACGATAGCGGACACGATAATGACTGATCAACAGTCGAACAGCAACTTAACTTCTGGAATAATATAAAGTCAGTTTTACCTTTTTCATCTTGAGTGGGCGGTTTGATCTGACATCACCACGAAAACAGCATTTTTATTTGGTTTTCGGATATACCTCAAACATTAGCCTGAGCGAACTGGCTTTTTCAAGAATACTTGGGGTCGAGCCACTATAGCGGTTCTTGATATGAATAAGAATATGGCAAGGCATGAGCCAGCTTTGTTTACATTCTGGGCGGTGAATTGCTGATGCGACTCTTTTGATATTTGAGTTTTTTTTTTATTTTCGTAAATCGTTCAAAATAGAAACTTATATAAATAGAACGGATACCAACACTTCTTTATAAACGTGAAGCATGTCAGAAGGGCAGCGGATGTACATGCGAAATAAATATTATTTAGCATATAAGTCGATACGCAATGATAATGAGACCAATTGAATTGAATTTTATCATTTAAGTGCGCAAAATGACATTTGAGATTTTAGGGGTGTTTTACCCCCTTAATTTTTTTTATTCGAAAAATCTAGACACATTCACTATAATTTTTTTTTGCTTTTCAAAATGTTGGTTTTTCCATTGAAATCGAATGACAATTTTTCTTTTATACAAAAAATTATGAATGTCAGGGGGTGGTTCAGCCCCCTGCAGTAAGTAAGGGTGCATAAGAAGTTGAACATTATATACAGGTTATTTGACGTGAAAAACGTTTTGCAATTGGTTTCGTTACGATCGGTTGAGTGCTTCTATATGAAACACTCTACCAGATGCAAAACATGCCCAACTTTGGGGGTTGATTTCACGCCTTAAAAATAATTTTGAGCCAATAAAAATAATAGGTGGTCTTATTTTTCGATAAGCTACATTTTATAAAAAAAATATTGAAATCGGAAGGGGACAGTGCTCAAAATGAAATTTGACATTTTAAGGGTGTTTTACCCCCTTAATTTTTTTAATCTGAGAAAAACCCAAAAATACGTCAATTTTATTTTTTTTGCTCTGCAAAATGGCGTTTGTTTTATTGAAATCGGATTGCAAGTTTTTTTTATACAAAAGAATTCTGGATATTCGGGGGTGAATCATCCCCATGTAATAGGGGTGCATAAGAAGTTGAACATTATATACAGGTTATTTGACGTGAAAAACGTTTTGCAATTGGTTTCGTTACGATCGGTTAAGTGCTTCTATATGAAACACTCTACCAGATGCAAAACATGCTCAACTTTGGGGGTCGATTTCACCCCTTAAAAATAACTTTAAGCCGATAAAAAAAATTACGTGTCTCTTAATTTTCGATGGACTATAACATATATAAAAATTATCAAAATCGGAGGGGGACACCAAAGTACCTTTCCTTGTAAGTAAAAGGCCAAATTGTCGCCTTGCATCGTCCGACATTCTGGATACGTTTGCAAGATTTATAAGTTCATTCGAGGCACCCTTACGCCGAGTTCGAACTCTGCGAGCTTTACTTCCTCGACAATGCGCTTATCCAGACGCATCCATCGATGCACCAGGTTGTTTTAGCTAAGTAAAAGGCCAAATTTTCGCCTTGCATCGTCGGACACTCTGGATACGTTTGCAACATTTAAAAGTTCGTTGGAGGCACCCTTACGCCGAGTTCGAATTCTGCGAGGCTCACTTCCTCTACGATGCGCTAATCCAGACGCATCCACCGATGGACCAGGTTGTTTTGGCTAAGTAACGGACCAAATTTTCGCCTTGCATCATCGGACACTCTGGATACGTTTGCAAGATTTAATAGTTTGTTCGAGGCACCCTTACGCCGAGTTCGAACTCTGCGAGGCTCATTTCCTCGACGATGCGCTTATCCAGTCGCATATATCGATGCACCAGGTTGTTTTGGCTAGGTAACAGGCCAAATTTTCGCCTTATATCATCCAGTCAATCATTCAATGTAGTCGTCCAATATTTTTTTCTTTAACATGTTTTGCTGAAAATAACATTTTTCCATCAGTCTGAAAATAGTTTCCCTTTCTAATATTTCAGTCATTATCGTTTTTTTCTTTGTTATCATAGTTAATAACATCCACATTATTCCAGGTTTACATTTCTCTTTTTATTGTCCATTGAAAGTAGTATACTCTTCGTTCGTAAATTTTCGAACGATATAACCTCTCGATTACATTTCCCACTCAACTTCGGGCCACTGCTACGTCGCCTTATCGCTGTCATGTTGTTGTGGGGTTATTTCAAACTAGGGGTTCAGAATTACGCCCGACACATAAGTGTGAAACTTGTCCGAACTTCGAAGAACTTCAACAAAAGACGATACACAGTCGGTAAAATCATCGTTCATTCGAGCTGACCAGGCATTAATGTGGATGTTATATACGTGACTCGGTGAGGTGGTGCTGGCGACGCTGATGGAATACTGTTGCATGTGTTAGGCCGATCACACACGCATTCGCATAGCGTAGCATAACGTAGCATAAGAGATTTCGACCAATCGGGTAGCGTACATGTGTACTATATATATGCGTTTGGAGTTACCCGATTGGTCGAAATCTCTTATGCTACATTATGCTACACTATGCGAAAGCGTGTGTGATCGGCCTTAGTTCCGCGTGACAACTAATTTCACGTGTGTTGGAGGCATTTATACGAACATTTTTTATTTACTAATATTTTGTTATTTACACGAATGTAAATAACAAAAATAATACAATTAGCGACGATTCGGGCACGACACTATAAACAATTTATTCATGATTTTATTTCAGCACTACAGAGCTGAAATGTGTATATATATATTTTTCAGTTATATGAAATTTTCGCTCATCCGTACAATTCAATTAAAAAAACATTGAATTTATTAAACTTAGTCTCTTCAATTTTTTTCCCGAACGTAAATTCTACAACGGAATCGAAAACGATTCCTTTTCTTTTTTACCATAAAATGTTCCTCGAATGCAATAATAAGGTTTATTTAGAGACCATTCTCTTCGTTTTTTTGATAATTAAGGGAATGGTGTATGATAAACTTGTATTCGGTGAATATTGAAATATCTTTGTCATGAGGTTATAAAGATCGCCGTCAGTTTTAACTTTTGATTAAAGTGACTTTTATTATAAATAGAAGAGTGATAGTGCAAAAATAATGTGTAATTTAATAAATAAACTCTTGAACAAAGCCTTAATAAATAATTTTTTTTATTAACCCTATAGCCCCAACAATTCATTTTTCCGAACGTAAACTCTAGAACGGAGTCGAAAACAGTGCCTCTTCTCTTTTACCATAAAATATCCCTTGCATGCAATAATAAAGTTTATTTGGAAACCATTCTGTTCGTTTTTTATATAACTGAGAGAATGGTGTATGATACCACCCCAGATTTGAATTATATATGGTTTTAAAGCACCTTAGAGTGGTTAAATACCGGAAAATACTATTTGCCCTTGCAACCCAAAACGAAATAAAGTGATGTGAAATAATTTTGAGCGAAAAGATATCTAATATGAGAAAAAAAAATTTCATAAGTACTTCACCAATTTTTTTTTTTCTATTGCTCATGAGATATAATTCGTAATCAATAAACATTATAAAATAAAAACTTGCGTAGTACTTCGGCCAAAATTATTTTTTCCGATCAAACTTTTGCTCTCGAAACTTTGTGCGTATACTTTTTTATTTCAAAATCTCGTTTCGCTATGATTACTTATATTTAAAAAGTTTCGGTGCATTCTGATGCTATTGGAGTATTTTTTCGGCATCATTCTTTATGGAATATTTTCCGATCCGTTGATCTGTTGGCACGGATGTTTCGGTGTAATATTTTTTGAATTTTTTTTTACAAAATGAAAAAAAAATCAAGTTTTTACTTGTTCGTTGTTCTTTTATGCGTCGTATATTCTCAGTACTACTGTACGTTTTATGTAATCTAATAATTTTATAAGTATTGACAGTTAATTACGAAGATTTAATTAATTTCAACACTTCTTAGATCAATTTTTCACATTGCATTTTTAGTCTGAATATAGTCTCGGTACACCAGCTCCAAATTCGATTATGTATCCATTTTTAGCCGAAATCATTAAAAGATTGCTTGAGCGACCTCTAAAATTTTTATTCAGAATTCAATTCTTTTGCATCACTCAGATACATACATAAAATAGCAAAAATCTCCTCCCAGGGAAAAAAACCTGGACAAGTACATTGGTGGTCCCTCGTTTCCCTATGATATCACAAAAAATCCAAAACCCCACTTAAATTTTTTTTTTAAATCTTTACTAATTTTATTCATATCCCGGAGGGAAACCAACCATATAGATCACAAAATATCCGGCCAAAAAAGCAGACTTCCCAATAAATGTTACTTTGAATTTATTTCCACAGAACAAAACAAGAATCAAAACATTAAAAAATCAGCGTTATCAACATGAGATAAATACTATTTATAATTGGTGTGTAAGAAGTATCAATAGCCTAGAAAAAAAATGAAAAAAGGTCGACATCTAAGTTACGTGCAGCAGTAAAATTTTTGATATCAGTACTAGGACAAGTATTTCTTTGGTGACTGAGAAGATATCAATATGGACGTACCGGCAACGTAGGGCATGCAGTTGGTGCATTGCTTCTGGGATCTCCTAAGTCGAGTAGCTACTTTTGTTTTGGCTATGGCGCGACCAATGTTGCCAAATAGTATTTACTTTTATGACCTAATGAAACAATATTGCCCGCGCCATGGCTAAAATAACGAAAAACAAGCAGGAACAGGAAGTTTCGCATAAGATCCCATGCTTTTTTAATGTTAAAAAAAAAACTTTAATTTATGTCTGTACATGATAGCACAGTTTTGTTTGATTGGTAATAATTTGATGAACGTTCACCACCGTACGTTGAGCATATACGCACAGAGTACTTGTCCGGCCAATAACTTTTTATTAAAATTGCTCATTCCAGTAAAAATCTCTATTTCCAGTAAGAAAAGGGGTCTCTCTCAAAAATCAAGGGTTATAAATACGCACTTTTTCATTGTTGGTATTGTCTTATTTAAATTTTATTTTTTTATGATTAATCCCGCATAACGGTTTCAATTCTCATTTTCAAAACATAAAGGGCTATTTTGATAGCTGGCGCCCAAGAACGTCAAAATGAAACGAACGGAGGGGGATTATTTTGTGTGAAATTTACGTGATCTTAAAACTTTGGATACAAATTTGACGGTGCATTCATAGCCTGCATTGATGTTTTGACCATTCACCAGTGGTTACTTAGATCTTCTACTAGTAAATAGTAGCTTTCCAAAGTATAATAACTTTCATTGCTGGCAATAGTAGTTTTCGATAAAATGATACGCTACATTGCTGGCAATGGTTTACTGAGTCGCATTTTCAGAAATTTCATAACTGACTGCACTTTATGTTAATGCAATTTTATGATGACTACGAACACCATTTTATTCCGATTCAATCGACTTCGAATATTGCGTATGATATAAGGCCATTCTGAAATTCGCAGAAGAATTGATTTTCTTATCAATTTCTGACGGCGAAAAGCAACGCATGCAACGAAAAGCACCTCCAATTTGATTTTCACTTCAATGAGTAATTTTAATAAAAAGTTATGGGCCGGACAAGTACTCTGTGCGTATACGCTCAACGTACGGTGGTGAACGTTCATCAAATTATTACCAATCAAACAAAACTGTGGTATCATGTAAAGACATAAATTAAAGTTTTTTTTTTAACATTAAAAAAGCATGGGATCTAATGCGAAACTTCCTGTTCCTGCTTGTTTTTCGTTATTTTAGCCATGGCGCGGGCAATATTGTTTCATTAGGTCATAAAAGTAAATACTATTTGGCAACATTGGTCGCGCCATAGCCAAAACAAAAGTAGCTACTCGACTTAGGAGATCCCAGAAGCAATGCACCAACTGCATGCCCTACGTTGCCGGTACGTCCATATTGATATCTTCTCAGTCACCAAAGAAATACTTGTCCTAGTACTGATATCATAAATTTTACTGCTGCACGTAACTTAGATGTCGACCTTTTTTCATTTTTTTCTAGGCTATTGATACTTCTTACACACCAATTATAAATTGTATTTATTTCATCTTGATAACGCTGATTTTTTAATGTTTTGATTCTTGTTTTGTTCTGTGGAAATAAATTCGAAGTAACATTTATTGGGAAGTCTGCTTTTTTGGCTGGATATTTTGCGATCTGTATGGTTGGTTTCCCTCCGGGATATGAATAAAATTAGTAAACATTTTTAAAAAAAATGTAAGGGTGGTTTTGGATTTTTTGTGATATCATAGGGAAACGACGGACCACCAATGTACTTGTCCAGGTTTGTTTCCCCGGGAGGGGATTTTTGCTATTTGATATCACTTCTTTTTTCTATAGTATTTTCATATATTTCGCTTTATATAGACTCCAATAGAGCATGTATATAACAAATAAACATACAAGGTGTTTGCATCATTACATCACCGATTTATTTCAATGTCAGGAATCAGTACTGCTCACACTACGAATTCGAAATAAGAGAATGAGACAGATTTTCTACCATAAATTCATTGTTATTGAGGTTGTTTAAATATAGCAGCGTTTCGTTCCTGTGATAAGAAAAAAGTTATAATGTTTTCAAAATAGTTAACTACAGACTCGAAGTATTTTCGAGATGTTTGTAAATCGTTGATAGGTTATTATTCGATTATAGCTTAGCAGGAAAGTGTTATAGAAGAGACCTCAAGTACCAGTTTTTCCTCAAGAAAAAATTTCAGAAAATTAAATACTTTATTATTAGATTTCAAGTTGTGTATTAGAATAATGCATTTATGGGCGAAAAGGCAGCGAGGATATTAGCAATTTCGGTCTAAGCTACAAATAGATAATTATATTTAACTTTACTGTCAGGAGCCTCAGAATTATTATTCTTTCAAAGATGAAATGACGGAAGAATATGATGCATCGTCCTTGACTTACAAATTGTTTTATAAAACATAGAAAAAAATTAGATTAAAAAAAAATTCGGCCGATGTACTTGACGAATGTTTTTTCACTTAATTTACATAATGTATCGGTCATGGTGACAACCTCGCCAAGTACTTCGGCCGAAATTCTTTTTCATCTAATTTTTTTTCGTTTGCAATCTTTTTTTGCTTCAGACTCTTATTAATACAGAGTTGTTATTTTCATTCTGGCAGGTAAAACAACTGCATTTTCGAACTTGATTCTTTTCTCTATCAACATTCAACATTATTTAAAGATTTTGTCACACGATAAAGCCTCCCATATTTGGCCACATATATTTTAGTATAACTCAATTTATTTTATAACTTTTTGCGAAACCCAACCTTAGCTTTTCGCGAAGATTAACTCATGTTGTTTTGTGTGATTTGAATTTATTTGATATATTTTTTGTGAGTGGTATGTTTTCTTACTTTTTGATAGGATTTGATTTTCTTAGGGATTTTTGCGAGAAAAGGTTTTTGCAGTGTATGTATATTCGTGGAAAAATATGGGAACGGCGGTCAACAAATGTACTTGTCCAGGTTTTTTCCGCGAGGGGGATTTTTATGCATGACGCGATTCGTTTTTTCTCGTTCTTTTGGAACATCTCGCTTTGTATAGATTAGAAAAAGGTTATATTCGGAAATTATCGCTTTTTCATTTCCAAACCCTGACCCCTTCTACTTCGAGTTTGGTTTTTTCCCCATGAAATAAAGGGACACGTGTTTTGGAATTTTCAATTTGGCATTTTTTTTATTCTCGAGCCAGTCAAATTGTTTTGACATTTTGATTTACCTTTCTGGAATCAGGCTAAAATAAGTCGGGAACTGGGAGTCTGATACAAAAATTTACAAAGCTTTTGAGGGTAAGATTAGAGCAATCAGAACTCTTCCATAGAATTTGAAGTAATTTGAATTTGTGTTTATCGAAGAAACATATTAAATAGCAGTATCTCCTTGTTATATTTGTATGAAAAGTGAAAAAACATACTGCAATTTAAGCCCAACAAAGTTCAGAAAATTTGGATTGCGTTCCGATGACAGGAATTTAAATCCCATCCAAAAATGAGCAGCATAAGACTTTTGGTCATAAATTTTTCAATTCATAATGCCACAATCAGAGACAGAAAGTGGAAATACTTGGCGCACATGTCGCTTCACAAAATGTTAAAAGTTTGTAGGTATCGGCTACATTCCCATGATACATATTTTGATACAAATTTTGATATTTATAACAATAATGGCCGTGAAAGCCTCAAAACTAGAACTTACAGATATTTTAATATTATCTTTGAATATTGGAAAGTTCAGAAAGTATGTTATGGATATTTTAAAACAATAAATTCAACAAAGCGGTCAAACTTAGATCAGTTCTGTGCCCAAGAATATGGATCGAGTTGAGTTGTACCAGTTGCATTATGTTCGTGCAAATTTTCGTACCATCACAACCAGAGCATCCGTAGAGCAAATCTTTTTGAAAATATTTTTCAATTCGTTATGCCACAACAGGAGCCAAAAAGTATAAATACTGAGAACACATGTTGCTCCAGGAAATTTCCAAAGTTTGTAAGTATACGTTGCCTTCCAATGAAACGAATTTTCATACTTCCAGAAAAAAGGAACCAAAGACTTTCTGACAATTTTTTGAATTAATCATGCCACAACTGAAGCATACCACACATTGGGCTCCATAAAGTTTATGAGTTTTGAAGGTCCTACAATTTTTTGAATTAATTACAGGAAATAAAAGCAACTATCGTAAACGTAATTCCGGCAATCGACCATAAAATGTGATGTGAATAAATATTCGTCCACATTGGTTTCATCTCGATACGTAAAAAGACATTCATTTTATGCGTATTGATCTGGGTTATTGAGAACCAAATATCGCATCTATTTGTCGGGATAATTTTTTCGTTAAGATTTTAATGAATCCAAGTAGAACAACTCGCAATACTACTTAGATTCGTGTAAATATCAATGAAAAAATTATCCCGCCGATAGAAATGGAAGGCAGATTTTTTTCCGAAATTTTTCGCTCTAGATAAATGAAACATTAAAGAACCAGTTTTACGTAATTGGATAGAAAACGTATCGAATTCATTGTAAAAAAAGTTTATGCATTTCTTCATTCCTATTTTTATCAACAAGGTGAAATTATGATATTTGCAAATACCATTTATAATAATAATGGCTGTGAAAGCCTCAAAACTAGAACTTACAGATATTTTAATATTATCTTTGAATTTTGAAAAGTTCACAAAGTATGTTATGGATATTTTAAAACAATAAATTCAACAAAGCGGGCAAACTTATATCAATACTATGCCCAAGAAGATGGATCCAGTTGAGTTGGACCAGTTGCATTATCTTCGTGCAAATTTTCGTACCATCACAACCAGAGCATCTGTAGAGCAAATCTTTTTGAAAATATTTTTCAATTCGTTATGCCACAAGAGGAGCCAAAAAGTAGAAATACTGAGCACACATGTTGCTTCAGGAAATTTCCAAAGATTGTAAGTATACGTTGCGTTCCAATGAAACAAATTTTTATACTTCCAGAAATAAAGGAACCAAAGACTTTCGGACAATTTTTTGGATTAATCATGCCACAACTCAAGCATACCACACATTGGGCTCAATAAAGTTTATGAATTTTGTATGTAGCCATTACTTTTCGAAGCCAAATTTTAATCCCATCTAAAAATGAGCAACCGAAGAATTTTCATAATAAAATGTTCAAGTCCTAATAATGCCACTATTCCTAGCCAAAAAGTGGAAATATTGGAAACACTTGTCACTTCACAAATATTTCAAAGTCTGTACGTATCCGTTGTAATTCAATGATACAAATTTTGATAATATCAGTAAAAACACATCCTTCCTGAAACTTCCTGAAAAAATTTTTCAAAATTTATTATGCTGCAACTAAAGTGGGGAAGTGATAAAATATAGCTCAATAGAGCCAAATGATATTCTGAAATTTTGCATATATTCATGGCGTTCCGAAGACAATAATTTTGATCCCATTGACAAATGAGCAACCGCAGAATTTTCATAACAAAATTTTTAATTCATAATCCAACAATCGGAGCCAAAATGTGGAAATACTTGGTACATTTTTAACTTTACAGAATTTTCAAAATCTGTAGGTATCTGTTGCAATCCAATGCTATAAGTTTTGATAATATCAGTAAAAAAACATCAGAAGACTTCCTGAAACAATTTTTCAAAATTCATTATGCTACAACTAAATTAGGGAATTGAAAAAATGTAGCGCACATTGGGCCCAACAAAATTCTGAAATTTTGCATGTATGCGTGGCATTCTGAAGCCAGCAATTCTTAACCCATCGACAAATGAGTAGTCGAAGAATTTTCATAACAAAATTTTCAATTCCTAATGCCATAATCGAAACCAAAAAGGGAAAATACTTGGCACATCTGTCGCTTCACAGAATTTTCAAAGTCTGTAGGTATTCATTACAATTCATTTATACAAATTTTGATAATATCAGTAAAAACACATCGGAAGACTTCCTGAAACAATTTTTCAAAATTCATAATACAACTAAAGTGGGGAAGTGAAAAAATAGAGCGCATATTGAGCCAAACAAAATTCTGAAATTTTGCATATATTCATGGCATTCCAAAGACAATAATTTTGATCTCATCGACAAATGAGCAGCGGAAGAATTTTCATAACAAAATTTTCCATTCATAATGCTAAAATCGGAGGCAAAAATTAGAAATACTTGGTACATTTGTCGCTTCACACAATTTCCAAAGTCTGTAGGCATTCGTTGCAATTCAAAGATATAAATTTTGATAATGTCAGAAAAAACACATCTGAAGACTTTCTGAAATATTTTTTTAAAATTCATTATGCTACAACTAAAACGGGGATGTGAAAAAATATAGAGCATATGGAGCCAAACAAAATTCTAAAATATTGCATATATCCATGGTGTTCCAAAGACAATATTTTTGATGCCATTGACAAATGAGCAACCGACGAATTTTCATAACAAAATGTTCAATTCATAATGCTACAATTGGAGCCAAGAAGTGGAAATACTTGGTACATTTGTCGCTTCACATAATTTTTAGAGTCTATAGGTATTCGTTGCAATCCGAAGATACAAATTTTGATAATACCAGGATATGGACTATATACCACCATAGTCTTTTGACATAAGGATATATTATACAAGCCATTTTCACATAAAGATATATCATTACTTACTACGGTTATCATCCAGAGGCATCCATATATATCCAGATGCAGGTTGACAGTGTATTTGTCTATTAATTCATCAAACGCGAGATAATTGTACACCATATTTTGGATAGAAAAGCGACGTCGAAAATCTTTTGAAATAGACCAACAATTATCATGCAAGGAACATTTTATGATGTAGAAATCTTTATTATGGCAAGCGATTAACATTTTATAATAAAGAGGAAAGGGATCAATAAAATAAATTGTCAACGGTGTAGAGTTAAAAAAAATATTCATTAGACACTGCTCAAAACTCGACATGATAATAAAAAATCTTGCCATATAAATTTTTTTGACACTCATTATTAGTTTTATAGTTTCTTTTCCAAATTTACATCGATTCACACCAATCATGATTAACAGTTCAACGTACACCATTTCATAGTTATCAAAGAAACGAAAAGAATGATTTCTTAAGAAATCTCATACGAGGAACATTTAATCGCGAAAGAGAAAAGAGATCGCTTTCGTTTCCGTCGAAGAGTTAAGTGTGGAAAATAAAAACTGCAGATCTAACGAGAAAGATCTAACGGAATGGCCAATCACAAGCTCGGAAGGCGTCAACAGGCCTTTCATTGCGTCGTATACAGACATGCCAATACTTCGATGTTAGCATAATCTTGAGCCTGTGCAAAGTTTCTTCTCAGCAAATACGGCATCAATCGTGCTGATTTAGTGCTCAATGGAAGTATTTTTTCGTAATAAATCTCGAGTTCAATTTTCAAATCATCATATGCCTCCTGAGCTTCGTAATTAAAGAAAATGAATTTCAGTTTTTACCCCCACCACGGCAAATCGTTTTATTCAGAGATAATATACTCGGGCGAGCCTCGGGCCAGCAGACGACAGAGCTGTCAATATACTTGTCCCGAGACTCTACCGAGTCTCTTCATGAAAGCACCACGAACAAGTATCAAAACTTTAATTTTTTTGATTTTGTAAAAAAATTAGAAAAAATATTACACTGAAACATCCATTCCAACAGATCAACGGACAGGAAAGTATTCCATAAAAAATGACACCGAGAAATTACTCCAATATCATCAGTATGCACCGAAAGTTTTTCAATAAAAGTAATAATAACGAAACGAGATTTTGAAACAAAAAAAAAACGGCCAAGTGCAAGTCGGACTCGCGCACGAAGGGTTCCGAACCATTATCTATAAAAACGGCAAAAAATCACGTTTGTTGTATGGGAGCCCCCTTAAATATTTATTTTATTCTGTTTTTTAGTATTTGTTGTTATAGCGGCAACAGAAATACGTCATCTGTGAAAATTTCAGGTGTCTAACTATCACGGTTCATGAGATACAGCCTGGTGACATACGGACAGACAGACAGACGGACGGACAGCGGAGTTTAGTAATAGGGTCCCGTTTTACCCTTCGGGTACGGAACCCTAAAACGTATGCGCACCAAATTTCAATAGCAAAAGTGTGATTGGAAAAAAGAATTTCGGTCGAACTGCCACATGAATTTTTCTTTTATAACGTTTATTGATCACAAATTATATCTCATGAGCAATAGGGAAAACAAAATTCGTAAAGTACTTTTGATTTTTTTTTTCTCGAATCAAATATCGTTTCGCTCAAAATTATTTCGCGTCACTTAATTCCATTTTGGGTTGCAAGTGCAAATAGTATTTTCATGTATTTAACCACTCTAGGGTGGTTTAAAACTATGTATAATTCAAACCTAGAGTGATATCATACACCATTTTCTCGGTTATATAAAAAACGTAGAGAATAGTTTCCAAATAAACCTTATTATTGCATGCAAGGGACATTTTATGGTAACACAGAAGAGGCACCGTTTTTGACTCCATTGTAGAGTTTACATTCGGAAAATTGGAATATTGAGGCTAGGGTTAAAAAAAAGAATTTATTTAGGCACTGTTGTAAAGTTTATTTGTTGAATTACACTTTATTTTTGCACTCTATCACTCTTCTATCTACATATTCAAATCACGTTAACCTAAAGTTTCACTTTAACCAAATAAAACTGACCGCGATCTTTATAACCTAACGACTGTTCAAAGATATTAATTATTCACCGAATACGAGTTTATCATACACCATTCCCTTATATAGTTATAAAAAAAAAGAGAATGGTTTCTAAATAGACCTTGTTATTGCATCCGAGGAACATTTTATGGTAAAAGAGAAGAGGCACAGTTTTCAACTCCGTTCTAGAGTTTACGTTCGGAAAAATGAATTGTTGGGACTAGGGTTAATAAAAAAAAATATTTATTTAGACACCGTTCAAAATTTTATTTATTGAATCACGCTTCATTTTTGCACTATTACTCTTCCATCGGTAATATGATAAAAGTCATCTTAATGAAAAGTTGAAACTGACCGCGATCTTTATAACCTCCCAACAAAGATATTAAGTATTCACCGAAAACGCGTTTATCATACACCTTTCTCTTAGTTATCAAAAGAAAAAAAACAAAGAGAATGGTTTCTAAATAAACCTTATTTTTGCATCCGAGGAACATTTTATGGTAAAAGTAAACAGGCACCGTTTTCGACTCCGTTCTAGAGTTTACGTTCAGAAAAATGGATTGTTGGGTCTAGGGTTAATAAAAAAATATATTTATTTAGACACTGTCCAAAAGTTTATTTATTGAATCACACTTTATTTTTGCACTATCACCCTTCTATCTATAATAAAAGTCTCTTTAAGCAAAAGTTTAAACTGGCCGCGATCTTTATAACCTCACGACAAAGATATTAAATATTCACCGAATACGAGTTTATCATACACCATTCTCTTGGTTAACAGAAAAAACGAAGAGAATGGTTTCTAAATAAACCTTGTTATTGCATTCGGGGAACATTTTGATGGTAAAAGAGAAAAGGGATCATTTTCGATTCCGTTGTAGCAGAGTTTACGTTTGGAAAAAAATTGTAGGGGCTAGGTTTAATTAAAAAAATATTTATTTAGACACTGTTCAATGGTTCATTATTACACTTTATTTTCCCACCATCACTATTCTATCTATATAAAAGTCACTCTTTACTCGTCTATCTGTAAACACCACTCTAACCAAAAGTTTAAATTTACCGCGATCTTTATAACCTCATGACTGTTATAAAAAAGATATTGGTCAGCTGTCATATGGACGATCGATCGAATATCACCACACTGAACCATGAAATGATTTTTTTTATAAATTTATCGATATAATTGCTCACACGTCCCGCACTTCGTTATGTCAAAACAACATTGAAACTTTACGTTGGCTCCGTACAGAGGAAAGACGAGTCGTCGTGACCAATCGCAACTCGTTGCTTCCGTTGCCGGAGACCGGCTTTTATGGAAATGGGTTTTGATGGGCATCAAAACGCCTTTGATTGTATCGTTTGAGCGCATATACAGATACGGCAAATTCTTGAATGTAGTAGAATCGAGCATAATCCTAAGCCTGTGCAAAGTTTTTTCTCAGCAATTACGCAACCAATCGTGCTGATTTTAGGCTCAATCAAAAGAGCATCGCTCAATTAGTCAAAAGTTCGCTTTTCAAGCCGCCAAATGACTCCTAGGCTCTACAATTAGTGAAAACGTCATAAAATTTTTACCCCCACCACCGCGAATCGTCTTGTTTAGAGATAATATAGACTCGGCGAGCCTCGGGACAGCAGACGACAGAGCTGTCAATGTACTTGTCCCGAGACTCTACCGAGTCTCGTGATATAGACATGTTTAATTGGCAAGCTATGAATTTCATACCCGAGCACGTACACAATATTGACATGTTTAATTAACAAGCTATGAATTCCATACAAAAAGTCGACAAATCCTAGCCAAAAACAGCATAAATGCTGTGAAAAAAGCTGAGACAAGTACATTTACGCCCCCCAAATAGTCGTTCCAGTTAATCCCCCCTCCCCCCTCCATCCAGCGCTAAAATACCGATTCTCACAAAGATCTCTCCACACAAAAATCCTTTCTAAAAACCAACTCATCATACAAAGTTTTATGGGTAACCGCTATCATTACCTTATCAAATTAAGTCAAGTTGTACAGAGGTGATAATTTAATTCTCGTAAATGTTGTGAGTTCACAAAAAGTTGATAAATAAATAGAGATCTACTAAAGGATATATGGCCAAATACGTGGGATTTAATTATGTTTATAAAATCTTCAATAATGTTCACATGCCATTTCTCTAATTAATGCTTTATTACAACGAATTATTATCCTATGACTTGGAACTACAAGGGCTTTAAAAAAAAAAATACAGAATTGCATTAGCCTGCGTGAGCTTGAACGCTGCAACACTCTCATTTATAATATTTGTAGTGTAGTTTTATTGGTAACAAATTGATAAAAATTTACTATCGTACGTAGAGCGGATACGCACAGAGTACTTGTTTCGTCCGAAAATTTTTCATAAAATTTCTCACATAAGTCAACATTAATTTACCATACATTTTGGCCTTCACTGGTAAAGTAAGCACAGCTAATTTGGAATCACAATATGCGGATTGTTTTGTACCCCAAATTATCCTCTTTCCCTTAACCAATTGTTATCGATGAATTGATTATCATGTGGAGTATATCTCACGTTATTACACGGCACGTTTTTTCCGGTTTTTAACATCCGGGGGAAAACTGGAGTTACAGAGCGTCTAAACGGTACTGTACACCCGGAATAAGTACCATTTACACGCACTTTTACACCGGTTTTTACTACAACTGGTTTTACAAAACGGAATAAGCCTGCCATGTAAGAGCGGTCATCAATTGATTGCATTCCAAGGCGGGTAAAATTCGAATCTACATCAGGAGATCCGAATGTTCGGAGTGGTTGAAAAATTTGCCGTTAACAAAAAAGCATATTTTTAGCTGACTAGTCGAAAAATTTTCGGGCCAGACAAGTACTCTGTGCGTATCCGCTCTACGTACGATAGTAAACTGTTATCAATTTGTTACCAATAAAACTATACTACAAATACTACAAATGAGAGTGTGATAGCGTTTAAGCTCACGCAGGCTAATGCAATTCTGTATTTTTTTTTTTTAAAGCCCTTGTAGTTGCAAGTCATAGGATAATAATTCGTTGTAATAAAGCATTAATTAGAGAAATGGCATGTGAACATTATTGGATATTTTATAAACATAATAAAATCCCACGTATTTGGCCATATATCCTTTAGAAGATCTCTATTTATTTATCAACTTTTTGTTAACTCACAAAATTTACGAGAATGAAATTATCACCTCTGTACAATTTGACTTCATTTGATAAGATAATGATAGCGGTTACCCGTAAAACTTTGCATGATGAGTTGGTTTTTAGAAAGGATTTTTGTGTGGAGAGATCTTTGTGAGAATCGGTATTTTAGCGCTGGATGGCGGGGGGAGGGGGGATTAACTGGAACGACTATTTGGGGGGCGTAAATGTACTTGTCTCAGCTTTTTTCACAGAATTTATGCTGTTTTTGGCTAGGTTGTTTCTATGCAATCACTATACAGACTGTATATGTTTAATGGAAATTGTATAGTCTTCAAATATTCTGTAGATATCGTTAAATATTCATAGAATAAGTCTATGGGACAAGATTTAGCATTTTAACACGAATTTATAGATTCACTTTATACAAATTATATATAATTTATATGAATTTTGTATATTAAACTACCAATACAAAAGTGGGCATTATATAATATATTAATACATTCTATAGAATTTTTATAAATTGTGCAGAATCTATACAACTTCTATAAAACATATATAATCTATTTGACGATTCTATAGAAATTCTATATTGTTTCTATACAATCGCTATACAGATTGTATATGTTTAATGGAAATTGTATAGTCTTTAAATATTCTGTAAATATCGTTAAATATTCATAGAATAAGTATATGAGACAAGATTTCGCATTTTAACACGAATTTATAGATTCACTTTATACAAATTATATATAATTTATATGAATTTTGTAGATTAAACTACCAATACAAAAGTGGGCATTATATAATATATTAATACATTCTATAGAATTTTTATAAATTGTGCAGAATCTGTGGGTCATTCCACATCAATTCGACCACTTTTCAACCCAACCCTCTTCGATTTGGCTGAAACTTAGCAATTTTCCTTTACGCCACTAAAGAAATTTTTTTTAATTTTTTCAAATTCTTTTACCGAAGGCAAAAAAATTTATGAATGTTACAAAATAATGGCTTTTTCTTTTTCAAATAGCTATAACTTTATCAAAAATTGACCTATCGGGACGTTTTTTTTTTAAGAAGTTTTGTTTTCGAATGTACATTTCTGAAAATAATACAAAAATAATATTAGAAATCAAGTTCTATGGAAAATTTAAGTTTTTTGGAAAAAACCATGAATTTTTCAAATGCCGACACTTAAAATTTTTTTTTTATTTTCCCAAAAAAATCTTTGATTTATTCCGGAGTTAACCCCGCTAATTGCTTAGTGGGCCAAATTTTTGTTTTATCTTTTTTTCGATTCAAAAAAAAAAATTATTCGTTGAAAATTTTCAAATCCTCTGGATTCAAAAATTTTATTTCACATCGAAATCAATCTTAGTACATAATTTTGAGATATTCTATACCTTACACATAATCTAATTCAATGACATATGATAAGCTTTTCACAGGTAAAGCAATTATCAATTGTTTTTCTTGTAATACGATTATAATAAGGCTGTAAATGATCCAAAGGACCGATTTGCCAAAACAAAATTAATCGCTGAAACTCATTAATTACATTATGTTATTCCAGACAAAGATGGTTACCTTTGTGTCCGAAATTTTTCGAATTCAAAGGAATACAGAGTATGTACAATATTTAAGCGTCAAAGAGAGGTAAAATAAATTTATTTGTAAAATTGGTATTACAATAAGAATAGTTATATTACCCATGAAATGTTTATCATAAAATATTTAATTATATCATGTGTAAGGTATAAAATATCTTAAAATTATTTACTGTGATTGATCTTTACATAAAATAAAATTTTTGAATGCAGAGGAGTTGAAAATTGGCAACGAATATATATATATTTTTTTTTAATCGTAAAAGAAAATAGAAAAATTTCGGCCCACTAAGCAACTAGCGGGGTTAACTACGTAATAAATCGAAGATTATTTTGGGAAAAAAAAAATTTAAAGTGTTTAATTTAAAAATTATAAAAAATCAATCATAGCAAATAATTTTAAGATATTTTATACCTTACACATGATATAATTCAATAATTTATGATAAGCATTTCATGGGTAATATAACTATTTTTATTGTAATACCAATTTTACAAATCAATTTATTTTACCTCTCTTTGACGCTTAAATATTTTACATACTCTGTATTCCTTTGAATTCGAAAAATTTCGGACACAAAGGTAATCATCTTTGTCTGGAATGACATAATGTAATTAATGAGTTTCAGCGATTGATTTTGTTTTGGCAAATCGGTCCTTTAGATCATTTACAGCCTTATTATAATCGTATTACAAGAAAAACAATTGATATTGCTTTACCTGTGAAAAGCTTATCATATATCATTGAATTAGATTATGTGTAAGGTATAGAATATCTCAAAATTATTTACTAAGATTGATTTCGATGTGAAATAAAATTTTTTAATGCAGAGGATTTGAAAATTGACAAGGAATAAAATTTTTTTTTTAATCGAAAAAAAAAATATAAAAAAAATTCGGCCCACTAATCAATTAGCGGGGTTAACTCCGGAATAAATCAAAGATTTTTTTGAGAAAATAAAAAAAAATTTTAAGTGTCGGAATTTGAAAAATTCACACTGAGAAAAAAGACACTAGTTCTCGCAACTATACACGTATAGTTATCCGCTCTATGGTAAAATGTACCAAAAAATATTGTTAGGACAATTATGTTATAGTTAATTGGACTATATCTGTAGTGTTCATCCAAACATATAATCCCAATGGTGTGGATAACCATGTGTTATTTAAAAAGGACTAAAAATCATAGTAAAAACCCTTACAATGATCAAATAATCCAAGTAACATTATAAGTAAGTTACTATGGATATGAAAAATATGGTATACTGTAGCATATTCATTTTTGGATTGATCTGCACTGAATTTTACCATTTATATGGTAATTAATATCTTTTAATGGATAGGCATTATTAAAATATCTTATAATAGTAACAATTTATGTAATGTCGCGGAGTCTTGTGTTTCTAACTATCAATGACTATTTGTTGTCGTTATATCAACCATACCGCAAGGGATATTTATGCCGTTCACCTGAGTAAAAGTACGACGCGACAATGGTTTTTCTGCAAAAACGAAGTATTAATTAAACACATCTTTCCAGAAAGTAAAACGCACTTTTGATGTGTGATAATTAAGAACACGAGCAAAGTAAATTTATTAAAAAATCCAAAAATGGTATCCTCAAAAAATATCAATGGTCCTTACAATAAACATTACGGATCACACTATTTTGTATCCGCAAAAATGAATGTTACTATTAACGTATGTGCACATCAGGTTTTCTTATTAAAATGTGATAAATCTGACTAAACATTTTCATCTTATAGTAGCAATATAATATGTTTATGGCACCAAGGAAATATCTAGTATGGTCTACTTTAAATTTTTGCCAAGCGTACCGTGAGTATAGTCGAGAGTACTATTCCTGATCGTTAACGGTAATATTTATTTTAGGAAAAATATCACTATTATGTGGTAACAAATATGCAACATATGTTTGGCAAGATCATTGTTGCTGTTAATATATGCGCGTAATATAAACGACTTATAAAATACAGTAAATGCAACCATATTTTTTTGAGTTAGCGTTACCATAAAAGTATTTCTATCCTCTCAGGGAAATATGCAAATATGGTACTGTGAACCATACATTTTTCTCAGTGCATGGTTTTTTTCCGAAAAACTTAAATTTTCCATAGAACTTGATTTCTAAAATTATTTTTGTATTATTTTCAGAAATGTACATTCGAAAACGAAACTTCTTAAAAAAAGAAACGTCCCGATAGGTCAATTTTTGAAAAAGTTATAGCTATTTGAAAAAGAGAGATTTGAAGACACATTCCAACATTGGACTCTCGATTTTCTCGAAATTTAGATCCATGTTCTTAAAAAACATCCCAAAATGTATAAAAATTTGTTGGACTACTTCATATGCGATTCGTGAGCGGCACAATTCCCACAAATCGACTACAACGATGAGAACACGCCAAAGGACACAGTGGATTACACCTCAATTAAGGCGTGAAATAACTTTAAAAAATTACCAGCGATGTATGAACATATGGATTAATTGTCAGTTACGAAAATTTCCGTTTTTTTCACAATAACATCCAAAGAATCATATAATTTACTGTTTCCTAAAGCGATTGCCCATCTTAATTGAATATAGATATCCGATATTTTTTTACCTCTTCTGGATCTCTCGAAAATTCTGGAAAAATGGATTTTCCTACGCTTAGATGTATGAAATATGATAGTTCAGCAGCAAAATACACATTATTGCGAAAACTTTTTATTTGCAAGAATCAATAATAATTTATCATTCATCATGTTTCGCTAAATTAAAACGTACTGCGATGTGTCTTAGGGCTTACTAACAAAAAAATACAATATTTTTTATTCAATTATTTCACAACGCTGATTATAATGTACCTAAACTTTCAGGTAAGTCCATCGTTAGATCTGACAAAAAAACTATCGCCAAAGGCTCATGACGACACACCTCGGTTGCGTATATTCTTAAAATATTGTTTTTTTTTCTCGTCTCTCAACCTTTCGTGTGACGGTTAAGAATACATGAATCAGAGACGGTTAGTTAAAATAAAAGATTTCCGTTCAGATCTTAGAGCCTTGCAGTTTTTTCCATAAATAAATCGCGGACTCGTAACCACATTTCATTGAACGAGAAAATATTCTCAATTTTTCTCATTATTGAGAATTAGTCGTGTTTTTTTTTATTGTTTTTTCTTTTCAATCACTTCTTGAGAGATCATCGGGGCCCCGCTGAACCGAACTTAACATCCGTTTCCCTCTCGTTGTCGAAAACGTATCCAGGGCTAGAAAAACAAAGAAAATTAACAAACATTTTTTTATTTGTACATCTCCGAGAGATGAAACAAATGTTTTTTTTTGTTTTTAAGTAAATGGCCGAGCGAGAGGAGTTAAACTGTGGATGCTGTTATTAACAGCGTCGAAAGTTCGTTAACCCAAAAACCCTCCAAAAGTGAATTGAAAGTCGATTGCCTCTGGGGTAAAGTGTGTTGCTCAACGAATTATTACAAACAGTTAAAGTTTTTTACTTTTCCTTAAATTCTTACTTATACTAAACTGTTAAATTAAAAAAAATATTTTTTAATTTTAAACTTCATATTAAAATATTTTTTTGCGAATGTTTATAAAAAATGTACATCTTACCTAAGGGTCAAACTGCTCGATCCAGCCGCCACCCGTTTCGATGCAGCAGCGAAAGCGAGACAAGCAGTGTGCCGTGCATCGCTGTAACATGTCAGGGGTGACGGTCCTTATAGCCTCATCGATTTTTCTTTCTAAATGAGCGCGGTCCTGGATCTCATCCCGATATACAATGGCCTTAAGATGCCCCCAAAGAAAGAAATCGAGTGGATTAAGGTCCGGGGAACGAGGAGGCCAGTCTTGTACACCTCCACGCCCAATCACCCTGTCCCCGAAAATACGATTTAATTCGATCCGCGCCAAAGCGCTGGTGTGGGCCGGGGCCCCGTCTTGCTGAAAGAACGCTCTTCCAAATTCCTCCGGAGACATTCCCGAACGGATACATAATCGTCTCAAATGTCTCCGGAGAAATTCGGAGTACGAGCGGCCAGTCAGCGTTCCTTCCAGCTGGAACGGACCAATCTGAATAAGAAAATTATGGAAAGATTTTTATTATCGTCGTATTTTAAATTAATTCATAAAATATCAAGGCGCAAAGTTCATCAAAGGGGAACACGGAGAAAAGTTAACACTCTCAAAAATGATGAGAAAATAAATTTTCAACCTCAAATCATCTTGCCACAACCATTTCTACAAATTTCCATGTTATTGCACAATTAATTGGGGATAATAAACAAAAAAACGTGGAGAATGTGAAATAAAAAAGTTGAAATTTTTTCTATTTTTTGTGGATCATGCACTTGTAAGAGGCTGAGGATACCGATAAATGCACAAATTGTTAAAAGATGGTTATTTTATGCCCACTAAGTACAAACATTGCATTGAGAATTGTTATCATTATCGACCCGTACCCACAAGATTTAAGCCGAATTTTTGCATGAGACGCAGAAAAAGGGGAAAAAAGTTTAAAAAACGAGAGGAAAAAGTCATGAGAGCACACACACCCATGAGGATATGTAATAGTCACGTTACGCAGTTCAAATTTTCGAAGTTGCAATTTTCCGTAACTGTTAGACCAATTACAAAAAAAAAAAATTTTGCCCCCACTCGACGATGGAAAAAATGGATGAAACTTTTTTATTTCAATCGGACGAACGATGTGAAGAAATTTAACTTTCAAAATTTGCAGCTATCTTTCTTGCACTCACGATGGCGAGTTACTGACTGAACCAAATCCATGATGGCGATAAACGTGAACATTCATAAATTTGAAAAGTTAAGACGGGGCATGATAAACATTAGACCCGAAGTTCATGAAAAAAAAGAAAAGTCGGGCAAAGTAGACACAAATATTACTTCGCGAAGAAGAGTCGACTATATGCTTCGTTTTTTTTTTTTGCAAAATTCAAATTTCACCCAATTTTACTGCACTTATGTGAAAATTTGTTAAAATTCGTAATCGAGCATTTTTTTCTCCTACAGGATTTCAATTTTGTCCTATACGTTTTTTTTACAGGATATGGAAAGTAAAAAGCAAAAATTTATCATCTAACCCAAAAATAGTTAAATGATGATATGCACCGATACATCTCGCTTAATAGCTTATGGTAACCACTTTGCCCTACGTCCCCCTACTATAATTAAAATTAATAATTACCAATTTGTCATCGTAAATTCCAGCCCAAAGATTGATTGGGGGGAACCTGCATTGGTTGCTGGCGACCGATGTTTCGTGAGGATTCTCCTCGCTCCAATGGTGATTGTTGTGATAATTGAATGGTCCTCGAACCCCAAATGACGATTCATCGGTGAAAATTATCCGACTCAGAAATCCCGGTTCTGCCTCTTCAGTATTCACCATGAAGCGACAGAACTCGAGTCTTGCTGGATAATCGTGAGGTAAAAGCCTCTGGACCCGTGTGTAGTGAAACGGGTACAAACCTTCTGCTTTCAATATTCGGTGTATCGTAGTACTACTGACGTCACATATACGAGCAGCCTCCCGCACGCTCATTGTAGGGTCCGCACGAAACAGTGCCAAAACTCTCTCCTCGATCCTTGCCGTCCTCGCGATACGAGGTCCTCCTGCTAGCTGATGATTAGGCAAAAGATTTCCGCTTTCTTGCAGCCGACGATACGCGTTATACATTACCACGTTGTTTGGATGACGCGGCCGTCTCGGATATGTGTCAGCGTAAATCCTGGCTGCAGCCAAGGCATTAAATCGCGCTTCTACATAGCATTCTACCATTTGCAAATATTCCTGTACGGAATATTCAGCCATAATGTTAGATAATTTTTTTTTTTAACAGGTTCAACACAATTTTTCGACAACAGTAAAGACGCGCGCGTTGATAATGTCAAAACTGATTGATAAACAAGAGAAAAGCGCTTATCCTCCGTCGCCGTCGTTTTTTCTTTCGCCGTCGTTTTTTGCTTGTTTTTTGTTTCGCCATCGTTTTAACAAAACACGGCAGTGAAACGGACACATTATCACTATTCATTAGTATCGACAAGAAATTTCTTAATTCTTAAAACTTCCAAAGGTTTTAAAGAAATGACAATTCTCAGACAATTGTCAAAGAAATTTCAGAAGTCTGAAGAATTGTAAAAAATACAACCTTTTCTTTCTTATTTTTTTCTAAAAGCATTTTTGCCTTGACTTCCTCTCAATACTTATGCATTATAACATTTCTGTAGGGATAAACAATGTTTCCAACAAAATCAAATATAGCATAGAGCGAAAATAAATACATGCTCATTTAGCAAAAAACAAATTTTTAATGTTGTTTAATATCAAAAAAACATTTCGACTACATCTGTTTACTTCAGAAAAGGTTTAATTCTTTAATACTGAGCGACTCTGATAAATCTGTACCATTTATCACCTTCTATGTGTACTGATACCCCTATTAGTCGCTGGTTCGATCCCCCCTCACGAGCATTTTTTTTTATCCAACGATTATAAATAAATAACGATATGCAGAAAGTTATGATATTTTAATTAATGAAAATTGAAATGATTATTAAGTAACCATTATTATTAATTGTTACTTTTTGCCAAATTTTTTTCTTGTAATTGGAAACTCAAGTATTTTTTTTTTTAACTAATTGCATGGAATGAATTGTTTGCAGATATACTAAAGTGGCAAAAAAGCATTTATTAATGTTCGTAATCATCATTTTAAAAAATTGGGCAGACGGGGGAGTTCGAATTGAAATACATGGGGATTTGTCGAGGGGATGGTTCGGAAGGTGCATAAAGTTACGGGCTTCCACTTCATGTGGTTATAGTGTGGGTAGATACCGAACAAACCCGAAAATTGTAGGTGCGAACTCGGGTTCGTTTTCAAGAAATTGCTGGTTACAGTTGGGAGCCCGCTTACGTACCGTAAAGTTTATGAATAAATATAACGAGGCGAGCAGCCTCGCGGTTAGCGAGTACGTCTCCCGTTGTGACGGCTCGCGTTCGAGCCCTGGTCGTGCTTTTTTTTTTTTTTATAATTGTATTTCCAAATTGTTGCAATTTATAACTTGTGATTAAAAAATAGCAAGAAAATAAAAAATTTTAGGCGCCTTTATTGATCAAAGCTTACGAATGAAATGTAATTTTTTTTTTCAAATCTCTTGCAATTTTATGAATTTTTGAAAATAAATTATCAGTAATGTAATTTAAAAAATATTTTTTTATTATTTTATATTTTTTTTTTCCAATTTTCGATATCTCTTTCGATGAAGCAGGGAATATTTTAAAAAATTACCAAGGAATATAGAAATTAAAAATCTGTTTTATTAATAAAAAATTTCTTCAATCAATATTTTTTGAATATTCACGAGTACACTATTGCGGATGATTCCACCGGAAAAGCCATTGAATTGAAATTGTTGAAAAGTTCTTTAAAAATTAAAAGAGATTTGAAAAAAATAAAAATTTACATTTAATTCGCAAGTTTTGATCAATAAAGGAGCGTAAAATTTAATAAACAAAACTGCGATTGTGACGAAAATGAGTTGGCATTTATACAATGTTCGTGGTGTCGACAATATAAATATTTTGACTGTTTTTATGATGATTATCACCCGTGAAAGTGTACTCGTTAATATGAAGAAAGCATTCATTGAAGAAATTTTAAATTTATAAAACACATTTTTAAATTCTATATTCGTTGGTCATTTTTTTAAATATCCCCTGCCTCATCATCAAAAGAGATATAAAAAATTTTAAAAAATCAAAATAAATAAATTAAAATTTTTTTTTAGAATTGGATTACTGTTAATTCGTTTTTTAAACTTAATCAAATAGCAAGAGATTTATAAAAAAAAAATTTACATTTAATTCGTAAGTGTTGATCAATAAAGGCACGGAAAATTTTTTTTTTTAATTTCTTGACATTTTTTAATCTCAAGTTATAAATTTCAACAACAATTTGAAAAAAAAAATACAAAAAAAGAAGCATGGACGGGACTTGAACCCGAGCCGTCCGGACGGGAGTCTTATCGTTAGAAAAAATGTTTTTTTTAAATAATTGCGTAACTGTTTCACACTGGCGCATTGAACGCGGCCGGACTCTCGAACCGCAGTGCGCATGCGCAGTGGAAATAAGAGAAGTAAGAAATGTAAAGAAATCTGAGATCGTAACTACAGAATTCTATCCATGTTCATGTGGGAACACTGGTATCAGTATCGACTTCGCACTGACAACGCGCGAACACAAATAATTGTGAATAATTTGTGCTGCGTCGATCAAAAATATATTTGCTTCAAAAATAATGCCTCAATATTCATACCAAGAATATACGCGAGTGGTACATTGCTACACAGAAGCAGGCATGAATGGAGTATCTGCAGCAAAGATGTATGGCGAAAGATATCTAGAACAGCCGAGATTCCCGGACAAGAGAGTCATTTCCAGCACATATCGGCGATTAATGGAAACGGGCAATATTTTGCCGAACAACAAAAATGCAAGGTAAGATGTAATTTTTTTTAAATAAACTTCAACGAAAAACGTTTGATATAAAGTTGAGGCCATCTATCAGTCGTACGGTTGGTAAAAATCTTGTTACACATTACATTGGGAGAGGCTTGATATTTAAAAAAAAATATGAGGTACACGCTGTTCTCCTTACATGAGAGAACACGGTGTAACCTTTGTTTCCAATATCGAGGATATCAGAGAAAAACGTGAACTACTTTATAGTTTTCTTCTCTCACACTCACGCAAGTGAGTGTGGAAGGAGACAACTACATGTAGTCATATGACTACGAGTAAACTTTTTCAAGTCATTCGACGTTTGATAATTTTTCTGAATGTAGAAAGTTCGGTTATTTCTTATGACTATGTGTTAAACCTTCGACTTTTGGAAATGATTTATTAGAAAATGGCTGAACGAAATCGATAAAAAATTTGAGACGCCATAGTAAATTTTTGTTGAAGCTGATGTTCCTCCTTAAAAATGTAAAAAATTTTAAAAATTCACAATCGATCCGCTTTTCCAAACAGATCCGCATCTCTGGTGTCGAGGAAATCCATTTCCGCAGTGCAGAAAAATGACAAGGAGCTGCAAAATCGAGTGGTGGAATTGAAAGAGCGCACAACCGAGTAATTCGAAGCGGAGGAAACTCTGTGGAAACTGGCCGAAAGACATCAATATTTTATGAATCTCCGCTTCACATTGTTCACAAAAATTTAAATTTTCTTAAATAAATAATTGAAATATTACATTCTTTGAATGCACTGTTCAATTTTATACAATTATCAAATAAATAATTCGCAATGTTTCACAAGCAACGGAAGCGTTCTCGAGCGAGTCTCGAGTTTTCTCGTTTGATTTTTGCACAGCAGACAAAAATGCTGTCGACTAACGTAGTAGTACGGTGTGAAGACCGAAATTTTGACGATTTTATGAATTTTAAAAAATAAGAAAATAAAATACGATCGTTTTAAAATTTTTACATGTTTTTATTGGTATTTTGCAGTGTACAATAAAAAATTTTTCCTTCATTTTACATTAATTTGTTTATCATTTTTTATGTCAAAGTGGAGATCTCGAAAAAAGGTTAATTGTTTCGGGGAAGCACAAGGCCTTCCGCAGTCATATGAAATAAAAAATTCAAAGAGATTATTGTTCTGTAGGCTTAATACTAATGAATTAACCTATAGTATGCATATAAAAAAAAAAAAAATAAGATGACGGACTTGTTAAAAAAAGGTTTTCAAAATCGAATTTTTCTTTTCAAAAATTGTTTAAAAAAAGTTTTAAATTATTGAAAAATTAAATGTTTTAAAGGTTACGTATTTAGAAATGTGTGTCTAAAATAACGGGTAAAATTTTTACCTAAATCGTTTGAATGGTTTTTAGTCAGTGCTTCCCCGAAATTTCGAAAACGTGGTTTTGAGAAAAACGCGGTTAAAGTTTTGACACACTTTCGTACACACTACGGCGCGCTCTCTTCTTTTGGCTATAAGTTTAAAAGTATTTTAAATGGAGGTCTGAAAATTGTAGAGTATACAGTCTTGTGCAAAAGTATTAGGCACCCTGCGGCTGCTTGATCCACACAAAAAGTCAAATATCTCAATCAAAAAAATCCATAACTCAATTTAATAAACGCCATTTTGAAGCAGGCACTTTTAGCCTTGATTTGCTTTTTTATTAAATATTTCATGCGATTTTTTTTGCGCCTGGTACGTTATTTTGGACATGGCCATTTTCCTCGATTTTGTCACCTCAATAAACCGGATGCTAAGCTCGTAAAAGTCAGTAAAACAACTTCTTGGTCAAGAAACCTTGAACAAGACATCTCTAGCTGTGACTTGATTTGTAGAAAAATAAAATGCAATTTTTTTTGGCGAAGTTATATGGTGTTTTCTTGAAATTATCGAAAAGAAATCAGATTTCTGAAAACGTGGCGTATTTCGACAACCATACAGATTGAAGTATTTTGTGTGAAAAGAAAATGTTGCATTTCCTGTTTTTATATGACTTCTTGAAATTTTTTTTTTATCATCATTCTTGGTTAATAATCAACGACGCATCTCATAAACTTAATGACGTAATTGAGGAGGTACCATATTTCAATTAAAATATCACACCGACAAAAATAAATATTATTGGATTTTTATCGCTTGAGAATTGTTTCAGAATTGTAATTCAATTTTTTTCTCCAAAAATGTTAAATCGATACAAATTCGAAAATATTACTTTTTGTCGTCGTGATGTTTTGATGAAAGCCTCTTAATTCTAAAATTAGGTCAACAAGTTTATGAGAGAAGTCGTTGAATTTCAACCAGGAATGATGATAGAAAAAATTTTAATAAAAATATCTGAAAAATTTTTAGTTAATCGATAATAACAAAATAAAACTTTTTATCTTTTACACAAAATATTTAAATCTCTATGGTTTTTGAAATATGCAGATTTTTCTGAAATCTGGCTTTTTTGTATAATTTTAAGAAAAAAAAATATAGTGACAATTTTGGGATTGCCAGTAGTTTTTACAGCCATTTGCGGGGTGATATCAAGATGTTACGGGACTGATTTTTCAACGGTATTTCTTGCTCACTTTGAAAAAAAATATGCCATAGTTGTGGTAATTATACTTTTTGCGGGATGAGGGTCCAATAAGAGGGTGCAATATTTTTGATTTTGCAATTTTATAATAATAATCGTAATACAACTATTGTGACTATTATTTCAGTCACAGAACATAAAACATGATACGGAGAAATCGTAATTCACTCGGGAATCGTCTCCAGTTTTGCAGAAAATATTTATTAAATGACAATTTATTACAACGAAATATCAAATCGTATACGAATTTTTGGTCGGACGACTTTGGTCGGGTTAACTCTATCGCATCTCGAGTTTCGATTATTTTTGAACCGATTAGAATAAATCGAAGTACGAGTATACGTCCTTCTGCCATGGACTCTCCATATAATAAATGAATCGCAGTAAATATAAGTTTCGTTTATTTTAATCCGGTACTGAAATGGTTCGGTCCTGAAATGTATCTACAAGCTTTGAAGAGACAACAATTTGTTTAATTTATTACAGGAGATGAATGAACCATGGTGAATACGATTACAGTAATGGAAAATAAAACTCGATGTAAAGAAATAATTTCTCACAGTGCTTTCATCCCGAGACTCCAAAAATTGAATTTTCGATTATTATTTATGACGGCCGTTAAAAACTGAATGTTGCCTCTCACATTCGGACAATTTTTTGTCCCGGCTAAAGTGAATCCAAGGACCAGTATGAGAGAATCTACTACGGAATATGCTCTACATGAAAAATTTATTGTAGTAATCACTGGTTTCGTCCATTTCCATGCTCTACTGAAGTTGTTTTGGTTCTGAACGGAAATGACAATCTTGTATGCGACTACAATTCCTAGAACTAATTGCAAGAGATGAAATCTACGATCGTGAAGACGATTCCAGGAATAGATAATAAAACTCCATATGAGGAAACAATTTCTCACATCGCTTCCATCTCGATACTCCGAAAATTATGTTTTTGGTCGTATTTATAACGATTCATATTTATCCGCGGTATACCGGATTCAAATATAAAAAAATTATACATAATTTTTTAAGTTTACAGTAAAAATGTATTTTACTTCTAGTTTTACTATATTTTTTAATGAGATGAATTATTTTTGAAATGTTATAAAGGAGCCTTTATTGAAACAAATATTCTGATGTAGATTTGTTTTTGCCAATTACAAAATTAATTACATAAGTTTTCCTGTAATGATTGAAATAACTGTGATGGATGAACCTAGAATTATGGTCTTCTAATATGCTTTCGTTACAATCATCCTGAAGACCACGAAGACTCGCCTCGAAATAAAAAAAAAAACTTTGTTCAACGGTGTTATTAGCCATCTTGGGGGATATTACAACAACTTTAGCGGAAAAAGAAATTGAATGCATGTATAAATGTATATTTGAATTTTCCAATAATTTTTTTTTCAATATCAAATTTTTTGTGCCATAACATTCCGAGTTTTATTACAATATTTTTATATTTTTTATATGTCAAGGAACATTATAATATCTTTAAGAGAATTTACGTGAAGTAATAGTTTTTTAAAGGAACGAGTATGGAATGCTACTCCGGTTGACCCTTTGTCATAATATCAATAGTCATTCTTGTAAGAAAATAAGACGCTACATTCCAAGAAACTTCGTAAATCTTCAGATTGGTTTGTGCAATGTAAATGATTTGCATTACCTTCAATTTTGATAATATTTTTAACGAGCCATGATTTTTATAGAGTTGGAGGCAAGACATTTCAAGTGGAAAACGAGCCGGAAATAAAATCGAGCAAGGTTATGCCATTAGTGAACTCGAATAACGTACCACTAGTGAACTGCGCAACTCTCCCGGAAAACATCGTGCTTCGAATCAGATTCGAATTTTTCGTGGCTGACCTTCAGTCGTACTCGCAATGTCTGATGTGAACATTGGTGGTTTCAAAAATCATTTATTTATATGCGCCGATGTGGAGCAAATCCGAGTATAGTCGTCATCATTTCTGCAAGGGAAAACGATGTAAAATTCTGAGGAAACCCCCGAATCTTCACAACTAACTGGGTCATTCCATGTCAAATCGACTAATGGCTGGAATCGACACCTTTCGATTTGCATGATTTTTTGTCAGGAGTTTTCTTTCATTACGAAACAAAGTCCTACCAAAGAACTAAAATAAAAAATTTTTATTTCGAAAGTTTTTTTTCGACATTTCTTGGAATTTTTCAAGTTTATTTTTTGAAATATCTCGAAAACTATTGTAATGAAAAAAAAAATTTGAGTTTGTTTCAAAAATAATATTTCGGGCTGTAGAAAAAAATATTTTGAAAAAAAAAATTTTACAATCTGCTCGGAGCTCCGATAGGGCAGTTTTGTTGGAAATAGGACTGCAGATGTACGATTTTTTAAAAAAACGAAACATTCCACAATGAGCGATTGCTTTTTTACTTTACTTTCTGTATTTTTTTAAATGAATTAACGTAATTAAGTGGTGGTTTCATCACACGCAGCAAAAAAATCTAGTGTTTCATTTCACCGAGATCGTCAAACGATTTCTATAATGAAACCATCGCACTGGGCTGACGAATTTGATGAAACCAAAATTCGTCGCGGTTCCTTATTAATCTCCTGAGTTTTTCGCGTCTGGTCCAACTGGCAGCGTCATTGGATTCATTTCCAGCTCTACAAATAAATAGAGAATGTCGCGGAAAACATTCCTAAGACGTTCGAGGAAATCGAATTACGAAGCCTTTGCATGGAATTTTTTATTTCTCTCAATATATTTATTTAATTAATAAATTTATTTAATCAATAAATTTGTTGTAACAAATTATTCTTCGTAAATTACAGTTTTGCAAACGATTTTGGTAAATTTCAATTTTTTTTGTTATTTTGTTGAAACAAATTTTTTTCAACAAATTATCCAAACAAATTATGTCAACGTGCTTTATGCACATTATTTCTCGTAGACTACGATTTCGAGAACGCTTTCGGAAAATTTCAATTTGTTGAATCGAATTGTTTAAACAAATTATGAAAACGTGTTTTCTCGGCTTTATTTCTTGTAGATTACGATTTCTTAAAATTAAAATTTTTTGTCATATTTTGGTTAAGTAAATTGTTTAAACAAATTACGACGACATGTTACCTAAGTATTTTATTAATCGTAAAATACGTTTTTCAATAATTCTATTCAAAAATCAAAAACAAGATGCAGACAAATTCAAAAATATCGCTTATTGTCGTTGTCGCTCGCTGTCACCTTAAATTTTCTCATAGCATTTTTGTCCGAGCGGTATGCCGTCAGGTGTCTCATAACCCATCGGTAACACTGCTGACAGCCTAGTGTCCCTCGAAACGAAACAGTCCTCCGCGCGAATATAGGCTCCGCGCGATGTTGGCTGTAAAACAAACGACATCGCTGCAGTCTGATCGATGCTTGCCTCAACCACTTTGGCTCCTGAATTCCACGCCACTGAGACGTCGACCATCATGACGGCAAGCGACCTTGTGATTCGTTGAGAAACCCAAAATTCTATTGCTTCGCATTTAAAAACTATTGCTCCGAAAAAAAAACGCTTTTGCAGTTTTGCTTAAAATTGCATCCCGAACACGCCAGTAACGGGTTTATATGCTATCCTGAAACACCCTGTATATGATTATCCTATCTATCAAGATTTCAAATAAACTAGGATTTTTAAAGGGTTTCTGAAGCGACCACATTTTATATTTTTAAACAAATAATAAGACGATTATTTTATCGAAATATTACGAACATCGTTGGCGGAGCTCATAGCTGCAGAACGTGACATATAAGGTGATACTATGTTTATAAAACGGAGCAATCACCGGTGTCTCTGGTATAAAATTGCAATAACACAAAAATTAAGATGATTTTATTATAATATGTGCACATACGTACACACCCACCCACCCACACACACACACACACACACGCACACACACACACACACACATGCATATTTACACAGAGATTGAAGAATTAGTCATAGAAGTAAAGATGGAATATAAATCATTCTTTGAGAGATGCTCTCTCCCAGTATACTTTTCACGGTTTCAAGGAGCGTTGCTGGTAGTTAAAAGAAAAAATGACGGACAGTAACGTCGAACATGACTTGTATGAAAAAGCCGGACAAATAACTTCGGTGGAAAAGTATGTCATATGGGAGCAACGATGTGATGAGTTTATCGAGTCCTTGGAAGAACAAAGTCGAATCAAACGTCCGCGTTTATCGATTGGAAATCAACAATCGTTAATAGCTCAAATTATACGACTGGAAGGTTTGAGAAATTCAACACGATGTCGTTTTCTTCGTGTGGGTGCAGGATGTGAAAATCGTGAGACTGGGTTCATTTGGCGAGAAATCGATACAGCCTTCCAGAGTCGTATATTGACAGGTGCAGTGATAAATTACAATCACATGGAACCTCGGCAATTTCTCTAAAATGCTTGTGATATTGTGCTTTCACATATAAAAGACGCTATTGAAAAACACGACAGTGTAAAAGTTAATACAGTATTCAATGGCGAGTTTGTGACAGGTAATTAGCAGGCGAATAAAAGAATTAATACAAGTAATTTTGATCTTTTTCTCACGTCTAATTTACATGAGTGGTACGAGCAACGCGTTGTTGGATCCACTTTAGCAATGCTTGAAGAATTCCAAGAACGTGACAGTGGATGGGCTTTATCACGAATATTGAATTTGACAGTAAATATAAATAAATACAACCCTATGCGCGCTGGATGTCATTTTACATTACCACGGAAAATAATGATGACGCGAGCAGTAATTAATATTAAATCAAGAGATAATGCTTGTTTTGCGTGGGCAGTTGTCGCTGCTTTATGTCCAGCTGAGACGCACACTGACAGAACAACTTCATACCCTCACTACACAACGGTACTGAATCTCCAAGACATTGAATTTCCTGTGGCACTGAATCAAATTAAAAAATTTGAAGTTCAGAATGAATTATCAATTAATGTATATATTTTCGAGAAAGATACTATTCTCCCGATACGCGTTAGTGAGTGCAAGAAGGATAAGCACATCAATTTACTGTACTCTCAAGATCCGCTGGACAACAACGTCGGACATTTCGCAAGGATTAAAAACCTATCTCGTCTCGTCAGCTCACAGTTGAATAAACACAAAGCGAAAAAATATATCTGCGACCGGTATGTAAATTCCGCGTAAAAATATATATAATTTTAATTATACCAAAACTACAACATACTTTTCAAGAATTTGTTTTATTTGTTACAGATGTTTACAATACTTTCATTCAGAGCAGAAATTACTGCTACATACTGTGGATTGTGGAAACATCAACACCTGCGCCATCCGACTTCCAAACGACGCGAACAAGTTCTTCACGTTTAAAAACTTTAATCATAAATAGCGTCATCCATTTGTGGTGTATGCCGACCTTGAGTGCGTTTTGGCGAAAACTGACAACAAAAACATGGGGACAAAAATGTATCAACACCATGAGGTATTACTGAATACCTCATGGTGTTGATACATTTTTGTCCCCATGTTTTTGTTGTCAGTTTTCGCCAAAACGCACTCAAGGTCGGCATACACCACAAATGGATGACGCTATTTATGATTAAAGTTTTTAAACGTGAAGAACTTGTTCGCGTCGTTTGGAAGTCGGATGGCGCAGGTGTTGATGTACAGTACTATGCATTAATGCCTGGTCAGATCAAATTCATGGCGATTTTACCGACAGTGTATCGTCATTTGTTGAAGTTGGTCGAAGTTCGGCCGAGTTTCAGACTGATGTGTCACGCGTAATTTTTAACCACGAAATTAATAACCTAGCGAATACATGACAGCGGTGAGGTGATGTGACTGCGGGGGGCCAACTCATAGACAGGTAGGTTATAAACATTGGACCGAGAGACCATCCATGACCGAACAAGGTTAAGAGAATGTGGTGGTTATGTTGGCGTTCTTTTGGTGATGATGCAATGATACAACAAAAATGACAATAAATTAAAAACAGGTAAGAAATGGAAAATAAAAACAGTTAATGTGAAATAATAAAATTAGTTTAATTTATTTAATTTCCATGTGACAACATTTTAGGTTTGGCCATGTTGGCCAAAGCGCGTTCTTTATAACCGACGCATGAGAATTAATAACAATTCTATGGCTGATATAAAAATTCCAACATCAATCCCCAAATGAGTAGCAGCGATCGATTCATGACTGCGAAGCGGTGAAACTTAATCCTGCGGTTCGTCAAAGCTCATGTCAATAAAAAACATGTTTTCAGACGCAAGTATAGAAAAATATTGTTTTCATCCTTGCACCAGAAAAAGTTTTCATTACATGATAAACGAGCCTCCACAGTTCACTTAATAAATAATCCTTGAGCATTGCAACACGTGAAGCTTTTTTGTTTGACGGTAGAGGTTTATGAAAATTGTTATTTCGTCAAAAAGGTTTTCTATAGAACTAGAAAGTGATATTTAATGAATTAATGAAATAAAGCAAAATTCTACGAAAAATTACAAATGTCGTACGTTTTTTTCATTTTACTCGTCGAAAATTCCCACATTCAGTCTGAACCGAGTTTCAAATTTGTATTTTGTATGGTAAAGAATCACTTAGTAAGGAAACGGCCACGCTAATCGTTTTTGGATAGAACTCTTGTTGCAACAACATTTCGGTGTCTAACCCACATTCAAAAGTGTCCCACTTGATTCTTCTGAGATCAATTAACCGAAAGGTGTGCGCTGTAACGCAGTCCACACACCAGTGAGGGTAGCGCCGCTCGAAAGGTTCCAATAGTCTAGAACGATTTTATGTTTCGCATACAGATAGAATATTTCCCCACTCGGAGTGCTTAATTTTGTCTAACCCAAGCTGAAATCCAATCCCATCTCTGTTTCTGCAATCCACCAACTACTGGATGCAATATGGGCGTGGGTTAGACAACCGTCATGACAATGTCTCAGAATTCCCTAAAAAAATCCTGTCAAAAGCTGCTAGTTGGATAGAACTCTTGTTGCAACAACATTTCAGTGTCTAACCCACATTCAAAAGTGTCCCACTTGATTCTTCTGAGATCAATCAACCGAAAGGTGTGCGCTGTAACGCAGTCCACACACCAGTGAGGGTAGCGCCGCTCGAAAGGTTCCAATAGTCTAGAACGATTTTATGTTTCGCATACAGATAGAATATTTCCCCACTCGGAGTGCTTAATTTTGTCCAACCCAAGCTGAAATCCAATCCCATCTCTGTTTCTGCAATCCACCAACTACTGGATGCAATATGGGCGTGGGTTAGACAACCGTCATGACAATGTCTCAGAATTCCCTAAAAAAATCCTGTGAAAAGCTGCTAGTTGGATAGAACTCTTGTTGCAACAACATTTCGGTGTCTAACCCACATTCAAAAGTGTCCCACTTGATTCTTCTGAGATCAATTAACCGAAAGGTGTGCGCTGTAACGCAGTCCACACACCAGTGAGGGTAGCGCCGCTCGAAAGGTTCCAATAGTCTAGAACGATTTTATGTTTCGCATACAGATAGAATATTTCCCCACTCGGAGTGCTTAATTTTGTCTAACCCAAGCTGAAATCCAATCCCATCTCTGTTTCTGCAATCCACCAACTACTGGATGCAATATGGGCGTGGGTTAGACAACCGTCATGACAATGTCTCAGAATTCCCTAAAAAAATCCTGTCAAAAGCTGCTAGTTGGATAGAACTCTTGTTGCAACAACATTTCAGTGTCTAACCCACATTCAAAAGTGTCCCACTTGATTCTTCTGAGATCAATCAACCGAAAGGTGTGCGCTGTAACGCAGTCCACACACCAGTGAGGGTAGCGCCGCTCGAAAGGTTCCAATAGTCTAGAACGATTTTATGTTTCGCATACAGATAGAATATTTCCCCACTCGGAGTGCTTAATTTTGTCTAACCCAAGCTGAAATCCAATCCCATCTCTGTTTCTGCAATCCACCAACTACTGGATGCAATATGGGCGTGGGTTAGACAACCGTCATGACAATGTCTCAGAATTCCCTAAAAAAATCCTGTGAAAAGCTGCTAGTTGGATAGAACTCTTGTTGCAACAACATTTCGGTGTCTAACCCACATTCAAAAGTGTCCCACTTGATTCTTCTGAGATCAATTAACCGAAAGGTGTGCGCTGTAACGCAGTCCACACACCAGTGAGGGTAGCGCCGCTCGAAAGGTTCCAATAGACTAGAACGATTTTATGTTTCGCATACAGATAGAATATTTCCCCACTCGGAGTGCTTAATTTTGTCTAACCCAAGCTGAAATCCAATCCCATCTCTGTTTCTGCAATCCACCAACTACTGGATGCAATATGGGCGTGGGTTAGACAACCGTCATGACAATGTCTCAGAATTCCCTAAAAAAATCCTGTCAAAAACTGCTAGTTGGATAGAACTCTTGTTGCAACAACATTTCGGTGTCTAACCCACATTCAAAAGTGTCCCACTTGATTCTCCTGAGATCAATCAACCGAAAGGTGTGCGCTGTAACGCAGTCCACACAACAGTGAGGGTAGCGCCGCTCGAAAGGTTCCAATAGTCTAGAACGATTTTATGTTTCGCATACAGATAGAATATTTCCCCACTCGGAGTGCTTAATTTTGTCTAACCCAAGCTGAAATCCAATCCCATCTCTGTTTCTGCAATCCACCAACTACTGGATGCAATATGGGCGTGGGTTAGACAACCGTCATGACAATGTCTCAGAATTCCCTAAAAAAATCCTGTCAAAAGCTGCTAGTTGGATAGAACTCTTGTTGCAACAACATTTCGGTGTCTAACCCACATTCAAAAGTGTCCCACTTGATTCTTCTGAGATCAATTAACCGAAAGGTGTGCGCTGTAACGCAGTCCACACACCAGTGAGGGTAGCGCCGCTCGAAAGGTTCCAATAGTCTAGAACGATTTTATGTTTCGCATACAGATAGAATATTTCCCCACTCGGAGTGCTTAATTTTGTATAACCCAAGCTGAAATCCAATCCCATCTCTGTTTCTGCAATCCACCAACTACTGGATGCAATATGGGCGTGGGTTAGACAACCGTCATGACAATGTCTCAGAATTCCCTAAAAAAATCCTGTCAAAAGCTGCTAGTTGGATAGAACTCTTGTTGCAACAACATTTCAGTGTCTAACCCACATTCAAAAGTGTCCCACTTGATTCTTCTGAGATCAATCAACCGAAAGGTGTGCGCTGTAACGCAGTCCACACACCAGTGAGGGTAGCGCCGCTCGAAAGGTTCCAATAGTCTAGAACGATTTTATGTTTCGCATACAGATAGAATATTTCCCCACTCGGAGTGCTTAATTTTGTCTAACCCAAGCTGAAATCCAATCCCATCTCTGTTTCTGCAATCCACCAACTACTGGATGCAATATGGGCGTGGGTTAGACAACCGTCATGACAATGTCTCAGAATTCCCTAAAAAAATCCTGTGAAAAGCTGCTAGTTGGATAGAACTCTTGTTGCAACAACATTTCGGTGTCTAACCCACATTCAAAAGTGTCCCACTTGATTCTTCTGAGATCAATTAACCGAAAGGTGTGCGCTGTAACGCAGTCCACACACCAGTGAGGGTAGCGCCGCTCGAAAGGTTCCAATAGTCTAGAACGATTTTATGTTTCGCATACAGATAGAATATTTCCCCACTCGGAGTGCTTAATTTTGTCTAACCCAAGCTGAAATCCAATCCCATCTCTGTTTCTGCAATCCACCAACTACTGGATGCAATATGGGCGTGGGTTAGACAACCGTCATGACAATGTCTCAGAATTCCCTAAAAAAATCCTGTCAAAAGCTGCTAGTTGGATAGAACTCTTGTTGCAACAACATTTCAGTGTCTAACCCACATTCAAAAGTGTCCCACTTGATTCTTCTGAGATCAATCAACCGAAAGGTGTGCGCTGTAACGCAGTCCACACACCAGTGAGGGTAGCGCCGCTCGAAAGGTTCCAATAGTCTAGAACGATTTTATGTTTCGCATACAGATAGAATATTTCCCCACTCGGAGTGCTTAATTTTGTCTAACCCAAGCTGAAATCCAATCCCATCTCTGTTTCTGCAATCCACCAACTACTGGATGCAATATGGGCGTGGGTTAGACAACCGTCATGACAATGTCTCAGAATTCCCTAAAAAAATCCTGTGAAAAGCTGCTAGTTGGATAGAACTCTTGTTGCAACAACATTTCGGTGTCTAACCCACATTCAAAAGTGTCCCACTTGATTCTTCTGAGATCAATTAACCGAAAGGTGTGCGCTGTAACGCAGTCCACACACCAGTGAGGGTAGCGCCGCTCGAAAGGTTCCAATAGTCTAGAACGATTTTATGTTTCGCATACAGATAGAATATTTCCCCACTCGGAGTGCTTAATTTTGTCTAACCCAAGCTGAAATCCAATCCCATCTCTGTTTCTGCAATCCACCAACTACTGGATGCAATATGGGCGTGGGTTAGACAACCGTCATGACAATGTCTCAGAATTCCCTAAAAAAATCCTGTCAAAAACTGCTAGTTGGATAGAACTCTTGTTGCAACAACATTTCGGTGTCTAACCCACATTCAAAAGTGTCCCACTTGATTCTCCTGAGATCAATCAACCGAAAGGTGTGCGCTGTAACGCAGTCCACACAACAGTGAGGGTAGCGCCGCTCGAAAGGTTCCAATAGTCTAGAACGATTTTATGTTTCGCATACAGATAGAATATTTCCCCACTCGGAGTGCTTAATTTTGTCTAACCCAAGCTGAAATCCAATCCCATCTCTGTTTCTGCAATCCACCAACTACTGGATGCAATATGGGCGTGGGTTAGACAACCGTCATGACAATGTCTCAGAATTCCCTAAAAAAATCCTGTCAAAAGCTGCTAGTTGGATAGAACTCTTGTTGCAACAACATTTCGGTGTCTAACCCACATTCAAAAGTGTCCCACTTGATTCTTCTGAGATCAATTAACCGAAAGGTGTGCGCTGTAACGCAGTCCACACACCAGTGAGGGTAGCGCCGCTCGAAAGGTTCCAATAGTCTAGAACGATTTTATGTTTCGCATACAGATAGAATATTTCCCCACTCGGAGTGCTTAATTTTGTATAACCCAAGCTGAAATCCAATCCCATCTCTGTTTCTGCAATCCACCAACTACTGGATGCAATATGGGCGTGGGTTAGACAACCGTCATGACAATGTCTCAGAATTCCCTAAAAAAATCCTGTCAAAAGCTGCTAGTTGGATAGAACTCTTGTTGCAACAACATTTCAGTGTCTAACCCACATTCAAAAGTGTCCCACTTGATTCTTCTGAGATCAATCAACCGAAAGGTGTGCGCTGTAACGCAGTCCACACACCAGTGAGGGTAGCGCCGCTCGAAAGGTTCCAATAGTCTAGAACGATTTTATGTTTCGCATACAGATAGAATATTTCCCCACTCGGAGTGCTTAATTTTGTCTAACCCAAGCTGAAATCCAATCCCATCTCTGTTTCTGCAATCCACCAACTACTGGATGCAATATGGGCGTGGGTTAGACAACCGTCATGACAATGTCTCAGAATTCCCTAAAAAAATCCTGTGAAAAGCTGCTAGTTGGATAGAACTCTTGTTGCAACAACATTTCGGTGTCTAACCCACATTCAAAAGTGTCCCACTTGATTCTTCTGAGATCAATTAACCGAAAGGTGTGCGCTGTAACGCAGTCCACACACCAGTGAGGGTAGCGCCGCTCGAAAGGTTCCAATAGTCTAGAACGATTTTATGTTTCGCATACAGATAGAATATTTCCCCACTCGGAGTGCTTAATTTTGTCTAACCCAAGCTGAAATCCAATCCCATCTCTGTTTCTGCAATCCACCAACTACTGGATGCAATATGGGCGTGGGTTAGACAACCGTCATGACAATGTCTCAGAATTCCCTAAAAAAATCCTGTCAAAAGCTGCTAGTTGGATAGAACTCTTGTTGCAACAACATTTCAGTGTCTAACCCACATTCAAAAGTGTCCCACTTGATTCTTCTGAGATCAATCAACCGAAAGGTGTGCGCTGTAACGCAGTCCACACACCAGTGAGGGTAGCGCCGCTCGAAAGGTTCCAATAGTCTAGAACGATTTTATGTTTCGCATACAGATAGAATATTTCCCCACTCGGAGTGCTTAATTTTGTCTAACCCAAGCTGAAATCCAATCCCATCTCTGTTTCTGCAATCCACCAACTACTGGATGCAATATGGGCGTGGGTTAGACAACCGTCATGACAATGTCTCAGAATTCCCTAAAAAAATCCTGTGAAAAGCTGCTAGTTGGATAGAACTCTTGTTGCAACAACATTTCGGTGTCTAACCCACATTCAAAAGTGTCCCACTTGATTCTTCTGAGATCAATTAACCGAAAGGTGTGCGCTGTAACGCAGTCCACACACCAGTGAGGGTAGCGCCGCTCGAAAGGTTCCAATAGTCTAGAACGATTTTATGTTTCGCATACAGATAGAATATTTCCCCACTCGGAGTGCTTAATTTTGTCTAACCCAAGCTGAAATCCAATCCCATCTCTGTTTCTGCAATCCACCAACTACTGGATGCAATATGGGCGTGGGTTAGACAACCGTCATGACAATGTCTCAGAATTCCCTAAAAAAATCCTGTCAAAAACTGCTAGTTGGATAGAACTCTTGTTGCAACAACATTTCGGTGTCTAACCCACATTCAAAAGTGTCCCACTTGATTCTCCTGAGATCAATCAACCGAAAGGTGTGCGCTGTAACGCAGTCCACACAACAGTGAGGGTAGCGCCGCTCGAAAGGTTCCAATAGTCTAGAACGATTTTATGTTTCGCATACAGATAGAATATTTCCCCACTCGGAGTGCTTAATTTTGTCTAACCCAAGCTGAAATCCAATCCCATCTCTGTTTCTGCAATCCACCAACTACTGGATGCAATATGGGCGTGGGTTAGACAACCGTCATGACAATGTCTCAGAATTCCCTAAAAAAATCCTGTCAAAAGCTGCTAGTTGGATAGAACTCTTGTTGCAACAACATTTCAGTGTCTAACCCACATTCAAAAGTGTCCCACTTGATTCTTCTGAGATCAATCAACCGAAAGGTGTGCGCTGTAACGCAGTCCACACACCAGTGAGGGTAGCGCCGCTCGAAAGGTTCCAATAGTCTAGAACGATTTTATGTTTCGCATACAGATAGAATATTTCCCCACTCGGAGTGCTTAATTTTGTCTAACCCAAGCTGAAATCCAATCCCATCTCTGTTTCTGCAATCCACCAACTACTGGATGCAATATGGGCGTGGGTTAGACAACCGTCATGACAATGTCTCAGAATTCCCTAAAAAAATCCTGTGAAAAGCTGCTAGTTGGATAGAACTCTTGTTGCAACAACATTTCGGTGTCTAACCCACATTCAAAAGTGTCCCACTTGATTCTTCTGAGATCAATTAACCGAAAGGTGTGCGCTGTAACGCAGTCCACACACCAGTGAGGGTAGCGCCGCTCGAAAGGTTCCAATAGTCTAGAACGATTTTATGTTTCGCATACAGATAGAATATTTCCCCACTCGGAGTGCTTAATTTTGTCTAACCCAAGCTGAAATCCAATCCCATCTCTGTTTCTGCAATCCACCAACTACTGGATGCAATATGGGCGTGGGTTAGACAACCGTCATGACAATGTCTCAGAATTCCCTAAAAAAATCCTGTCAAAAACTGCTAGTTGGATAGAACTCTTGTTGCAACAACATTTCGGTGTCTAACCCACATTCAAAAGTGTCCCACTTGATTCTCCTGAGATCAATCAACCGAAAGGTGTGCGCTGTAACGCAGTCCACACAACAGTGAGGGTAGCGCCGCTCGAAAGGTTCCAATAGTCTAGAACGATTTTATGTTTCGCATACAGATAGAATATTTCCCCACTCGGAGTGCTTAATTTTGTCTAACCCAAGCTGAAATCCAATCCCATCTCTGTTTCTGCAATCCACCAACTACTGGATGCAATATGGGCGTGGGTTAGACAACCGTCATGACAATGTCTCAGAATTCCCTAAAAAAATCCTGTCAAAAGCTGCTAGTTGGATAGAACTCTTGTTGCAACAACATTTCGGTGTCTAACCCACA
>OZ022414.1:3775564-3961564 GCA_963989365.1 Rhimphoctona megacephalus
TAATCACGAAAGAACTCTGTCAGCGGACGCGGGACGATGGCAAAAATACGCTGACAGGGGCTTTTTTTAATTGGTCAAACCGTGTCAACGGTATTCAATTTTGAAAATAGCAGCTATCTCTCTCGCACTCACAGTGGCGAGATAGCGACTGATCCTTCACCTTAAACCGCAGGCAGAATTGTCAGCCGAGTCGGAGGCGAAAAATAAATAACTACTAATTCAATACAATTACAATAATAATACTTACTCGTTTATATTATTGTTCTGCAGGAATTCTAACATCGGCAAGCGGTTATTGCGAATGAAATTGCGGATGTACTCGGCACGATGCGGATGGTGAGGACCCTTGTAAATGAAAGAACAAATCTCTCGAACGACTTGACGAGGCAAAACTTCATTTCCTCGTAAAATTGTCAAATATTCCTCTTCATTGATGCGCATGAGGAGAATTCCGAGTAGGCGAGGGTTTTTAAAAAAATCAGTGAAATATCGTTGGCGCACCATTTTCAATGCAACGTCGTGACAGGAGACGGAAACTTTCAATGACACTTCAGTGCTCGCTTTCACATAAAGTTTTCATTTGTTTGTTAATCTGATCGCAAATAAATTCGATTGGAATTACGCACAACTTCACATCGCTGAACACAGGTTCGATTCTAACGAAAGAAAACTACCCAAAGATTTCCGAAGTCTCGTTTGTCGGTGACGATCGTCGCATCAGGTAAGTAAAGGAGGTAAGTATGGTTTCATTGATTGATGTTTTTGAGCTTTATTTTTGGTTTTCTTGCTTTTTTTTTACTTTTTTTTCGTTTTTATCTTTTCATTTTTTTTCAGGATTTTACAGTTTAAGCATACTAGCGAGGACCTCGACGACTTACACGCTACATCGAAGGATTTGACGTGTCTGTATACGCGCGCCCGACAACACGTTCAAAGGGGTCTGCGTGCCCATCCTAGCCAATCCCTGGCAAGAAAATACCTGGTTGGTCACGACTGAGATCTTTCCGCTGGATCGATTTCCGCTGGAAATCGTTTAATGCAAGCGAAAGTCGGTACTCGGGGGTTTCGGGGTCGCTGATTACAAATCTGCACTTGAAATTTCAAAAATCAAGATGGCGGATCCAATATGGCGGACAACAAATGCGAAATCGTTTAATGCAAGCGAAAGTCGGTACTCGGGGGTTTTCGGGGTCGCTGATTACAAATCTGCACTTGAAATTTCAAAAATCAAGATGGCGGATCCAATATTGCGGACAACAAATGCGAAATAGTTTAAACCAAGCGAAAGTCGGTACTCGGGGGTTTTCGGGGTCGCTGATTACAAATCTGCACTTGAAATTTCTCAAATCAAGATGGCGGATCCAATATGGCGGACAACAAATGCGAAATCGTTTAATGCAAGCGAAAGTCGGTACTCGGGGGTTTTCGGGGTCGCTGATTACAAATCTGCACTTGAAATTTCAAAAATGAAGATGGCGGATCCAATATGGCGGACAACAAATGCGAAATCGTTTAATGCAAGCGAAAGTTGGTACTCGAGGGTTTTCGGGGTCGCTGATTACAAATCTGCACTTGAAATTTCAAAAATCAAGATGGCGGATCCAAGATGGCGGACAACAGATGCGAAATCGTTTAATGCAAGCGAAAGTTGGTACTCGAGGGTTTTCGGGGTCGCTGATTACAAATCTGCACTTGAAATTTCAAAAATCAAGATGGCGGATCCAATATGGCGGACAACAAATGCGAAATCGTTTAATGCAAGCGAAAGTTGGTACTCGGGGGTTTTTGGGGTCGCTGATTACAAATCTGCACTTGAAATTTCAAAAATCAAGATGGCGGATCCAATATTGCGGACAACAAATGCGAAATAGTTTAAACCAAGCGAAAGTCGGTACTCGGGGGTTTTCGGGGTCGCTGATTACAAATCTGCACTTGAAATTTCTCAAATCAAGATGGCGGATCCAATATGGCGGACAACAAATGCGAAATCGTTTAATGCAAGCGAAAGTCGGTACTCGGGGGTTTTCGGGGTCGCTGATTACAAATCTGCACTTGAAATTTCAAAAATGAAGATGGCGGATCCAATATGGCGGACAACAAATGCGAAATCGTTTAATGCAAGCGAAAGTTGGTACTCGAGGGTTTTCGGGGTCGCTGATTACAAATCTGCACTTGAAATTTCAAAAATCAAGATGGCGGATCCAAGATGGCGGACAACAAATGCGAAATCGTTTAATGCAAGCGAAAGTTGGTACTCGAGGGTTTTCGGGGTCGCTGATTACAAATCTGCACTTGAAATTTCAAAAATCAAGATGGCGGATCCAATATGGCGGACAACAAATGCGAAATCGTTTAATGCAAGCGAAAGTTGGTACTCGGGGGTTTTCGGGGTCGCTGATTACAAATCTGCACCCAAAATTTCGAAATTGAAGATGGTGGATACAATATGGCGGACAATAACTGCGAAAATCGTTTAAAAAAAGCGAAAGTTGGTACGCGGGGGTTTCCGGGTTCACCGATTAAAAATCTGTATCCAAAATTTCGAAATTCAAAATGGTGGATCTAACATGGCGGACCATAAAATCAAAAGTTTTTTGATGGAAGCAAAAGTTGGTACTCGAGGGCTTTCGGGGTCACTGATCACAAATCTACTATCAACATTTGGAAATTCAAGATGGTGGATACTATTCGCTCGCTATTATTCTTAACCAAAAAGTCGGGCAATTGATGAACGATTCTTTTTATTTCAAATAATTACATTATTTTCGAATTATACAATCTAATACAATGAAAATTCAAAACAATCAACACGTAAAATGAACAAGTGAAATGAAAATGAAGAAACACTTGAAAAAAAAAAAACGATCCATCCGTTCGTGGATGCATCGTTGGTTTGCACCAAGCGGGCTGGTCGAGGGAACGAATTCGAGCCGCGATTGGATGCAATAGAAAAACGGTTGATCTTTGGATCAATAAGTTCAACGGAGGTGGTGACGCGGCTCTGAAGGACCACCGAAAAAGCAACAAGAGACCGCTCAGAACGACACCGGAAGAAGATGTTCGGCTATGCGAAGCTGTGGAAGAAACTCCATTCACAACAATCGCCGAAGCACTGAATCGGACGGAAATCAATATAAGCGTGAGCACAGCTAGACGGCGATTGAAAAATGTTGGGGTAACTGCTCATCGTCCGGTAAAGAAAACGCCACTATCCGAACAGCACCGTCTACAGCTGTAAACAAGACGGACATTAACGTAAGCGTCAGCACAGCTGAATGTCGTTTGAAAAATGTTGGACTCACTGTTCATTTTCCGGTGAACAAAACTCCACTAACGGAGGACCACCGACGACAGTGACTGATTTTCGCTCAGAAGCATTGGTGGTGGTCGCCCGAATAGTGGGCTTCAGTCCTATGGTCACAGGGGCTCGAGAATTTCAAGCGGACCCGGGCTGTGTGGTTCTTCAACAATGGTGCTATTCAATTTCCGTTGAGTCTTGGTCGCGCATCTCCGCCGCTCAAGTGATGGCACTAAGCACAATCCAGGAGGAATGAATTCCAGGGATTATGGAAAGATCTGGAAAAACAACCCACCACCCCCACCATAGTCGGTTTTCCCGTCGACCGGTATTCGTGCATTGAATGAATACACGATCATACTGAGGTCATCTCAGGAGACGATAACATGATTCAACCAATGCCCGGATATCCAAATCATCGTTTGGCCAAGCAAACCTCCAAATACGGATCCACTTGAAAACTTGCGGAATAATGGTACTTGTGCTGTAAAACGAAATTTTTATATAATCAATTGGAAATTCTGAAATTTTGGGATAAATTGAAGCATGAAAAATTATGGAATGTAAAAGTAGGGTAGAGTTTCAAAAACGACCTCCATGCTTACAGGGGAATCTTAGTATGGGATCCACGATCCGTTGCTCTCGATGACACACTGCATTCGGTTTGGCATGGAGTTGACGAGATTGAGGCAAAGGTTCGGCTTCGCCTCCATCTCATGCCAAACCCGATGCACGTGTGCCACGAGAGCATCCCGGTTTCGGTCTTCACCAGATTCCCACTCACGAACCATGACACCTATTGGGATATAGAAATTTTTATTAATCAACTTTTTATTCATTTATTCCGTATTATTGGAACCCGCAAGATATGCGCAAGAAAGTCCCCCACCGAAGTAACCTGGTAAATCAAAGTTAATGCTGATATAACATACTCCACAAGTTTTCAATGGGGTTTAAATCCGGAGATTTACTGGGCCAATTGATGACGTTGACGTCCGGGTGCTCGTTGAACCATGCCGTCGTCTCCCGAGATGTGTGGACCGCAGCACGATCTTGCATAAATTCAATCCCTGGATACTGATCAACGGGAAAGCGAACTCTGGCGGCTGGCAGCATAACGTTTCCCAGAACGTTGACATAATCCCCCGAATTCATCCTTGGTGGGATCTCGCATAGGGCCATCACTCCAGCCGCGGACATACATCCCCAAAACCCAACAGATATTCTTCCGCTCCATTGTCTCTGTACCACATAGCGTTCGTCCAGTTGAAATTCCCTCGCCCTCGGACGATAAACGTGTCTTCGCCCATCATCCGAAGACTTGAACACCTATACAGGGCGTGGGAGGAAAGCATTGAGCAGCAGCTCAAAAGTTTGTTATTTACATTTTTTCGGTAAATCTAATCTTTCATGAAATGACGCCGAAAAAACGTAAATTTTATGCAAAAATCAGGTTCAGTGACCTGTAGTACCTCGTCGGTGTGAGTGCCGGTTAAGCTGCTATAAACGGTTTTTTAGAGCGTCTAATCATACAATTTTTTCACCTCCTCTGGGAAAGTTCTTAAAATTAAAATTAAGAGCTGTTCTTTGAGGGAATTTTTTTTTCTTCATAGTCGGTCGAAAGTACGCACTTTCCGCATCGATATTGAGGCAGAAAGCTTGACATTGCTGCATTGATAAAAAAAACACGATCGGCCTCTATCAGCGGGAATAATTTTTTTTTTCTGCACCCCTGTCACTTCTACAGTCAGTGATTTGTGTCTTACCGTTTTTTTGAGGTTCGATCGCCATAATCATAATAGTATACACAAAGTAACGGCAAAATGATCAAATACAATTTTTTCAAGATAATTTCTTGAAATTTCGCGTGAATCTTCTTGAGCGTCGTATTTTAATGTATAAAAAATCTGAAAAGGTTTCAGAGCCTGGCAATCGAGATATTTAGTGCTTAAAATCGCAACTCCAACATGAGGTCTTATGGGAAGTTACGAAGAAAGGCGATATTTTACAACTCGATTTCTAAGCGGTTAAACTTCTTCAAATTTTGCCCACAGTTGAGTATGATTTTTAAGAAGATTCATACGAATGTTAAACAATGGAATCTGGAATTTATCGAACGCATGAGAAACGATGGAACCTCCTTAATGTCAAAGCTGATTTTTCTTTGCTTGAAAGCAAAAACATGCAATCAAATTGTTATAATATAATAATTTTTTCGTTCAATCATTTAATGGTAAACAATATAAGGGAACATGGGGTAAAGTGGGCTCCTTAAGAAATTAAGCTAGATACTACTTTTATATTCCAAAATTGATTTGTCGTATTTTCGATATCGTGTAAATAAATGTATGGGGCAAAGTAGGCTCCTCTTAAAAGAAATGCTCTTTTGACGATTCTAAATCATTTACATCGAAATTCATCGAAATTGGGGAAAATTGAAGTTATGTGAAAATAAATGAGAAATGGGGCAAAGTGTGTTCCCCTATTTGTTTTGTTATTTGTATATAACCTAAAGTTTGAAAAAAAATGATACGCTTAATTATGATTACGCTGATGATGACAATTAATTGTTATTTTTGTATTTGCATTTGCTTTTTTTTTTGTATTTGATGCCTGCCCCCGACCAGCAGCACTCGCTTCGCTCGTGCCGCAAATGTCGGGGCACGCATCAAATACGAAAGAAAAGCAAATCACGAATCTATCGTGATCGAGCGTACTTCCGACCGGCTATGAAGAAAAATAGTATACACTACACGGGCAGAAGTTTGACAGCCCTGAACTGCGCAACATGTTGCCCTCGGCTTCGCCTCGGGCTTCATGATGCGCAGTGCAGGAATGTCAAACTTTCTGCCCTTGTAGTGTAATATACTATTTTTCCACATTTCCAACAATATTCTTAGCTGGGAGCGTGAAAAAAAATTATCGTTAAAAAAAAAGCACCCTAATACAGAAAGTGTGGGGTACTATATAGGGTTAAAAAATAACATTTTCTGCCCTCCGGGCCGAAAGCGGCTACTTTCGGCCCGCTGCGCGGGCCGAAGTTGCCGCATTCCGCCTTCATCGGACAGAAAAATCGTATACACACCACGGGCAGGAAAAAGTAAAGCCTCAGACCACATGTTTGTCAGCCTCGGCTTCGCCTCGGCCGACAATTACATGTGATCTGAGACTTTCCTTATTTTCCTGCCCTAGGTGTGTAATATACTATTTATGAAATACGAAATACCTTTTCGTCGGACCATACGACTGAAGCCCACTGTTCGGGCGTCCATCCCAAATGCTCCTGAGCGAAGAGGAGTCGCTGTTGACGGTGCTGTTCGGATAGTGGCGTTTTATTTACCGGACGATGAGCAGTAACCCCAACACTTTTAAATCGCCGTCTAGCCGTGCTTACGCTAATATCTATCCCTGTCTCATTCAGTGCTGCGGCAATTGTTGTGAATGGAGTTTCTTCCAAAGCTTCGCATAGCCGAACATCTTCTTCCGGTGTCGTTTTGAGCGGCCTTTTGTTGCTTTTTCGATGGTCCTTCAGAGCCGCGTCACCACCTCCGTTGAACTTATTGATCCAAAGATCAACCGTTTTTCTATTGCATCCAATCGCGGCTCGAATTCGTTCCCTCGACCAGCCCGCTTGGTGCAAACCAACGATGCGTCCACGAACAGATGGATCGTAATTTGCAAAAATGTTGCGCTCCTCTTCGTGAGCTTCGGCCATGATTAGTGATACAGGTTGAAGATAGTTACAATACAAACAAAACACAGCGCATTACTGCTACATTGTGTCAAGAATATCGTGGATGGTTCGCTATTATGAGAATTGACCACAATATTCCAGTACAATGAAACGGAAGCATGACTCAGAACGCTTAAAAACGATTGGCATGGCCGTTCCCTTACTAAGTGTTTCTTTACTGTACAAAATATAAAATTAAAACTCGGTTTACACTGAATGTGAGAATTTTCGATGAGTAAAATAAAAAACGTACGACATTAGTAAGTTTTTGTGAAATTTTGCTTTATTTCATTCATTAATCAAATATCAGTTTATAGTTTTATAGGAAACCTTTTTGACAACATAACAATTTTCCATAACCTCTACTGTCAAATAAAAAAGCTTCACGTATTGCAATGCTGAAGGAATATTTATTAAGTGAACTGTGCAGGCTCGTTTATCATGTAATCGAAACTGCTTTTGGTGCAAGGAAGAAAGAAATATTTTCCTCTCTGTTGTTGCAAAAAGAGTTCTATCCAACTAGCAGCTTTTGACAGGGTTTTTCGCGAAATTCCATGACATTGTCATGACGGTTGTCTAACCCACGCCCATATTGCATCCAGTAGTTGGTGGATTGCAGAAACAGAGATGGGATTGGATTTCAGCTTGGGTTAGACAAAATTAAGCACTCCGAGTGGGGAAATATTCTATCTGTATGCGAAACATAAAATCGTTCTAGACTATTGGAACCTTTCGAGCGGCGCTACCCTCACTGGTGTGTGGACTGCGTTACAGCGCACACCTTTCGGTTAATTGATCTCAGAAGAATCAAGTGGGACACTTTTGAATGTGGGTTAGACACCGAAATGTTGTTGCAACAAGAGTTCTATCCAACTAGCAGCTTTTGACAGGGTTTTTCGCGAAATTCCATGACATTGTCATGACGGTTGTCTAACCCACGCCCATATTGCATCCAGTAGTTGGTGGATTGCAGAAACAGAGATGGGATTGGATTTCAGCTTGGGTTAGACAAAATTAAGCACTCCCAGTGGGGAAATATTATATCTGTATGCGAAACATAAAATCGTTCTAGACTATTGGAACCTTTCGAGCGGCGCTACCCTCACTGGTGTGTGGACTGCGTTACAGCGCACACCTTTCGGTTAATTGATCTCAGGAGAATCAAGTGGGACACTTTTGAATGTGGGTTAGACACCGAAATGTTGTTGCAACAAGAGTTCTATCCAACTAGCAGCTTTTGACAGGATTTTTTTAGGGAATTCTGAGACATTGTCATGACGGTTGTCTAACCCACGCCCATATTGCATCCAGTAGTTGGTGGATTGCAGAAACAGAGATGGGATTGGATTTCAGCTTGGGTTAGACAAAATTAAGCACTCCGAGTGGGGAAATATTCTATCTGTATGCGAAACATAAAATCGTTCTAGACTATTGGAACCTTTCGAGCGGCGCTACCCTCACTGTTGTGTGGACTGCGTTACAGCGCACACCTTTCGGTTGATTGATCTCAGGAGAATCAAGTGGGACACTTTTGAATGTGGGTTAGACACCGAAATGTTGTTGCAACAAGAGTTCTATCCAACTAGCAGTTTTTGACAGGATTTTTTTAGGGAATTCTGAGACATTGTCATGACGGTTGTCTAACCCACGCCCATATTGCATCCAGTAGTTGGTGGATTGCAGAAACAGAGATGGGATTGGATTTCAGCTTGGGTTAGACAAAATTAAGCACTCCGAGTGGGGAAATATTCTATCTGTATGCGAAACATAAAATCGTTCTAGACTATTGGAACCTTTCGAGCGGCGCTACCCTCACTGGTGTGTGGACTGCGTTACAGCGCACACCTTTCGGTTAATTGATCTCAGAAGAATCAAGTGGGACACTTTTGAATGTGGGTTAGACACCGAAATGTTGTTGCAACAAGAGTTCTATCCAACTAGCAGCTTTTCACAGGATTTTTTTAGGGAATTCTGAGACATTGTCATGACGGTTGTCTAACCCACGCCCATATTGCATCCAGTAGTTGGTGGATTGCAGAAACAGAGATGGGATTGGATTTCAGCTTGGGTTAGACAAAATTAAGCACTCCGAGTGGGGAAATATTCTATCTGTATGCGAAACATAAAATCGTTCTAGACTATTGGAACCTTTCGAGCGGCGCTACCCTCACTGGTGTGTGGACTGCGTTACAGCGCACACCTTTCGGTTGATTGATCTCAGAAGAATCAAGTGGGACACTTTTGAATGTGGGTTAGACACCGAAATGTTGTTGCAACAAGAGTTCTATCCAACTAGCAGCTTTTGACAGGATTTTTTTAGGGAATTCTGAGACATTGTCATGACGGTTGTCTAACCCACGCCCATATTGCATCCAGTAGTTGGTGGATTGCAGAAACAGAGATGGGATTGGATTTCAGCTTGGGTTAGACAAAATTAAGCACTCCGAGTGGGGAAATATTCTATCTGTATGCGAAACATAAAATCGTTCTAGACTATTGGAACCTTTCGAGCGGCGCTACCCTCACTGTTGTGTGGACTGCGTTACAGCGCACACCTTTCGGTTGATTGATCTCAGGAGAATCAAGTGGGACACTTTTGAATGTGGGTTAGACACCGAAATGTTGTTGCAACAAGAGTTCTATCCAACTAGCAGTTTTTGACAGGATTTTTTTAGGGAATTCTGAGACATTGTCATGACGGTTGTCTAACCCACACCCATATTGCATCCAGTAGTTGGTGGATTGCAGAAACAGAGATGGGATTGGATTTCAGCTTGGGTTAGACAAAATTAAGCACTCCGAGTGGGGAAATATTCTATCTGTATGCGAAACATAAAATCGTTCTAGACTATTGGAACCTTTCGAGCGGCGCTACCCTCACTGTTGTGTGGACTGCGTTACAGCGCACACCTTTCGGTTGATTGATCTCAGGAGAATCAAGTGGGACACTTTTGAATGTGGGTTAGACACCGAAATGTTGTTGCAACAAGAGTTCTATCCAACTAGCAGTTTTTGACAGGATTTTTTTAGGGAATTCTGAGACATTGTCATGACGGTTGTCTAACCCACGCCCATATTGCATCCAGTAGTTGGTGGATTGCAGAAACAGAGATGGGATTGGATTTCAGCTTGGGTTAGACAAAATTAAGCACTCCGAGTGGGGAAATATTCTATCTGTATGCGAAACATAAAATCGTTCTAGACTATTGGAACCTTTCGAGCGGCGCTACCCTCACTGGTGTGTGGACTGCGTTACAGCGCACACCTTTCGGTTAATTGATCTCAGAAGAATCAAGTGGGACACTTTTGAATGTGGGTTAGACACCGAAATGTTGTTGCAACAAGAGTTCTATCCAACTAGCAGCTTTTGACAGGATTTTTTTAGGGAATTCGGAGACATTGTCATGACGGTTGTCTAACCCACGCCCATATTGCATCCAGTAGTTGGTGGATTGCAGAAACAGAGATGGGATTGGATTTCAGCTTGGGTTAGACAAAATTAAGCACTCCGAGTGGGGAAATATTCTATCTGTATGCGAAACATAAAATCGTTCTAGACTATTGGAACCTTTCGAGCGGCGCTACCCTCACTGGTGTGTGGACTGCGTTACAGCGCACACCTTTCGGTTGATTGATCTCAGAAGAATCAAGTGGGACACTTTTGAATGTGGGTTAGACACTGAAATGTTGTTGCAACAAGAGTTCTATCCAACTAGCAGCTTTTGACAGGATTTTTTTAGGGAATTCTGAGACATTGTCATGACGGTTGTCTAACCCACGCCCATATTGCATCCAGTAGTTGGTGGATTGCAGAAACAGAGATGGGATTGGATTTCAGCTTGGGTTAGACAAAATTAAGCACTCCGAGTGGGGAAATATTCTATCTGTATGCGAAACCTAAAATCGTTCTAGACTATTGGAACCTTTCGAGCGGCGCTACCCTCACTGGTGTGTGGACTGCGTTACAGCGCACACCTTTCGGTTAATTGATCTCAGGAGAATCAAGTGGGACACTTTTGAATGTGGGTTAGACACCGAAATGTTGTTGCAACAAGAGTTCTATCCAACTAGCAGCTTTTGACAGGATTTTTTTAGGGAATTCTGAGACATTGTCATGACGGTTGTCTAACCCACGCCCATATTGCATCCAGTAGTTGGTGGATTGCAGAAACAGAGATGGGATTGGATTTCAGCTTGGGTTAGACAAAATTAAGCACTCCGAGTGGGGAAATATTCTATCTGTATGCGAAACATAAAATCGTTCTAGACTATTGGAACCTTTCGAGCGGCGCTACCCTCACTGTTGTGTGGACTGCGTTACAGCGCACACCTTTCGGTTGATTGATCTCAGGAGAATCAAGTGGGACACTTTTGAATGTGGGTTAGACACCGAAATGTTGTTGCAACAAGAGTTCTATCCAACTAGCAGTTTTTGACAGGATTTTTTTAGGGAATTCTGAGACATTGTCATGACGGTTGTCTAACCCACGCCCATATTGCATCCAGTAGTTGGTGGATTGCAGAAACAGAGATGGGATTGGATTTCAGCTTGGGTTAGACAAAATTAAGCACTCCGAGTGGGGAAATATTCTATCTGTATGCGAAACATAAAATCGTTCTAGACTATTGGAACCTTTCGAGCGGCGCTACCCTCACTGTTGTGTGGACTGCGTTACAGCGCACACCTTTCGGTTGATTGATCTCAGGATAATCAAGTGGGACACTTTTGAATGTGGGTTAGACACCGAAATGTTGTTGCAACAAGAGTTCTATCCAACTAGCAGTTTTTGACAGGATTTTTTTAGGGAATTCTGAGACATTGTCATGACGGTTGTCTAACCCACGCCCATATTGCATCCAGTAGTTGGTGGATTGCAGAAACAGAGATGGGATTGGATTTCAGCTTGGGTTAGACAAAATTAAGCACTCCGAGTGGGGAAATATTCTATCTGTATGCGAAACATAAAATCGTTCTAGACTATTGGAACCTTTCGAGCGGCGCTACCCTCACTGGTGTGTGGACTGCGTTACAGCGCACACCTTTCGGTTAATTGATCTCAGAAGAATCAAGTGGGACACTTTTGAATGTGGGTTAGACACCGAAATGTTGTTGCAACAAGAGTTCTATCCAACTAGCAGCTTTTGACAGGATTTTTTTAGGGAATTCGGAGACATTGTCATGACGGTTGTCTAACCCACGCCCATATTGCATCCAGTAGTTGGTGGATTGCAGAAACAGAGATGGGATTGGATTTCAGCTTGGGTTAGACAAAATTAAGCACTCCGAGTGGGGAAATATTCTATCTGTATGCGAAACATAAAATCGTTCTAGACTATTGGAACCTTTCGAGCGGCGCTACCCTCACTGGTGTGTGGACTGCGTTACAGCGCACACCTTTCGGTTGATTGATCTCAGAAGAATCAAGTGGGACACTTTTGAATGTGGGTTAGACACTGAAATGTTGTTGCAACAAGAGTTCTATCCAACTAGCAGCTTTTGACAGGATTTTTTTAGGGAATTCTGAGACATTGTCATGACGGTTGTCTAACCCACGCCCATATTGCATCCAGTAGTTGGTGGATTGCAGAAACATAGATGGGATTGGATTTCAGCTTGGGTTAGACAAAATTAAGCACTCCGAGTGGGGAAATATTCTATCTGTATGCGAAACATAAAATCGTTCTAGACTATTGGAACCTTTCGAGCGGCGCTACCCTCACTGGTGTGTGGACTGCGTTACAGCGCACACCTTTCGGTTAATTGATCTCAGGAGAATCAAGTGGGACACTTTTGAATGTGGGTTAGACACCGAAATGTTGTTGCAACAAGAGTTCTATCCAACTAGCAGCTTTTGACAGGATTTTTTTAGGGAATTCTGAGACATTGTCATGACGGTTGTCTAACCCACGCCCATATTGCATCCAGTAGTTGGTGGATTGCAGAAACAGAGATGGGATTGGATTTCAGCTTGGGTTAGACAAAATTAAGCACTCCGAGTGGGGAAATATTCTATCTGTATGCGAAACATAAAATCGTTCTAGACTATTGGAACCTTTCGAGCGGCGCTACCCTCACTGTTGTGTGGACTGCGTTACAGCGCACACCTTTCGGTTGATTGATCTCAGGAGAATCAAGTGGGACACTTTTGAATGTGGGTTAGACACCGAAATGTTGTTGCAACAAGAGTTCTATCCAACTAGCAGTTTTTGACAGGATTTTTTTAGGGAATTCTGAGACATTGTCATGACGGTTGTCTAACCCACGCCCATATTGCATCCAGTAGTTGGTGGATTGCAGAAACAGAGATGGGATTGGATTTCAGCTTGGGTTAGACAAAATTAAGCACTCCGAGTGGGGAAATATTCTATCTGTATGCGAAACATAAAATCGTTCTAGACTATTGGAACCTTTCGAGCGGCGCTACCCTCACTGGTGTGTGGACTGCGTTACAGCGCACACCTTTCGGTTGATTGATCTCAGGAGAATCAAGTGGGACACTTTTGAATGTGGGTTAGACACCGAAATGTTGTTGCAACAAGAGTTCTATCCAACTAGCAGTTTTTGACAGGATTTTTTTAGGGAATTCTGAGACATTGTCATGACGGTTGTCTAACCCACGCCCATATTGCATCCAGTAGTTGGTGGATTGCAGAAACAGAGATGGGATTGGATTTCAGCTTGGGTTAGACAAAATTAAGCACTCCGAGTGGGGAAATATTCTATCTGTATGCGAAACATAAAATCGTTCTAGACTATTGGAACCTTTCGAGCGGCGCTACCCTCACTGGTGTGTGGACTGCGTTACAGCGCACACCTTTCGGTTAATTGATCTCAGAAGAATCAAGTGGGACACTTTTGAATGTGGGTTAGACACCGAAATGTTGTTGCAACAAGAGTTCTATCCAACTAGCAGCTTTTGACAGGATTTTTTTAGGGAATTCTGAGACATTGTCATGACGGTTGTCTAACCCACGCCCATATTGCATCCAGTAGTTGGTGGATTGCAGAAACAGAGATGGGATTGGATTTCAGCTTGGGTTAGACAAAATTAAGCACTCCGAGTGGGGAAATATTCTATCTGTATGCGAAACATAAAATCGTTCTAGACTATTGGAACCTTTCGAGCGGCGCTACCCTCACTGGTGTGTGGACTGCGTTACAGCGCACACCTTTCGGTTGATTGATCTCAGAAGAATCAAGTGGGACACTTTTGAATGTGGGTTAGACACTGAAATGTTTTTGCAACAAGAGTTCTATCCAACTAGCAGCTTTTGACAGGATTTTTTTAGGGAATTCTGAGACATTGTCATGACGGTTGTCTAACCCACGCCCATATTGCATCCAGTAGTTGGTGGATTGCAGAAACAGAGATGGGATTGGATTTCAGCTTGGGTTAGACAAAATTAAGCACTCCGAGTGGGGAAATATTCTATCTGTATGCGAAACATAAAATCGTTCTAGACTATTGGAACCTTTCGAGCGGCGCTACCCTCACTGGTGTGTGGACTGCGTTACAGCGCACACCTTTCGGTTAATTGATCTCAGAAGAATCAAGTGGGACACTTTTGAATGTGGGTTAGACACCGAAATGTTGTTGCAACAAGAGTTCTATCCAACTAGCAGCTTTTGACAGGATTTTTTTAGGGAATTCTGAGACATTGTCATGACGGTTGTCTAACCCACGCCCATATTGCATCCAGTAGTTGGTGGATTGCAGAAACAGAGATGGGATTGGATTTCAGCTTGGGTTAGACAAAATTAAGCACTCCGAGTGGGGAAATATTCTATCTGTATGCGAAACATAAAATCGTTCTAGACTATTGGAACCTTTCGAGCGGCGCTACCCTCACTGGTGTGTGGACTGCGTTACAGCGCACACCTTTCGGTTGATTGATCTCAGAAGAATCAAGTGGGACACTTTTGAATGTGGGTTAGACACTGAAATGTTGTTGCAACAAGAGTTCTATCCAACTAGCAGCTTTTGACAGGATTTTTTTAGGGAATTCTGAGACATTGTCATGACGGTTGTCTAACCCACGCCCATATTGCATCCAGTAGTTGGTGGATTGCAGAAACAGAGATGGGATTGGATTTCAGCTTGGGTTAGACAAAATTAAGCACTCCGAGTGGGGAAATATTCTATCTGTATGCGAAACATAAAATCGTTCTAGACTATTGGAACCTTTCGAGCGGCGCTACCCTCACTGGTGTGTGGACTGCGTTACAGCGCAAACCTTTCGGTTAATTGATCTCAGGAGAATCAAGTGGGACACTTTTGAATGTGGGTTAGACACCGAAATGTTGTTGCAACAAGAGTTCTATCCAACCAGCAGCTTTTGACAGGATTTTTTTAGGGAATTCTGAGACATTGTCATGACGGTTGTCTAACCCACGCCCATATTGCATCCAGTAGTTGGTGGATTGCAGAAACAGAGATGGGATTGGATTTCAGCTTGGGTTAGACAAAATTAAGCACTCCGAGTGGGGAAATATTCTATCTGTATGCGAAACATAAAATCGTTCTAGACTATTGGAACCTTTCGAGCGGCGCTACCCTCACTGTTGTGTGGACTGCGTTACAGCGCACACCTTTCGGTTGATTGATCTCAGGAGAATCAAGTGGGACACTTTTGAATGTGGGTTAGACACCGAAATGTTGTTGCAACAAGAGTTCTATCCAACTAGCAGTTTTTGACAGGATTTTTTTAGGGAATTCTGAGACATTGTCATGACGGTTGTCTAACCCACGCCCATATTGCATCCAGTAGTTGGTGGATTGCAGAAACAGAGATGGGATTGGATTTCAGCTTGGGTTAGACAAAATTAAGCACTCCGAGTGGGGAAATATTCTATCTGTATGCGAAACATAAAATCGTTCTAGACTATTGGAACCTTTCGAGCGGCGCTACCCTCACTGGTGTGTGGACTGCGTTACAGCGCACACCTTTCGGTTGATTGATCTCAGGAGAATCAAGTGGGACACTTTTGAATGTGGGTTAGACACCGAAATGTTGTTGCAACAAGAGTTCTATCCAACTAGCAGTTTTTGACAGGATTTTTTTAGGGAATTCTGAGACATTGTCATGACGGTTGTCTAACCCACGCCCATATTGCATCCAGTAGTTGGTGGATTGCAGAAACAGAGATGGGATTGGATTTCAGCTTGGGTTAGACAAAATTAAGCACTCCGAGTGGGGAAATATTCTATCTGTATGCGAAACATAAAATCGTTCTAGACTATTGGAACCTTTCGAGCGGCGCTACCCTCACTGGTGTGTGGACTGCGTTACAGCGCACACCTTTCGGTTAATTGATCTCAGAAGAATCAAGTGGGACACTTTTGAATGTGGGTTAGACACCGAAATGTTGTTGCAACAAGAGTTCTATCCAACTAGCAGCTTTTCACAGGATTTTTTTAGGGAATTCTGAGACATTGTCATGACGGTTGTCTAACCCACGCCCATATTGCATCCAGTAGTTGGTGGATTGCAGAAACAGAGATGGGATTGGATTTCAGCTTGGGTTAGACAAAATTAAGCACTCCGAGTGGGGAAATATTCTATCTGTATGCGAAACATAAAATCGTTCTAGACTATTGGAACCTTTCGAGCGGCGCTACCCTCACTGGTGTGTGGACTGCGTTACAGCGCACACCTTTCGGTTAATTGATCTCAGGAGAATCAAGTGGGACACTTTTGAATGTGGGTTAGACACCGAAATGTTGTTGCAACAAGAGTTCTATCCAACCAGCAGCTTTTGACAGGATTTTTTTAGGGAATTCTGATACATTGTCATGACGGTTGTCTAACCCACGCCCATATTGCATCCAGTAGTTGGTGGATTGCAGAAACAGAGATGGGATTGGATTTCAGCTTGGGTTAGACAAAATTAAGCACTCCGAGTGGGGAAATATTCTATCTGTATGCGAAACATAAAATCGTTCTAGACTATTGGAACCTTTCGAGCGGCGCTACCCTCACTGTTGTGTGGACTGCGTTACAGCGCACACCTTTCGGTTGATTGATCTCAGGAGAATCAAGTGGGACACTTTTGAATGTGGGTTAGACACCGAAATGTTGTTGCAACAAGAGTTCTATCCAACTAGCAGTTTTTGACAGGATTTTTTTAGGGAATTCTGAGACATTGTCATGACGGTTGTCTAACCCACGCCCATATTGCATCCAGTAGTTGGTGGATTGCAGAAACAGAGATGGGATTGGATTTCAGCTTGGGTTAGACAAAATTAAGCACTCCGAGTGGGGAAATATTCTATCTGTATGCGAAACATAAAATCGTTCTAGACTATTGGAACCTTTCGAGCGGCGCTACCCTCACTGGTGTGTGGACTGCGTTACAGCGCACACCTTTCGGTTGATTGATCTCAGAAGAATCAAGTGGGACACTTTTGAATGTGGGTTAGACACCGAAATGTTGTTGCAACAAGAGTTCTATCCAACTAGCAGCTTTTCACAGGATTTTTTTAGGGAATTCTGAGACATTGTCATGACGGTTGTCTAACCCACGCCCATATTGCATCCAGTAGTTGGTGGATTGCAGAAACAGAGATGGGATTGGATTTCAGCTTGGGTTAGACAAAATTAAGCACTCCGAGTGGGGAAATATTCTATCTGTATGCGAAACATAAAATCGTTCTAGACTATTGGAACCTTTCGAGCGGCGCTACCCTCACTGGTGTGTGGACTGCGTTACAGCGCACACCTTTCGGTTGATTGATCTCAGAAGAATCAAGTGGGACACTTTTGAATGTGGGTTAGACACTGAAATGTTGTTGCAACAAGAGTTCTATCCAACTAGCAGCTTTTGACAGGATTTTTTTAGGGAATTCTGAGACATTGTCATGACGGTTGTCTAACCCACACCCATATTGCATCCAGTAGTTGGTGGATTGCAGAAACAGAGATGGGATTGGATTTCAGCTTGGGTTAGACAAAATTAAGCACTCCGAGTGGGGAAATATTCTATCTGTATGCGAAACATAAAATCGTTCTAGACTATTGGAACCTTTCGAGCGGCGCTACCCTCACTGGTGTGTGGACTGCGTTACAGCGCACACCTTTCGGTTAATTGATCTCAGAAGAATCAAGTGGGACACTTTTGAATGTGGGTTAGACACCGAAATGTTGTTGCAACAAGAGTTCTATCCAAAAACGATTAGCGTGGCCGTTTCCTTACTAAGTGATTCTTTACCATACAAAATACAAATTTGAAACTCGGTTCAGACTGAATGTGGGAATTTTCGACGAGTAAAATGAAAAAAACGTACGACATTTGTAATTTTTCGTAGAATTTTGCTTTATTTCATTAATTCATTAAATATCACTTTCTAGTTCTATAGAAAACCTTTTTGACGAAATAACAATTTTCATAAACCTCTACCGTCAAACAAAAAAGCTTCACGTGTTGCAATGCTCAAGGATTATTTATTAAGTGAACTGTGGAGGCTCGTTTATCATGTAATGAAAACTTTTTCTGGTGCAAGGATGAAAACAATATTTTTCTATACTTGCGTCTGAAAACATGTTTTTTATTGACATGAGCTTTGACGAACCGCAGGATTAAGTTTCACCGCTTCGCAGTCATGAATCGATCGCTGCTACTCATTTGGGGATTGATGTTGGAATTTTTATATCAGCCATAGAATTGTTATTAATTCTCATGCGTCGGTTATAAAGAACGCGCTTTGGCCAACATGGCCAAACCTAAAATGTTGTCACATGGAAATTAAATAAATTAAACTAATTTTATTATTTCACATTAACTGTTTTTATTTTCCATTTCTTACCTGTTTTTAATTTATTGTCATTTTTGTTGTATCATTGCATCATCACCAAAAGAACGCCAACATAACCACCACATTCTCTTAACCTTGTTCGGTCATGGTTGGTCTCTCGGTCCAATGTTTATAACCTACCTGTCTATGAGTTGGCCCCCCGCAGTCACATCACCTCACCGCTGTCATGTATTCGCTAGGTTATTAATTTCGTGGTTAAAAATTACGCGTGACACATCAGTCTGAAACTCGGCCGAACTTCGACCAACTTCAACAAATGACGATACACTGTCGGTAAAATCGCCATGAATTTGATCTGACCAGGCATTAATGCATAGTACTGTACATAGTACGCGATACTGATCGCGTACTATGTACATTGCTCGTATGATCCATCCTTATCCACATACCATACACGTCGCAATACTGATTGTGTATCATGGTTTGTTGAAAATCTAAAAAATCTGGCACTGAGTGTAAAAGAAATTTTATCTGGCAATGTTTCCATGGCAATTTTAACACCAGATGAAGAGCTCAAATTTATAAATGCTACTAATTGTCATATGTGTGAGGAACCATTTGCAGAAAACGATATACGCGTTCGAGACCATTGCCATCTAACGGGACGATACAGAGGCCCCGCCCATAGCAATTGCAATTTAAATTATAAAGAATCTTTTTTCATTCCCGTAGTTTTCCATAATTTATCTGGTTACGATGCGCATTTTATTATCAAGGAAGTCGCCACTGCATTCGAAGGGAAAACTGACGTGCTTCCAATAACAAAGGAAAAATACATTTCATTTACAAAAACCGTTCAAATCTCAGAAGATTCAAAAAATCAAATTAAATTGCGATTCATCGATTCCTACAAATTTTTAAATACAGGTCTTGATAAATTAGCATTATTTCTAAGAACGGATAAACTAAAAATTTTAAAATCTCAATTTCCTGGTATATCATTGGATAATTTTCAATTATTGACGCGAAAAGGGGTATTTCCCTATGAGTACATTGACAATGCTATCAGATTGGAAGATAAAAGCTTACCACCGCGAGAGTTGTTCTACAGTTCTTTGACCAACGATACAGTTAGCGAGAGCGAGTACGCACACGCTGAAAATGTGTGGGAGCGGTTTTCCATTGAAACATTAGGCGAATATAGCGATTTATATTTAAAAACAGATGTCTTGTTGTTAGCAGACATTTTTGAAAATTTTCGTGATACCTGTATTGAGAGTTATGGCCTCGATCCGGCATATTACTATACGCTCCCGGGATACACCTGGGATGCTATGTTGAAGCATACAAAAATTACGTTCGAATTGCTTACGGATATTGATATGGTTTTATTCGTTGAGCGAGGTATTCGCGGGGGTATTAGTCAATGCTCAAACAGGTATGCACACGCTAACAACAAGTACATGCAATCATATGACCCATCGAAGCCTTCATCTTACTTAACGTATTTTGATGTGAATAATTTGTATGGATGGGCAATGTGTCAACCTTTACCCTACGCAGATTTCGAATGGGTCGATGATGTATCCAATTTTTATGTAACATCCGTCTCGTTAGATTCGCCGAAAGGCTATATACTTAAAGTCGATCTTGAATATCCGCAACGTCTACACGATTCGCATGCCGACTTACCGTTTTGCCCAGCTGGCGACAAACCACCTGGAAAGTCGCAAAAGAAGCTACTCGCAACATTATATGACAAGAAACGTTACGTGATACATTACCGCAATTTGCAGCAATGTATGCGTCACGGTCTTCGAGTTACCAAAATACATAGAATATTACAATTTACACAGTCTTCATGGCTGCGTACATACATCGAATTGAATACTCAATTTCGAACGCTTGCGAAAACAGATTTTGAAAAAAACCTATACAAATTAATGAATAATCGCAGCAAAACGATGGAAAATGTTCGTAATCGAGTAGATGTAAAACTTTTGACAAAATGGGATGGGCGATATGGTGCAGAGGCAATGATTGCGAAACCAAATTTTCATAGTCGAAGTGTCTTTTCAGAAAATCTTATTGCGGTAGAATTGCGCAATCTCGAGGTGAAATTCAACAAACCAATCTATGTTGGTATGTCTATACTTGACATATCGAAAACGTGTTTGTATGAGTTTCATCATGAATTAATGGTACCTTTGTATAGAGAGAAATGTAAAGTTATGTACACCGATACAGACAGTCTTATATATCACATTGAGTGTGATGATATATACTGTAACGACTTTTTCCAAGAGTCGCACAAAATATATTTACTCTCGATACCTCTTGGACGCCAGCTTAAGAAAATTCTTAAACAAATTTTATTGTGAGTTATCGAGAATAAATAAAGGTGGTTACCCGGTCGTAGCCGTATTATTTAACGATTTGGCAGAGAGGCGGAGTTAAACAAAACAAAATAAATTATAAACCAAAAGAAACCAATTCGGAATAACAAAAGTTATTTATTAAATAAAATAATCAGGATTAAGATTGAAAGATTAAAGTTCCGAAAAAATAGGATATATAATATCTCGTCTGTCTCGAAATTTGCGGATTTAACAATGTTGTTTTTAATCAAATTACAATAATAAATTATAGACAATACAGTATTACAAGTCTTCGTCGTTAATTAACCGTCTCGATATTTACACAATAATTCTTAAACTAAGGACTCTCGTCGACTAAAATCAAGGTCGAATTCCTCTCGGCAATTCTATAATTAAGACAACGGAAAACGCGGTCGATATTATACCGCGATCAAACGTTAAATAAAAAATCCTACTCAAAAGCGAACGTACCCCGAAACAATATCGCTCTTTAATTCGATAAACCCGATAGATCGTCACACGATCACGACAATTTTTAAAGCGCTTTTCCAAAATTAACAAAATTCAACAAAACAATAATGAAAGCGAAACGACGGCTCACCGCTACGGTTTCAGAAGAAGAAAATCCGGAAAAAGACCACGGATAATATTTTCTCTCGATAATTCCGGTTACGTCGGATTCTTGTTAAGAGTTGACGACGGCTCGGTAGAAAACGTCAGGTTCCGTTGAGATCGATACGAAAAGTCCTCGATAAATTACGGTAACGCGTTTTTATACTTTTGGGTCCTAGCCCCCCACCCTTCGCCTACTCGCGGAGCCTAGATTCTTCTCGAACATTCTCGCAACTTCGAATTTCGGCAGAACGTTTCGATGACGGGCGATGACCCTTCATAACCGAGATTTTCCGAAGACTCCCGATGCTGTAGGACGCACCTCTCGAGATTAGACAGCTCCGGGTGAGGGCTTCGAGCTAGCGACCACTCTCGATACAATTCGAGCGTTCCGTCGTTGAAGACTCCGGCTGACCTTGACGACCTATGCCTTCCCTTATAACGATAATATTTGCCAGCGACTATATTTTGGCTTCCTTCTCTCTCTGTGATTCTCGCCATAAACCGCCGTTCGCTCGTAAAAAATAAAAATGAAACAAAATAAATTAAAATACGGAAATACGCTCGCATTTGTCTCCTTAACATGTTCTCGAGAGGAATTCGTCCTTGAATCCTGACGTTTCCTCCCGTGCCGTGCCAATATTCAACTTTTAGTGACGTGAACAAAATCGCCACGTCACAATACATGGACATGAAGAGTAACATCATGCATTTTGATACTAGCGACTACCCGACGGATAATATATATAGTATACCGCTTGTTAATAAAAAAATACCCGGTCTCATGAAGGATGAAAATAACGGTGCAATAATGACAGAATTTGTGGGACTTCGAGCAAAAATGTATGCACTACGAGTTGAAGGTAAAACAAATACAAAAAAGGTGAAGGGTGTCAAGAAAAATGTTGTCGCAAAAACAATAACGTTTGATGATTATACTCATTGCTTGAAGGAAGAAATTGAAATGACTCGTCAACAATCGTGTATAAGATCGAAGCTGCATGAAGTATATACAATTAGCGAGACGAAAGTTGCTCTGAGTCCATATGATGACAAGCGATATATCGTACCCGACACGACAAATACTTTACCATGGGGTCATTACAAAATCCCATTGTAAATATTAAATTGTATTTGTAAACATAGCTAAATTGGTACTATATACATAGCCTACATAGCCCTGGTACTCATTGGGTTGCATATGCAAAGAGGGGAAATCACGTAATGTATTTTGACAGTTTCGGAAATCTCCGACCCCCCAAGGAATTGGTGCAATATTTCGGCCCTAGTGCGAAAATCGAATACAATTACACATCTTATCAAAATTATAATCAAAGCATTTGCGGACAATTGTGTCTACGATTTCTTCAAACAGTTGACAATCTATATGAATTTAAGGAGTGACAATGTCATATCATATCTCAGTATTCGTTGAACCATGTCACAAACACTTACATTGACCGGCAAGAGCAACGTGCTTACTGAAAATTATTTTCCAGTAATAGATCTGAGTGATGGCGAATATGAGCTTGGTCTTACGGACTTTGAAACATATCATACTATACCAAACGTGAATTCTTCGAACAATAAATTTTACTTTGATAGCGATGATAAGGAAATTACAATTCCCGAAAGATCGTACGAATTGTATGCTATAAATGAGTATCTGAAACGTGAAATTTTACGGAAAAAAAGTTCATCTAGCGATGAGTTTTATAACAACGGTGTTGGGATAAATGAAAATGATCTTGAAGAAAATGATGAATATCCACTAGTGCTTCACGCTAATCATAATACATTGAAGAGTGAAGTCAAATGCTCCTACAGAATAAATTTCAGTAAACCAGATAATGTAGGATCATTGTTGGGTTACTCATCCAATCGAATATTGGAACCGCGAAAATGGCAGGAATCTGATGTACCGATAAAAATAATTAATGTAAACATTATCCGTATCGAATGCAATATAACCACTGACGCTTATAGCAATAGTAAGCGGGTACACGCGATACATGAATTTTCGTCGAGCGTGCCACCAGGATATAAAATCTCGGAAACGCCAGCACAAATCATTTACCTCCCGATCGTTGTGCGAAGCATTACTGATCTAACGATACGTGTTGTGGATCAAGAAGGTCGATTACTTGATTTTCGCGAAGAGAAAATTACAGTGAGATTGCATATACGACGAAGACGACGGTAATGCTTGTTCTGAACAAAACGGAGCACGTGAGAGATAATATTTTTGCGCTGAGAAATACTTTTTCAAGCAGAAGAGTGACGCCAAAGAGCAGTATATCTACCAAGAAGAAGCTTAGCGCATTGAATCGTGAATTTTTACAATCGTTGGGATTTGTTGTACGCAACAATTAAAAATACGATTGACATTTTGAATATCGGGGGAGAGCCAGTTTTCGATGATCGCATTGTCAAGATTGAAACTCACACGCACAATCCATACGCTAATTCAACTTTCGGACATAGCGATGAAATACGGATACCTATACACCATCAGGATTTGTATACGCTGCCTTGTGAAAGCTTTCTTTACATTGAAGGGAAGCTGAAAGTGCTTAACAAAACGGGTGAACAAACGCTGGTATTGGAAAACAATTGCGTTGCATTCATATTTGATGAACTTCGCTATGACTATCAAAAATTACCTCTCTTTATCAACCGAAAGGGGTAAAACTTTGAAGAATGCTGCATGGGATGTGGCACATCATAGTGATGAAGCTCATTTTAATTTTTGTGTGCCACTAAATATACTTCTGGGATTTTGTGAAGATTATAAGCGTGTTGTGATTAACTCGCGTCATGAGTTGATTCTCATACGTTCTCGTAATGACAACAACTGTATATTCAGCAGTCATCCTGAAGTGCAGGCTGAGATTGAGTTACTCAAAATACAATGGCGTATGCCTCATGTAACATTGAATGAAATAAATAAGTTGTCTTTACTTCGAGCATTGGAAAGTGGGCGATATTTCAATATGAGTTTCCGCTCTTGGGATCTATATGAATTTCCACAACTACATAATACTACTAAGCATTCATGGACCGTTAAAGCCGTCTGGCAACTGGAGAAACCTCGATTTGTGATATTTGCATTGCAGACTGCCAAAAAAAATGTCATGTCTAGAGATGTCAATCTATTTGACGACTGCAAATTAACCAACGTTAAGCTCTTTCTAAATTCGGAATCCTATCCCTATGATGATTTGAATTTGGATTTCGATAAGAACATATACGCCATTTTGTTTGAGATGTACTCGCGTTTTCGAAAATCGTATCACGGATGTGATGACGATGATACGTTTTTAACCATTTCGAAATTTTCGTACAACGGGCCTCTTGCAGTCATTGATTGTTCGCGTCAAAACGAGTCTGGGAAAAATGGAACAGTTGATGTAAGGATAGATTTTGAATGTAAAGAAGATATACCCGCAAATACTACTGCATATTGCCTTATTTTGCATGACCGCGTTATTGAATATTGTCCACTGACCAATGTAGTCCGTAAAATTGTTTAGATCATATATTTCTCCCAAATGACTATAAAAAATGAGACAAATAATATAAAGATCGAGATTCTTTATGATTGACCGCAGTCATCGATATACTCTTGTGAACGAATTTTGTTTGGTTGCTATTGTCATTACCATGGTTGTGCCAACATTTGACGATTTACAAGGATTTGTTATTGGCAAAAACTTTATCGTAAAAGAAGCCGCCGTATTACGGGAAGGAAATATACTTTCCCATTACATATTCTGTAATCCTATACCATGGCGAACGCTCACAAAGTTTGAGAGATGTCAAGCTTCTTCGACAATTCGGCATCATCATGGACTAAGATGGGAGAACGGGAACGTTCCATACAGCATGGCTGAACACTTAATCAGAGCGTCAATTATGGGTCCTACAGATCATGAGACGCATTCTATCGTGTACGTGAAAGGACATGAAGAACGAGAATGGTTGACTGAAATACTTAATCATGATGTGGAAAATATAATTATTGAAACCCTAGATGATGAATATGATGATAATGAATATTTAAACAAATTCAATGTTAGTTATACTCTACGTTGTGAAAAGCATACGAAACATTGTGCATTACAAAATGTATTTAAAATATTCAATTGGTGGTCGAATCACAACAATAATTCAACCAAATAAAAACCACACGTTATAATACATATTGTCTTTTTTATCTTATCCTTTTTCTTCCATCCATATCCTAACATTCATATCCGACCATGTAATTGTGGCGCTTATTTGATTTTAGTAAGTTGAGCGAAACGCTGCTCTCTAATTGCAAAAATGTAGAAAATATTGGTATCAGTTATTTAGATGTTCAATATAAATATGTTTAAAGTGGTTCGTTAGATGTATGCTAGACGCTGAAAATGGTTCGTTAGATGTATTATGGATGTTCGAAGTGATTCGATAGATGTATAATAGATGTTTAAGTGGTTCATTAGATGACGATAGACGTTCAAAATGGTTCGATAGATGTATGATAGATGTTCGAAGTGGTTCGTTACATGTACGATAGACATTCAAGGTTGTTCGATGGATGTTCAATATACATTCAAAGTGGTCCATCAGATGTACGATGGATGTTCGAAGTGGTTCGACAGATGTACGATAGACGTTCAATGTTGGTTCGTTAGATGTAGGATAGAAGTTCAAAGTGGTTCGATGGATGTTCAATATACGTTCAAAGTGGTTCATCAGATGTACGATGGATGTTCGAAGTGGTTCGACAGATGTACGATAGACGTTCAAAGTGGTTCATTAGATGTACGATAGATGTTCAAAGTGGTTCGATGGATGTTCAATATACGTTCAAAGTGGTTCATCAGATGTACGATGGATGTTCGAAGTGGTTCGACAGATGTACGAAAGACGTTCAAAGTGGTTCGATAGATGTTCAATATACGTTCAAAGTGGTTCATCAGATGTACGATGGATGTTCGAAGTGGTTCGACAGATGAACGATAGTCGTTCAAAGTGGTTCGATGGATGTTCAACATACGTTCAAAGTGGTTCATCAGATGTACGATGGATGTTCGAAGTGGTTCGACAGATGTACGATAGACGTTCAAAGCGGTTGGATGGATGTTCAACATACGTTCGAAGTGATTCGACATATGTATGATAGATGTTCTAGGTCGTTCGTTAGATGTACGATAGACGTTAAAAATTGTTCGATGAATGTATGATAGATGTTCAAAGTGGTTCGATAGATGTATGATGGATGTTTGAAGTGTTTCGACAGACATTGCCATCTGTATAATAGTGAATCATTTACGCATGAATCGAAATTTTCTTGGAGGTGTCAGGTTTGAGGATTTTTGGGGACTGTCTTTTTCTTATAGTTTGGTCCGTTTATAATCATATATATATATATAACGGAAAATGCGTGAACCAAAAGGGTAACTAAGTATCTGCTCTCTCTTTTTCCCTCTTTTAAGGGGACCGTATGGTCTAGAGCACGAAAATTTCACCTATTTTCACGTTTTTTTTTTTGCCTTAAAAAATTTTAAAATCGATGTTTTAACTTTTCGGGTTTATTACTACCTTTATTAAGTATACAAAAAAATTTTTTTTTAATTTTAAAAACAGTGTTTATTATCATATAATTGGCATTGAAGACGACCCTCTCGAAAAATCCGACCCGGACGGTGAAGATCGATCCGAGACTTCTACTCATCTGAAACACAAAATTCAAGAAGATTCTTAATCAGAAAGAGTGCAGTTATGGTCGGGACTAGAACAAATCGAAAAAATTAAAAATTGACAAAATGGCGCGCTTTTGAAAAAAAATTCGTAAAATCGGGTTTTTTTTTTCACTAGTTTTTTAGTACAAACAATAAGAAATTATTTAAATAAAATTATGATTGTAGTTCCGACGATAGCCATACATGTTGTGAACAACATATCCAAATTTCAAGTGATTCGGTTGAATAGTTTTTTTGTTTTCACCTGCGCAGTGCCGAAAAAAGTCGTTTCGAGATAAATGAGTTTAAAGTTTGAGGTACAGATATTTTCAAAAATTGAGCAAATTTTGAATACTTACACTTAATCCGCGATCCCGGCACCATATAGGATTCCTTCGGAACGTTCATAATTCAAGATTTCCTCACTCCTTTCATTTCTTCGAGCTGTCCGAGCCTCTTTGGAGTTGTCCGTGCTCCTACGGTTGGCGCTCGATACTCGCAGCTCGTCTCGGTTTTGCGCTAGTTGCTCCGCTTGTGGCCCGATTGTTATGCCCATGGTCTCCATTATTTTCAATAGGGATGCAAATCCTTCATTGAATATGCAAGCGGAAATGTGAGTGGCAATATCAATGATTTTTTTTCCGGCAAACAGATGTTTCGGCGCAAGGTGCCACACGCAAGCATTGAAACTTTCGTTATTATTCTGCGTATTACTGCCAATACACCTTTCCAATAAAGTCTCTGCTGTCAATTCTTCATAAATTGGTTTTAATATCTCTTGTGCTTCATCGCACAGAGCAGGTGGGTGCTCGTAGGTGTCTAAAGTACCTGCAGCCTCACTTTGACGCCACTTGCACCACGATTCGGAACCTGGAGGACAGTACGAGTGTTGCGGATTTTCATCTGTTGAAATTTTGTGATAATATGCTGCCCATATTTCACTTCTCATCCTTTCAGTCGAATCTGAATTACGTCTAATTGCTAGACCGTAATAAGTTGACAGCTCTTGCAATAATTTATTCGTCAATTGTTGACGCTTCGGTGTTTTATTTATCGATTTCCGCTGTGTCTTTTTTCCCTCTTCTTTTTCTGTCAATTTCTTTGTTGCTTTCTTTATTTGTGCATGTTTTTTTTTCGCATCAACAGCACGTTTGTACAAACGTTTTTTAACATGCAAAACACATTCTTTTTTGCAAACTAAAAAATCATCCCCGTAAGGCTTTGTGTCCAATAAGGCTTTGAACGTTTTCGTGTCGCGGACCGCTCTCTACCTGCGTTATGGGCTGTAGAAGCTGTAATATTGAGAATTTCCGCATGAAAATTTCACAGTATATTCTTGAGATACTATACTTTCGACATATCGAAAAAAAAAAAATCGATTTTTTCAAATTTCTAGACCATACGGTCCCCTTAATAGTGTTGCAGATGCACTGTATGCACATGTATGCATGTGCGTGCGTGTGTATGTGAGTGCCTAGCGCTGCCGGCTAGCTCGCCACAGACATATTATAATAAAATCATCTTCATTTTTGTGTTATTGCAATATTGTACCAGAGACACCGGTGATTGCTCCGTTTTATAAACATAGTATCGCTTTACATGTCACGTTCTGCAGCTATGAGCTGTGCGAATGATGTTCGTAATATTTCGATAAAATAATCGTCTTATTATTCGCTTAGAAATATAAAATGTAGTCGCTTCAAAAATCCTATAAAAATCCTAATTTATTTGAAATCTAGACAGATAGGATAATCATATATATATATATATATATATATATATATATATATATATTGTGACGGTTTTTTTTTGGTACCGTCTACAAAAATGTAAGACGAATAGAGAAAAATATTCTCCCGTCTTCTTTGCTCGATACTCCGGCCACATTACGACCTCACAAGGCTTTCTCTGAAAAAGGAATAAATTAATAGAAAATTAATTCGCGTCCCGCGACCATATTTCTTTATTTTTCATGAGTAATTGGGGAAAACAAGGAAAAGGAGATAAGGAAGGCCAATCATCGTCATATTATTAATGTATTTCGAGCCAGGCTCATACATTTGGTCATCTTCTGCTTCGTAATTGGTTTCATGGATCGAGGATTCCTGCCAGAAAAATCGAGAAAAGGGCGAGGGAGGAGAAGTTCCGAACGAAAGGATATTCAAGAACGTTCGAGAAACGAGATTTTTCCTCGTCGTTACCGGCGAGCGCTTCTTCCCCTTCAAAGTAACAGGGCAGTACAGATTACGATAATCTCCCGAGTACGATGATAATTGTTAATTTTATTTGATAAATCGTTAATTTCCCGTTAAGCGTTAAGGGTCCGACAATTAATTGAAAAGTGATAAGAGAGCCAGGGGCAAACCATATTATGAATGACTAAAGAACAAGAATTTTTGACAATAAATACTAAACGGTGCCCTGTCTAACGCTCGCGATAATTTTTCACGTGACGGACCTGTCAATCACGTTCGGGAATATTTGAAGAAAGTAGAGGAGTGGGAGGGAGAGCCCACTGTCCCGTGTAACGCTATCGTTTTCAGGAGACTTTCTCGAAGTATCGAGCAGAGCGGACAAGAGGTTTACGAAGGGAGAAAAATCCGTGAGTTATCTCCTTTTTCAGTGACACGTTTTGGTCATTGAGTTTTCGTAATTACTTTGCGTTTTCCCGTGATTTTCAATTTAGAACGGGTAACTAATTTTGTGCGTCTCGAAAAGAAATAATCCCGAGAAATACGTGGTCGCGGCGGCGGCTTCCCCGTTGTAAAAGCCGACCGCATAATTTTTCTTTTTCTCTCGTCTTCCAGTTTCGGAGAGAGAGTCGTGTTCAATAAATAAAACATCATTAAAACGTGGCCATACGGGAAAGTCTCAATTTTGGGTCGATAAATGTCATTTTTCTTCTTGGTAACGAGTTGAGGAAAAGAATCGCGAACGGTTACGGGAGTGCGAGTGTGCGTGTGAGTGAGAAGGAGTGTGTGGGCCGGTTAAACGAACGCGCGTGAAAGAGAAAAGCTCGGCTGAGCAACCGAATAGCGGGGGCTTAGTAATTTTTATTCCACTTTAAAATAATAAAAGAAAATAATTCTTGATCACTAGTAGATCGGTGATAAGAAATAACGAGCTCGTATTAAAGTGTACGGTGTGCAGGATCCCGGCTGATCGTATGAGTGTGAAAATAAGAGTGTGTGTGTTCGCGATTTTTCCCCTCAAACTCATGAATATTGCGTAATCTCCCGATATTTGTAATAAATTTTGTATTTGCTTTGTTTTGGTGAAATGAACAGTTTTCAAGTGTAAAAGCTTTTCTTTAACAATATTAAAAACATTATAATTTAAAACTCGTGTTGAATAGTTATTCTCGTGGTCACCCCGCCTACCCCGCTGCAGCAAAGCTGGTCAACTTGTTCTCTCTCTTTTTGTCGTCGAGTCACTTCGGTGACTGGCGCCCAATATAATAAAATAAATCGACGACAAAGGAGTGTTGAACTTTTGTGACATTAGGGTAAAAATTTTGGTCACAAATTTGGCGCCCAACGTGGGGCCATACGTTGGAAGAAAAATATATTTTCTATCGTCCCGAGAATAATTGTGCAACGAGTGAAAAGTTTTTTTTTGTTAGTGCGCTTGGAAAAAAAGTTCATGAAAATAATTCGTGGAGAAATTAATCCCGAATCATATTTAAAAGTTTGTCAATTTTAGTGAGAATTCGTGCGGTTTCAAATTCTTAAATTTTTCGTTCGGTAAACGCTCTCTCTTCTCGTGGCTCGGACGCGCGGTGATAGCCTCGTGTTTATGTTTATGTTTTCTTCTACCGTCTTTTCCTTCTCGTTCGTTGGACGTGTTTACGTGTTTGTGTCGAAATCGAGAATTCCTCAGACCTTGACAATTATAAGAGTGCTAAAATTTTAACATAAGGATAAAATTCGTTTTGAAGGAAATAATATTTGATCGAATTAAAATTCGGGCAGAATATTATTTCGAGTATTGGAACTTCGAAAATTTTCGTAGTGCTACCGTGTATATTGGGTGGTCCTAAATTCGCGGTCAATTAGACTCTTTGAATTTTTGGTTTGATGACTGTCTTTTTGTGTTCCTGTATCGACAAGTGTGTTGTTTATTTATTTATTTATTTTTGACATTTATTGAATTTTGTTTTGAACATTTTAATTGTTTTTGACTTTTTCTTTTAATTTTTGACGTTTTAATTATTTTCGTTTATTTGATTTTTACTTTTATTTATGTTGACTGTTGTATGTTTTTTCTTGTTTTGTGACGTCCTTTTGACCATTTTTAATTTATTTGATTTTGACTTTTCCTTTTTTATAGGCGATACGGGAAAATTTTTGCAATTTATTTCCTAATCACTTTATATTGGCTAATTGTTATAATTTTTTTCCGCTCGTCGAACGATTTAGGTCAACAGAAATTGAAAAAATTTTGGAAGTATCCCGAGAGAAAGAGAAGGAAGGAGAAAAGAAATTTTGAGGAAAATTTTTGAGGAAGAGAAGGAAAGAAAGAGAAGGAGAATCGATTATTCTGATTTATTGTAATTGTCTCGGTAAGTTTTTGAACAATCCCTGATTTTCTTGGCTTAGCAAATTCGCTAAGTGACAGGTCCCGAGAATTTATTGTTTTTTTTTTTTCATCAGAATTAATTCCCTGGAAAAAGAAAAGAAAAATGTTTGAAATCGTGTTGCTATTATAATTGAATTGAATTGAATTTATTGAATCGGGAAATTACTAAATTCTGAAAATTGAGTTTAATGAATAATTATCGTATTGGAAAATTTTTGAGTTTGAGTTGGAGATTTAGGTTTATCTCAACTCACTATTAAGAGTACTCGTGTGGAACTTGAAACGTCATTTTGGGATTTGGGGACGTCAAGTTGAATTAAAAGCGCTTTAAAAATTGGTACCTTCCGGAATAATTGTATTTTAGGGAAAATAAGTGGGTAGTTTGGTTAGGTTAATTAGGAGTAAAATTTATAGCCATAAATAATCATTAAAAGAATTTAGGAATAATTGATGGTGACACGATTCTTGTGGCGCAAGTATTGGCTTAGCTGCCTAGAGTCCCGTTACATTTATTTATTTTTCTTTTGTGTCTTACGAATTATTGTTTATTGGAATTCCTAGACTATTTTACAGATTTATTTTTGTTGAATATTTTGATTGTGTATTTTCGGTGTACTATTTATCCCAATTGACAAGTACTCGCAACCACTGGTGAGTTAAATCAGCTATAGTCCCGTTGAGTTACCATTGCGGCTTTGTTTCTTTTCCCGTAATATTTTCATCTGTTTTTTTTTGTTATTTATTTATTTTGGGGAATTTAATCATTTTAATAAAATAAACAAAATGGCTCAAAGGGAAGGGATTTATTCGGTACGATCTCTGGAGGATTTATCGGACGAAAATATTCGTGTGGAACTTCTTCGTCAAAATGCTTCTACGGAAGAAACTCGGCAAGAGATATTAAATCGATTACGTTATCTTGTTCGGCGACCGTTTAGTCCCAAATATGCGAGGCTGGGTTTTATTCGAACAAAGGTCCCAAAACGACCGAGTACTATAGATAATGGCGAACAAATTTTCTGTAATGAAAAGATCATTTTTCCAATATCCATTAAGGGTCAGAGTTGTGAGATTGTCGCACGGGTGTTTTCGGATCTTCCTGTTCCTTTGTTGTTGGGTTTAGATTCATTAGATAGTATTGGTATAGTTATGGACCATCGGCGACGTATTTGGAATTTTACAGGACACCCCGAAGTGGAGTTTCAATTTGAGCTTGTAGAGGGACCAGATAGTTTGGATATCTGTGCTTCGCTCTCGGATTTATCTATAAACAAGGCAAAGTAATTGAATGAATTTTTAGCCACTGAGATTCCGAAAATGCAAGAGGCTCCCGGTAAAACATCATTGGTTGAGCATAAAATTGACGTAGGGAAAAATACACCAATAAAACAGCGTTACTATCCTGTGACACCGGTGGTAGGAAATGCGATTTACGAGGAAGTGGATCGTATGCTTGATGCCGATGTCATCGAGGTTTCTGATAGTGATTGGAGTACCCCTATAGTCATAGTTAAGAAGCTAAATAATACCTATCGTTTCTGTCTCGATTAAACTTTCAAAAATCATCTTCCGTGGCTCAAAAAGATATTAAATCGCATTCGAGAAGCTGGACTTCTTATTAATCCCACAAAATGTGAATTTTGTTGCTCTGAGGTTAAGCATTTGGGTTTTGTAATTAACCGCAAGGGGTTACAGATTGACTCGGCTAAAACCGAGCCAATTCGTGTTTTCCCTGCATCGATTAATGTACCTCAGCTTAGGAGATTCCTCGGAATGACGTCGTAGTATCGGCGTTTTATACCTTCTTTTGCAACAATTGCGGAACCTCTTACCCGACTCTTGAAAAAGAAATATCCTTGAAAGTGGGAGGAAGATCAACAACGAGCCATGGATTGTTTTAAGAATGCTTTGATTGAGCCGTCAATTTTAGCTCGTCCCGATTTTTCGAAACAAATTATATTGCAAACTGATGCGAGTTCGTTTGGTATTGGTGCGGTTTTAACTCAACGAGAAGGAGAGGATGGACCATTGGCTCCGACCCGACACCATTTCTAATTACATAGTGTTAGGGAAAATCTTTCTCCTTTTCTCCCGATACTTGTAATTTGATTGCTTTTGTATTTTTTTTATATAAAATGTACTCCCGCAAATTAACCAAAGAGTAAAGATGGCTTGAATAATTTGGCCAATAACAAAAGTGTACCGAGTTATTTTCTTTTCCCGATTTTTAATTTCAGGACATAATTATTATGGGTTGTTGACGGTTGACGGATTCTGTGTTGTTTTGTGTTGTTCGGTGATGTCTTCTTGTTGTCCAATGGAGCGGGAAGGAAAATGTCAACATCGTTGTGTCGTACAATTTTGAGAAAAAGAGAAGAAAAAGCGTTGTGAGGTGGAGTCGTGGCCGTGACCTTTAATAAATTTTAAAATCACGGAATAACGTAGATACTCGCTGACCGGGGCGGTCAACGTCTGGAAGGGGGGAGTTGTGACGGTTTTTTTTTGGTACCGTCTACAAAAATGTAAGACGAATAGAGAAAAATATTCTCCCGTCTTCTTTGCTCGATACTCCGGCCACATTACGACCTCACAAGGCTTTCTCTGAAAAAGGAATAAATTAATAGAAAATTAATTCGCGTCCCGCGACCATATTTCTTTATTTTTCATGAGTAATTGGGGAAAACAAGGAAAAGGAGATAAGGAAGGCCAATCATCGTCATATTATTAATGTATTTCGAGCCAGGCTCATACATTTGGTCATCTTCTGCTTCGTAATTGGTTTCATGGATCGAGGATTCCTGCCAGAAAAATCGAGAAAAGGGCGAGGGAGGAGAAGTTCCGAACGAAAGAATATTCAAGAACGTTCGAGAAACGAGATTTTTCCTCGTCGTTACCGGCGAGCGCTTCTTCCCCTTCAAAGTAACAGGGCAGTACAGATTACGATAATCTCCCGAGTACGATGATAATTGTTAATTTTATTTGATAAATCGTTAATTTCCCGTTAAGCGTTAAGGGTCCGACAATTAATTGAAAAGTGATAAGAGAGCCAGGGGCAAACCATATTATGAATGACTAAAGAACAAGAATTTTTGACAATAAATACTAAACGGTGCCCTGTCTAACGCTCGCGATAATTTTTCACGTGACGGACCTGTCAATCACGTTCGGGAATATTTGAAGAAAGTAGAGGAGTGGGAGGGAGAGCCCACTGTCCCGTGTAACGCTATCGTTTTCAGGAGACTTTCTCGAAGTATCGAGCAGAGCGGACAAGAGGTTTACGAAGGGAGAAAAATCCGTGAGTTATCTCCTTTTTCAGTGACACGTTTTGGTCATTGAGTTTTCGTAATTACTTTGCGTTTTCCCGTGATTTTCAATTTAGAACGGGTAACTAATTTTGTGCGTCTCGTAAAGAAATAATCCCGAGAAATACGTGGTCGCGGCGGCGGCTTCCCCGTTGTAAAAGCCGACCGCATAATTTTTCTTTTTCTCTCGTCTTCCAGTTTCGGAGAGAGAGTCGTGTTCAATAAATAAAACATCATTAAAACGTGGCCATACGGGAAAGTCTCAATTTTGGGTCGATAAATGTCATTTTTCTTCTTGGTAACGAGTTGAGGAAAAGAATCGCGAACGGTTACGGGAGTGCGAGTGTGCGTGTGAGTGAGAAGGAGTGTGTGGGCCGGTTAAACGAACGCGCGTGAAAGAGAAAAGCTCGGCTGAGCAACCGAATAGCGGGGGCTTAGTAATTTTTATTCCACCTTAAAATAATAAAAGAAAATAATTCTTGATCACTAGTAGATCGGTGATAAGAAATAACGAGCTCGTATTAGAGTGTACGGTGTGCAGGATCCCGGCTGATCGTATGAGTGTGAAAATAAGAGTGTGTGTGTTCGCGATTTTTCCCCTCAAACTCATGAATATTGCGTAATCTCCCGATATTTGTAATAAATTTTGTATTTGCTTTGTTTTGGTGAAATGAACAGTTTTCAAGTGTAAAAGCTTTTCTTTAACAATATTAAAAACATTATAATTTAAAACTCGTGTTGAATAGTTATTCTCGTGGTCACCCCGCCTACCCCGCTGCAGCAAAGCTGGTCAACTTGTTCTCTCTCTTTTTGTCGTCGAGTCACTTCGGTGACTGGCGCCCAATATATATATATATATATATATATATATATATATATTGTAACGGGACAGGTCACGCTGCCCGTTAACAAGATCACACGTACACGCAGGAGGTATCGCTCGACGCTCGCTCCTACTCCCGAGATATCGATCGGCCATATTGGCGCTCGATCTTCTCTCTCGCTGGGCATGTCTTCGCATCGATCCCGCTATCATGCGGTGAGCGACACTCCTTATTCGCGATGGCCGAGGTTCACAACGCTCTCGCGCCCCACTTTCTCCCACGTCACCGCGAGAGAGACAGCCTACGGTCAACGAGTGAGCACACGCCTCGGGCCGACCAGAGACTTCTACCACCTCCTTTTGCTCTATATTCGCCTGATCATCGCGACTCGAGCTGGTCTTCTCGATATTCTCCAATTCTCAACAATTAATAATTATTTTCCCACCGATTCGGGTGTCCATCTCCATCGGACCAGGACGAATCTCCCTCTACACTATGGAGGCTCCCTACTTGTCACCACTCTGAGTAATCAGAGAAGGGATGCTTCTCCTCAAGCCCCCGAACATTATTTAAGGGCGTGCACGGGAGACTCGTCACTCATTTTTCTAATTTTCTCAACCTCAAATTATTCGAAAGACTGAGTCACTTCTGGACACATCGAGCATGACTTCAATTGTTAATTGAGCCTTGCTCCATCCTAAATTCATCCTGAGATCGTGAGTAGGACTCTAATTTCCTTGGGACGTCCCAGTATTGCACTGGCTTCCGACCTTAGAAATTAGACTGTTTTATGGGTGACGCTAGGTAGGCTTCGCGTATTTTGTCAACTTAAATTCACATTGATAATCGACCTCGCACGCGTTTAAAGCGCCATTTACCTTGTCGACATAAAAATTGCTCCGAACTTACGACGAAAAAGGGACAAAGATCACGAAATGGGAAAAATATACCGTTAAATAAATCCCTTTTCATTTCCGGTGTACCGGAACTTCAGGCTCTAGCTTCGGTAACTAGAGAACTAAAAGGACGCCACAAGTTCTTAAGGCATCTTCTCACTTTAAGCGCCTCAAAAATAGGCTGTTTTTGCGATTTTTTTTCGAGGATTTTTGCTTAAAATTATGGGATAAAACGGATCCTATGTAATAAACACATCTTTCAAGTACATAAAAAAATTTTTATTTTATTTTTTTAAACAATTATTATAATACATCAGTAGCATTGAAAAACCCGTGTAAAAATGTTATGGTCGTGGCTTGTTGATGGTATCTCCGAGACGGGTCGTCTGAAACAAAAAAATAAAACTGTTTTAGATTCAGTATGTCAGTGGCTATAGCGCATATCATCAGATTTTTGATATTCGCGAAAATAACAAAATGGCGCACGTTTTTCGAAAAAGTAAAAAAAAACCACGATTTTTTTGCAGTTTTTTGTAAAAAAAAAATTCTTAAAATCAAAATTTAAAAAATCTGATGATATGCGCTATAGCCATAACTATGAAGCATATGTCATTCAAATTTCATGACAATCGGCCGGATAGTTTCCGAAATTTCATCAACAAAGCACCGAAAAACCTTGTTTTGAGATAACTGCGTTTAAAGTTTTGGTTGCAGAAAAATCATGAAAAAACCTTACCTCGGGTTAATCAGCGATGCCTGCTCCATACAATGGACCTTCCGATTCTTCGTAGAAGGTGTGTTCGTCCAAAGTAGCTTCCCTTCGTCTCGACCTAGTCTCTTTTGAAGCGTTAGAGCTGCGGCGGTTCCCTACGCGTATGCGATCACTGTCGCGTTTCTCGGCGTATTGAACGGCGATAGGGCCTAGTTTGACACCCATCACCTCCAAAATTTTTAAAACAGGTTGTAGCCCTTCGTTATAAATGCATGCCGCTGTTTGGCAAGCAATTTCCACGGTTTTTCTTCCCGTAAAAACGTGTTTCGGCGCCATTGCCCAGACACAGCTGTTGAAACACTCGTTGTTATTTTGGGTATTTCCTCCGAGGCATCGTTCCAGTAACTCGTCCTTCGTCAGTTCTTCATAGATCGGTTTCAAAACCTCTTGAACATCATCAGCTAGAGCAGGAGGATGTTTAAAAGTTTCTATCTGATTGTTTTTCACTGCTTTCTTGTACTTGCACCATGAGTCTGAACAATACGTATGCTGTGGGTTGCTGTCGGTTGAAATTTTATGATAGTATCCTGCCCAGATCTCCCTGCGCATATCTTCGACAGAATTCAGGTTTCTTCGAATTGCCAATGAGTAATTTGTTGATAATTCTTTCATCAATTTTATTGTTAAATCTTGGGTTTTTACGACAGGAACTTTTTTTATAACAACTTTTTTTTTTTTACTACAACTTTCTTGGCTGCTTTTTTCTTTGGTGAAGGTTTTTCAGCGTCTTTCTTTGCAGCTTTTCTCTTTTGTGTAAGAATTTTCTTAGCGTCCTTAGCACGCTTGAAAATTCTTTTCGCAACGTGTAATACGCACTCCAACTTCTTAACCACAAAGTCTTCACCATACGGTGCTGTATCGAACAATATTTTAAAAGTTTTAGTGTCGCCATCACCGATGTAAAAACCGTAGTGCACAGCAAATTTTTCGAGTGATCGCAAAAACATCTCACATATACCGTCAACCTCCATTTTTCCAGAACTACCTGAATGATTAGCACTACAAACTAGTTTGTGCTTTTCATACCACTGTGCATATTCGATCGTGTCTTTCATACCTTTTTTCGATTCACAGCTTTTGCAGTGACTCGACTTCACAACGACGTCTGCAATTTTTTTACTGTGTTTATATATTAATGACACGATTCCAATAAGAGAAGAAAATCCTCTTTTCTGCCAGGAACCGTCACCTGAAACGGTTAAAACGTCTTCGGGTTCTCCGTGTTGAGCGTTCAACAGTTTTTCTTCTTTGACAGACTTGCTCGTCACTATATCGAACACACTTTGCACTGCGATGGCGATCGAATTGAGTATTTGATAATAAACGGTGGAATTGATTCCATGTCCCAGTTCCATGAGCCCACAAAACGTATTGATACCACTCAATCCAACACCAATCAAACGCATAACGTACACTAAACGACGATTGATTTCGTACCCAGTTGAGATTAATGGGCATGAGTTAATATATTTTTCTCCGCAATCACAAGTCACACAAATTTTGAAACCGAGTCCTCGCTGACCGTACTTTGTAAAAGAAACATCTTTGTTACAAACTTTACACTTCACATATTGTTGTAATGTAGAAAAAACAAGAAAAAACTGAATAATACTATATCCAGCCGTTGGATCGATGTGTACATCGAAACTTGTATCGTCCGATTTTTTTAATTTTGCTGCACTCGCACTAGCATGACTCGTATCTGCTTCAGACTGGTGTGGAAGCACTCCACGAAATTTTCTTTTTTTAGATTTCGAACTTGGACGTCGCCACGTGGCACTTTGTTGCGAAGTCTTTTTATCCATTATAACAATCCTGAGCGCAGAGATGTTGCCGTTACGAAGTTTCAAATTAGACTGATGAAATAACAGTTTAGCATCGTTGCCGAGTGATTTTCTTTTGAAAAATGCACGTGTTAAGGTCTTATTACATGAGTATAGACCCGAAAACAGAATATACCTAAGCAAGGGGTACTACATTAACAAAAGAACACGGCTATTCAATTGTATAGAGTCAGATATACAGGGACCGTCCGAGCGGCGTGAAAGGGATCGCCGGGTACTCTCAGGTAGTCACCTAACGGTCGCCAAAAAATGTAGTTAGACTCGTCCGATCTTTATGAAATTTCGAGATGACATTTTTGAAGATATGTACTTTCAAAATTTAAAAAAAAAAAAAAATCGATTTTTTTAAATTTCCAAAGTGAGAAGACGCCTTAATAGCCATGAGATAACCTCGACCATTACATTTTGTCGTTTTTATCGCACCTTTTCATATTCAGCTTCTCTGAATTTTAAGTTACCTACATTCAGCACGTAGATAACTCATGAGCCAAGGCTCGCTGATCTAAAATTATGACTATCTCTTATTAAAGATTTTGTTTGCATAAACCAGCTTCTCTGGTTCATCAAGAATCGTTAAATCCGATCCGTGACAATAGTTATTTCATCCAATGCCAGTAATTGCCAACATCGTCAATTAAACGCTAATCAAACTCGTGAATAATCTCCACCTATAAAGCGTCGATAAACTCAAATCGATCAATTCTACGCGATCGTTGTCAGTAATCTTTGCTTTGATTCGACCTCGTTATTATTGGCAATTACTCTATCAGCTCCCGCGCTTGTTCGTGCGATACAACACAAGCCGCCGGAATTATTTCGGTGCTAAAGAGAATCTCTACTACAATTGTACTTATACTAAAACGTTGCATAAAATATTGCTAAAATAAATATTAATTTCGTTTCACGCGCCTCTCGCATCAACTCTATCCCAGCGCCTCACGCACACGTAGTCTAGGGCACATGCTCACATACACACTCAGCGCCTCACGCATACATTTGCCGTTCTTGACTATCCGTGTCTCGAAGAGTAAGACAGAGTGAGGGATAGAGAGAGACGAAGTGTCGCGAGCCGCGCGCTTGCCGTGTGACGTCACCTTGCCTCGCACATCTCCTTTCTATTCTCCCGGTAGCTCTCCCGTTCCTCGAGACCCCTAAATTGTTGATTTACCTACTAATTAACTAACATTAATCGTTTTTTCCATAATCCAGCTTCAAGAAAAATCCTGATTAAAACATCTATTAATCTCGCCCTTCCGGCTTCAACTATTTTTATTAATTATTCTCTTTCTTTTCAGCACCGATCTCTCGCATTCTAGTATGCCTATGATGAAGATCGGGCCATTCGCCTTATAGGCTTGGTATTGGTACTGAGGCAACACAAAAAAACCCCCAGGGTTATTGTGTGTGAAGAAGAGAGAGAGAGAGAGGTGTATTTCGCTTGCGTTAACTTTGAACAATTAATTTCCATTCGAGTCCGATTCCTCCTTCAAACCTCCTCAAGTACTCCTTTCAGTCTCGTGACTCCCTATCCCAAGGCGAGGGGGCTGTGACGCTGCGCGCACCGCCACACGAAACGTTTCAATATATATATTGGAAAATGCATGAACTAAAAGGGTAACTAAGTATCAGTATTCCTCTCTCTCTCCCTCTTTACAGGTATATATTATCGAGCTCTCCGTTTTGTGCGGATCTTCGTAAGATTGTAAGCTAACTATATTGCTCTCTCGCTCTGTACATATGGCTCCTCTCTTTCTTTGCCACGTGTAGATTGAGAAGAAATATATGGTATCACAGATGCACCGTATGCACACGTATGCATGTACGCGCGTGTGTATGTGAGTGTCTACCGCGGCCGGCTAATTCGCCACAGGTCTGCGCGCGCGTGACGTCATCCGTTTAGTGGTAACCAACTCCGCGGCGATGTGCAGGAGGGGGGGGGGGGTCAGCTCGAGACAGCCACGATCCCCCCTCCCCCCTCCCCCGCCCCCATTTCCCCTCCTTTGGCGACATGGTGGGGGAAATTTCCCCTCTCGGCTTGGGTTAGAATCCCCACAGCTCTACTACTAGCGCTCTTTATCTCAACAATAACAAAATTTAAAGCGAGACGACGGCTCACCGCTACAGTTTCCATAGGTGGAAATCCGGACAAAGACCACGGAAATTTCCCCTCGATTATTCCGGCAACGTCGTATTTTTGATTGGGTTGGCGATGGCTTAAGAGAAGACGTCTGTCCTCGTCGCTGTCCCAAAATGAAAGTCCTCGATACTTATCGACGGTGCGTATTTATTGTCGACGCGAATTAGGGTCCTAACCCCCCACCCTTTGCCTACTCGCGGGATCTGGATCTTTCTCGAAGTTTCGCTCGTAACATTTCGAATTTAAATCTCGAATTAGCGACCTTGCTGACCGACGATGGATCTCGGTACAGCCGAGACTTGCCGAAGAATCCCGATGCTGATAGACGCATCCTGTTAAGTTCGACAGCTCTAGGTGAGGGCTTCGAGCTAGCGACCCATGCTCGATATTATTTTTCTCTCGATGGTGACCTTGACGCCTATGCCTTCCCTTACAACGAACCGACGATGTTGATAACTGCGATGTTTTCGTCTCTCTCTCTCTCATAGTTTTTGCCGAATGAAACCGTCGCTCACCATAATAATACAATAATTCAAAATAAAATTAATAATATGGAAATACGCTCGCATTTGGCCCTTATGGATCTTGCTCGAGAGTAATTGTTTAAAGAGAACACACGTGTTCTCTCATGCCTCGCCGATATTTAGCTTTATATGACGTGGACAAAATTACCACGTCACAATATATATATATATATAGAAGAAAAAACGAGACTAGGCCAAGGTTACGGTGATGCGCTCCACCATACCGCTTAACAGGGGGTTGCAGCCGCGTGCACTTTTGACGACGCTGCGAATACCTCGTGTTCTCGCGAGCCACCGTGTCTCGCGAGAGGGCGAGAGGACCTATACTAGAGTGAGAGGATGTACGTCATCGCTGTTGCTCCTCTCGAGCGCTTAGCCGATGCACGTGCAGTTGTCTTATTTCATACACGATGACGGGTGCATCGAACTTTAGTGTCAGCTGTTTTTACTCGCCCGAGCCGATCTTCACGCGAGAACAGACCGAGCTCGTTCTTATCATACAGCTGTGGTATCAATGTCTTCTTCTTCTCCTGGCTGTCTTTCGGCCCGATAATGGTCATCAAAAACATATTTGCGTGAGCAATTTAGACTCTTCCCACATCAGTCTTTGCTCGAAACGCGCGCGAGTATCTTCTCGCCGTCTCTACGAAGCCAGCGCAAAAAACCTTTTTTTTAAATGTACCCGCGTTATCGCGAGTACGAATTTTTGCAATTCGCGTTCGCGTGCCGCGTAATGCGTATACTGTGCGCATCGTCGATTCGAGCATTACCGCGGTTACGACGAAGGGGGTCAGGATGAAGGGTTCGGTGACGAGGTCGACCCGTGAAAAAACTGTGTGTGTGGGTGTGTGTGTGTGTGTGTGTGTGTGTGTGTGTGTGTGTGTGTGTGTGTGTGTGTGTATGCAGGACCTGCAGAACGAGAGAGCGACACAGCATCGGTGAGTTTTTAATTTTACCTAATTTATATAGAAGAAAAAAAAAGGTGGCACACTACGGCCACACTCTACCCATCCCCCCTCGCAAACCTCTCGCCCACAACACCGACCGGACTCACGACTGCCGACTTGTGGGGGAAAGGAGTGGGGATAGGAGTGGGGATAGGAGTGGGGGTGGCCATAGTGCGCCACCTACTACTGATGGACTACGATTCATAAAAGATTTTACAGAATGTTATTATTAAATCTGACTCGTGATTTCGGTCCCTGGATGAAAATAAAAATGACTGTGGAAAAAAAACTAGACATGTCAATGACAACGCAGAGAAATGATCGGCTCTTAATGGGTTCCAATTTTGTTATGCTAGCGTGATTCGAAAGAAGTTTTGAAATCGTAGGTTTTCCGTAAAGTGGAAAGCGCTTTTCTTTAACGATTCGATGTACGGGTTTCACATTGAATGCATCAACAATTTTTTGGAACTCTTCAATACATCAATGGGTATGCAAAAAGTCCGTTTAAATTTCATGTTTCTGTTGATAACACTAATTTTTATTTCTCTACTCATTTATACAACTCCGCTATGTCTCCATTGCCCTTTTTTTTAAGACAAATATGAGACAACATTGATAAGAGAACTATTTATCCAACGAGTTCTTGAACAGTGTAATACTAATCGCAAAATATGGGCACTGACAGGACGATTATTTTCAACAGAATAATTTTCACCTTGGAAGTGATTCGATCCCTTTCTGTACGTATCCGAATTACGCATGAATTCGAAATAATCACAAACCATATACTGTTCAAATTCAAGGGGACGTGGGTCATTTCCTTACGAGGAGGATCGGGCATCACAATCACGATACAGAAAAAAATTTTATTTCCAAAAATATCCATAAGATGGTACATTTTCATTGCGTTTCAAACAATACGGAGGAGAATACTTAAATATTTAAAGAAAAAATAATTGTATTTGAAGAGAAAAAAACATTTTACCTTTCTCTTATATGGAATGTTTGTTTGTTTATTTATTTTTAGATATTCTATCGCAGGCCAAAATCGAACATAACAAATCCTTTAAAACTGCTTGGGATAAAAATACATATGAAATATGGGATAAAATATGGGTCAAAAAGTACATATAAAAAAATCTTAACAAGGTCACCGTTTTTTTTTTTAATTGGTTCTCCTTATTCTTTAGGGTTTTTTTAAATCAGTTTCTCTCCTTACTGCAGCGATCTTATTGAGTCAATTTTTTTCGCTGGCCATGGAGCCATGTACGAACTTGCGCAACCGTTCTGTGCTCCATACATTTTTCTTTTTTCAGGATCTTTTCAATTTCGATTCCAGTTGGCATTTTATCTGACATTAATAATGATTTAAAGCGACCCAAAACCACTTCTTGTTGCTCGGTCGTCCACCGTCGGAAATTGGCCGCAGATATCAAACTCGCATCACGCTTCCGATTGACTGTTAATAAAAAATAAAGCGAAATATTACATATTTATTAGCTTCATGAGGAATTTATGAATTGAAAATCAAATTTAAGGATGAAAAAATCTAATCAATTTTTCTTCAACGCAAGAGTAAATGTGCAATATCCAGCTGGATAATGATATATTCATTACCTTTTTTGTTTTTCGGAATTCCTTGGCTATTTGAATCAGCTGCTTCGTTTTCCTCTGAATCATCGGATGCATCGTCGTGGCCTTGAGCTATTTTCAATATTTTTGACATTTCAATTATATCTGTCTCAAGAACCGGTTGTCGATAGATGTCTTTGTGAATTTTCTCCTCGTGGCCCAAGAAATTCGCTAAATCAGTAACTTGACCGCTGTTCAAATTTAACTGTATGCACCGGGTGGCTATGTGTTTTCGCAATTGCGTTCCACGAAGAGTATGCGGAATTGAGGCACCACATTTTTCAGAAAATTCACGCATTAGATTGCATGCGTGCAAATATCGATAGAGTTCCTCATTGGTCGAGGGGAGCGCGAAAAAATGTGGATTTTTTTTTGAGATACCAGCCTCAGTACGATGTGCCAACAATAATTGCATGCAATCAAAAACGCTCCTATACACAAGGATGGGGTCCCCTCTACCTTTCTTCCCGCGGATTTCGAATCTTACGAATTCTTTTGCGAGCTTTTTGCCTTCGGTCGATAAACGCTCATACGAGTCCTTATTGGCGACCTTATCGATGTTTTGGTGTTGTTCGAAATCTTGAACGTAAATCTGTTCAATTTCGCCAGGGCGCCGTCGATTAAAAGTTTGCAGCGAAAGTAATGTCGCTTCTGCGAGTTTTTTCCACCCGTTAAATGAAAATTTTTCTTTCAATTCATTGAAATATTTCGTTCTTTCCGATTTGATGTGGTTATCAAGCTTTTTTATATCTTCGTCTAACGGTAAAACGACTTTTTTGCGCCGGTTATTTTGCGCCTGAGTCTCTGCCACTGCTCTGTTAATGCTCGTGCCGAAACCTTCTGCCATCAACTTTAAGAAATCCTCGACTTGCTTTTGCTCGTCAGCTAATTCAGCTTTGATTTTTTCAGATCTCAAGATTTCGCCACAATATTTAATTAAGGTCCCAAGGTTTGACGCCACAGCTGGATGTTCGAACATACGGGTTTCTTCGTCGAATTTTGCCACCACTCGTACAGCAGCTATTGCGCTGTCATAGTGCCGTGGTACATAAACATCTGCGAAAACCCTGATGACAGGTTTCAAGATTTTTATAGCTTCGAAAAATCGTCCAAGCAAGCGGAGACGGGCGCGTATCATCGCATAATGGTGTTGGTGTGCTCCGTATTTTTCGCATTCTTTATTAGCATATAAGATAATCAGTTCATCGTAACGAATTCCTCGGACAATTGCATCTTCTCGTAAATAGGGGAAAATCCACTTTTGTACCAAAATATTGGCGTTTTCGTGGAGTCGAGCCGTTGCTTTTTTTCCACTCGACACGGCAATGTGTTCGGATTTCCCTGAAGTGCCCGTACATTCACTGAAGTGTTGCCCAATACTCTATCTTGCGTACTGACCTTTGCAATTTCCGCACGCCAAATAGTCTTCAGCCGTTCTTTGCATTCTTTTATTTGGCCGCCGACATACTAGGAGCTCTCCTGTGTTAAAGCGTGTATCATTGTTGTATAGATGATTTCCCTTCTTTCTGATCTCTGCAATCATTGCCTTTCTTGCTTTGCTTTTTGTCTTAAGTAGAGTAAATTTTTTTACTTCTGCTTCTTTTCCATGTACTGCCTCTAAGTGCCGGGCAATTTTTACTTGAAATTTTTGACAATAAAAACAGAAATGTTTTTTTGAATATGACGGAGTAGCTGATGTTGCTACACGCAAATTTGCATCATCCGGCGCAGAGACTCCCGGTCTGTTCATGCCCAAAGATATATAATATTTGTTTTTGCCGTTGATCGGATTTGTGCCGAGTCGATTCGTTAGACGAGGAATATTCCGAATCCGATGAATTTTTCGCCTCAGGTTTGTATTCTTCAGCGTTGACAAGAGAACTCTCTCCAGAATCCTGTTCGCATAATGTTGAAGTTAGAATCGGCACCACAGAGCTCAACTCGAACGAAGTAAGTCCACTTGAAACGTTCACATTGATGGAAGATTGTTTTTCATTATCGATATTTTGGAGCGTCGTGTATACCAATGTATTTGGAGTATTATTTTCAACAGCTTGTTCTGGAAGGAAAAATATAAAATGTTATATGAATTTGAAAAACAAAAATAACTAAATTAATTGACGATCACCGCAATATTTACCAAAATTTCTGATAGGAGATCGTGGTGCTATTTGGCGTAACGGAAATTGTAAGATCTCATTACTAATAATTCTGGGTTTTTTCACCATCGCCTTGTCCGCAAATTGTATATTATCCGAAGAGAACGCTTGTGTGGAAAATAGAAGGTCGTCCTTCATATAATCAGTTGTTTCAAGGTCCGGAACCAGAAAATTGTCTAAATTCATACATATACGAATAGCATATTAAATATAATTGATTGCATTACCATTATTCAAATAATTAGCTAAATGATTACTATGAATGAACCGTACCATGCCCTGTAATATTGATATAGAATCTGGAGTCGAGGATACTCTCTAAGAGGCAAGACGCGTTCTCCCTTCCATCATCTGCGATTTGAAAGCTCCAATCAATCTCTTCTATTTTTGTAGTCTGGGAGTTTTTATGTATTTCTACTTCAGCGCTTGCAAATTGGGATATTCCATCTTTTTTTCTCTTTCGTGGACGATTAGTGCCCTCTCATTTTCCTTTTCCTTTTCGTCTGTGTCTTGGGAAATTGCATATTTCTCTTCTCCGTTGGCAATTTGTGATGTTTCATCTTTCTCTTCTTTGCTTGCAATTTGGGAATTTTCACGTTTTTTTTCTTCATCGTTTGCAATTTCGGATTCTTTATCTTTTTCCTGTCTTTCGGAAACGATTTGTGATGTCTCATTCTTCTGTTTCTCTTCGTTGGTATCTTTGGAAATTGCATGTTTCTCTTCTTCTTTAAGGGGACAGAGCTAGTTGGAACGTCAAAAAAAAGGCCTTTTTTCCGATTTTTTTTTGGTCAAACGATAAAATAATTCACAACAAAAGTTCTTCCGTTTAAAAGATACATATGTAATGTATATGTTGCAATTTTTTCAACGCAATACATATCGAAATAAGCTGGTGACCGTCAATTGCCGAGGACGCTGCAAAAAAAACACGGTTTGCGGTGATCAAGCTCACGCTGCAACGGCTCATCTGAAACAAAAAAAACGGAGGGGATTTTTAGTTAATGATATAATGCTCCATTTTTCATTTTTCATTTTTCATTTTTAACGGCCGCCATTTTTCACAAAATGGCGGCCGTTAAAAGTCAAAAGTGTTTTTTTGACCAAAATATCAGTTCCATTTTTTGCTATTAAAAATAAAAATAATTATCCAAAAAAAAAATCCTTCGTTCATATGGAGGACTACCATGTATAGAAGAAGTGATATAAATTTCAACCCGATCGGTAAAGCCGTTCTCGAGCTACAGTGATCACCGACTTCAAAAACATGGTTTCGAGAAAAACGCACTTACAGTTTTGAGTACGGTTTGCATGCAGATAAAAAATTTTTTTTGTAACTTACATAGAATCGTCTATTCCTGGGCCATATACTTCGCCTTCCTGCGCTTTGTTGGTGGTATTAGAAGCCACTTTTAGCTGCCGCCGAGCTACTCTCGCCTCTCGAGTATTTTCCAGGGATCGCCGATTAGCCTGCTTTATTCGAATAGAATCCTCGGCCTTGGCAAACTCGTGTGCGTACGGTCCCAACTTAATCCCCATGGCATCGAAGACTGCCAGCAAACCGTATGTACCCTCGTTGAAAGTGCAGGTAGCAATGTAAGCGGCTATGCTGACGGTAGTATAGCTGGCAGGTAAGGTTTTCGGCATGACCTTCCAAACAATTTGATTAAAACTTTCGTTGCTATTCTGGGTGAAACCTCCAATGCACCTTTGCAACAATTCAGTGTTTGTGAGACTTTCGTATATAGGCTTTATTGCATCGAAGACTTCCTTCGGCAACGCAGTGAAATCGTGTTTGAAAGATTTCAACGTTTTCTCGGCCTTTGCTCGTTGATATTTGCACCACGAGTCAGCACCTCGTGGACACTTGTGATGCTGCGGTTTCTCGTCGGTTGAAATCTTATGGTAGAGCGTAGCCCAAATAGCATCCTTCATTTTTTTGACCGAATCAGAATTGTCACGAATAGCTTTGCCAAAATACACGGACAATTGGTCAATTAATTTAGCAGTCAGTTTCCCTCTACCGCCGAGTCCTTTATTATCTTTTTTACACGATCGTAGACGGGTGCCCATCCGTTTTTGAATATGGCCAACGCATTCTTTTTTCGTCACTACAGTTTCTCCATAAGGAGCAGCTGCAACAATGCCAGAGTAAGTCTTTGAATCTCCATCCCCGACGTAATACAAAAATCTCACTCCAAGATTTTCGCACGAACGACGAAACATTTCGATTACAGCATCGACCTCCATCTTTCCCGCACTGCCTGTATGATTCGTCGAACAAGTTTCTTTGTGTGCTTCATACCATTCTTGATATTCTTCCGTGTCTTTTTGATTTTTCCAAACTTCACAAGCCTGGCAGTAAGAACTTTTTACAATTACGTCAAGAACTTTGCCCGTGAAATGTCCTATTAGCGATGTGACGCTAAACAGAGACGAAAATCCGCGTTTGTGCCACGTTCCATCACCTGACACAATCAAATCAGTATTCTTACTTTCACTGTTAGTAGAATTCAAGTTTATCTCTTCTTTAGAAGCCTTCTTCATAAAAAATTGAGCCATATTTTTACTCGCTTCACAAATATGCTCCAGTAATATGCAGTACGTAGATTTAGCCAACCATGGCGGGAAGTCCATCAATGCGCAAAATTTTTTTGCACCTTTGTAACCGACGCCTATGACACGCATCGCTAATGTGAACCTTCGATTTATTTCATAAGAATGGTGAATAAAATCGCACGACGGTATGTATTGAGGAGTACACTTATCACACACCACAGAAATTTTGAACCCAAGTCCACGTTCGCTTACTATTCCAAAACATATTTTACTGTTGCACTTAGCACATTTTACGAGACTCGCGAGCGACGAAAAAACAGTAAAAAAATTAATTATTCGGAAATTAACTGCATCTGTTTTTGGCACATGATATTCGTCCTGACCTCTTAATTTTTTTGCTGATGTACTTGCTCCGCCATCATCAGTCTCCGCAGATTTTGGATTGAAATACTGTTTCCTTTTCAAGGGTCGTGTTTTATAAACCCGTTGACTTTTCCGCACTTCTCTCGATATTTTTCTATCCATCTTGGACTCGAAAACTCACGAAATTGTTCCGAATATGGACGTTCGCACGCTCCAACGTTTTGAATCTTACTGATACTGAAACCGTATTTTGAACTACGAAAGGCCTATCTTATTTTCTATATGTATATATGAGTGTGTAGGGCTATATTGATGGTCACAATATATGTATGTATACGCAATACAATAGAGACCTTCAGGTACCCTCTAACGGACTCAGCTAGTCGAGCGGACAGCTGCCGCTACCTGCTTACCTATGGCTCAGACACGACGTGCTACAAAGTCTTGTATTTCGGCGAATAATGGTCCGATTTACATTTACCTGGGCGGAAAATGTTCGTAAGAGATTCTACTTTTTGAAAATGAAATTAAAAAAAATCGATTTTTCGAAAATTCTAACTAGGTCTGTCCCCTTAATTGCAATTCTAGATTTTTCGTCTTTTTCTCCTTTTTCGATTTCGCGTTTCTTTTCATCGTCGTCGGTATTTCGGGACTCTTGGATCGATACAAAACCTTGTAAAGTGTCACTAGCAGACATGACTTCTAAACCCAAAAATTATGATACATTTAGATTTGACAAATTAGAACCACCTGAAAAAAGTCAGCTTATATCAAGAGACTCGGTAGAGTCTCGGGACAAGTACATTGACAGCTCTGTCGTCTGCTGGCCTGAGCTCGCCGAGTCTATACTTTCTCTGAATAAAACGATTCGCGGTGGTGGGGGTAAAATTGACATGCGTTTTCGTTTAATTACGAAGCTCAGGAGCCATTTGATGCTTTGAAAATTGAACTGGAGACTAATTTTGAAATTCTCTATCGATTGAGCCTAAGATTAGCATGATTGGTGGCGTAATTGCTGAGAAAAAACTTTGCACAGGTCAAAATTACCCATTTTTCTATCATTGTGTGAAGGATTTTTGACGTGTCTGTATACAACACCATCAAAGGCCTCTTGAAGCCTCTCGAGTTTCTGATTGGTTGGTGTCTGTATCTGTGATAACACCATCAAAGACCTCTTGAAGCCTCTCGAGTTTCTGATTGGTTGGTGTCTGTATCTGTGATAATACCATTAAAGGTGTGTGATCTGTGGTCGTGTTCGTTGGGTCTCATTTTGATGTGAACAAGTGCGCATGCGCATAATGATGCGCAACACGCAACTGCGCAATGAAACGAGTCATGCGCAATGTGTGAATCTGTGTGAAACGAATTCAAAAAATAAATGATGAAAACAGTCCAGGACGTGTGGAACAGTTTGGTTATAAACAGTAATAAATAACCGTTTTAACGCGCATTCGTCGTAAAATCGGGAATCAGTGACAAAATTCAGAAAAATCAATCGGGATAAGTGATAAGTGACAATATAATATTTATTAAATTGTTTTTTGAGGTTTGAAAGTTTGATCGAAGTTTCGTAAAAACAGTGTGGGATGTGTGAGTTTGGTTAAATAATACTTATAATCGTTGAAACGTTTTTACGTGTTTAATCGCCACTTGTCTATTATTCTTCGTTTGTGTCAGGCTAGAAAAAATGTGTGATATCCATTATAAATTTGGAACTTTGGTTGAAGAAAGATATATTTTTTTCCCCCTTTCGATCGCGACTAATTGGAATCTCGTGGCTTAAACAGTATTGAAAATATTAATGTTTTTTCACGAACAGTTGTGAGGTTATAAATATCGTGGTTAGGTTCGATCGACTCTTGGTTACAGTAATACTAAGAAAGTGATGGTGTGAAAGTAGTGAAGTGCTTTTAATCAACTTATTTCGAACAGTGCCGAAATGAATATGTATTTTTTATTATTGTTAACCCTGCAGTTTTCATTTTCCACACTTAACTCTACGACGGAAACGAAAGCGATCTCTTTTCTCTTTCGTGATTAAATGTTCCTCGTATAAAATTTCTTGAGAAATTATTCTTTTCGTTTCTTTGATAACTATGAAATGGTGTACATTGAACTGTTAATCATGATTGGTGTGAATTGATGTAAATTTGGAAAAGAAACTCTATAAAACAAATAATGAGTGCCAAAATAATGTATATGGCAAAGTTTGTTATTATCATGCCGAGTTTTGAGCAGTGTCTAATAAATATATTTTTTTAACTCTACACCGTTGACAATTTATTTTATTGGTTCCTTTCCTCTTTATTATAAAATGTTCCTCGCTTGCCATAATAAGATTTGTACATCATAAAATGTTCCTTGCATGATAATTGTTGGTCCATTTCAAAAGATTTTCGACGTTTTTCTATCCAAAATATGGTCTAGAATCATCTCGCGTTTGATGAATTAATAGACAAATACACTGTCAACCTGCATCTGGATATATATGGATGCATCTGGATGATAACCGTAGTAAGTAACGATATATCTTTATGTCAAAATGGCTCATATAATATATCTTTATGTCAAAAGACTATGACGGTATATACTCCATATCCTGGTATTATCAAAATTTGTATCTTTGGAATGCAACGAATACCTATAGACTCTGGAAATTCTGTGAAGCGACAAATGTACCAAGTATTTCCACTTTTTGGCTCTGATTGTAGCATTATGAATTGAACATTTTGTTATGAAAATTCTTCGGTTGCTCATTTGTCAATGGGATCTCAAAAATATTGTCTTCGGAACACCATGGATATATGCAAAATTTCAGAATTTTGTTTTGCTCAATATGCTCTATATTTTTTACATCCCCGCTTTAGTTGTAGCATAATGTATTTTAAAAAATTATTTCAGAAAGTCTTCCGATGTATTTTTTCTGACATTATCAAAATTTATATCTTTGGATTGCAACGAATGCCTACAGACTTTGGAAATTGTGTGAAGCGACAAATATACCAAGTATTTCTACTTTTTGCCTCCGATTTTAGCATTATGAATTGAAAATTTTGTTATGAAAATTCTTCGATTGCTCATTTGTCGTTGGGTTAAGAATTGCTGGCTTCAGAATGCCATGCATACATGTAAAATTTCAGAATTTTGTTGGACCCAATGTGCACTACATTTTTTCAATTACCTAATTTAGTTGTAGCATAATGAATTTTGAAAAATTGTTTCAGGAAATCTTCTTATGTTTTTTTACGAATATCAAAATTTGTATCATTGGATTGCAACGGATACCTACAGACTTTGGAAATTCTGTAAAGCAACAAATGTCCCAAGTATTTCCACTTTTTGGCTCCGATTGTGGTATTATGAATTAAAAATTTTGTTATGAAAATTCTGCGGTTGCTCATTTGTCAACGGGATCAAAATTATTGTCTTCGGAACACCATGAATATATGCAAAATTTTAGAATTTCATTCGGCTCTTTTGAGCTATATTTTTTCACTTCCCCACTTTAGTTGTAGCATAATAAATTTTGAAAAATTGTTTCAGAAAGTCTTCTGATGTGTTTTTACTGATATTATCAACATTTATATCATTGAATTGCAACAGATACGTACAGACTTTGAAATATCTGTGAAGTGACAAGTGTGCCCAATATTTCCACTTTTTGGTTCGAATAGTGGCATTATTAGGACTTGAAAATTTTATTATGAAAATTCTTCAGTTGCTCATTTTTGGATGGGATTTAAATTTGGCTTCAAAAAGTAATGGCTACATGCAAAATTCATAAACTTTATTGAGCCCAATGTTTGAGTTGTAGCATGATTAATCCAAAAAATTGTCAGAAAGTCTTTGGTTCCTTTTTTTCTGGAAGTATAAAAATTTGTTTCATTGGAACGCAACGTACACTTACAAACTTTGGAAATTTCCTGGAGCAACATGTGTGCTCAGTATTTCTACTTTTTGGCTTCTATTGTGGCATAACGAATTGAAAAATATTTTCAAAAAGATTTGCTCTACGGATGCAACAGGTACAACTCAACTCGATCCATTTTCTTGGGCATAGTACTGATATAAGATTGCCCGCTTTGTTGAATTTATTGTTTTAAAATATCCATAACATACTTTCTGAACTTTTCAAAATTCAAAGATAATATTAAAATATCTGTAAGTTCTAGTTTTGAAGCTTTCACGGCCATTATTGTTAGAAATATCAAAATTTGTATCATGGGAATGTAGCCGATACCTACAAACTTTTAACATTTTGTGAAGCGACATGTGCACCAAGTATTTCCACTTTTTGTCTCTGATTGTGCATTATGAATTGAAAAATTTATTACAAAAAGTCTTCGGCTGTTCATTTTTGGATGGGATTAAAATTTCTGTCCTCGGAACGCAATAGATACATCCAAATTTTCTGAACTTTATTGGGCTTAAAGTGCACTATGTTTTTTCACATTTCCACTTTAGTTGTGGCATAATAAATTTAAAAAGTTGTTTTAGAAAGTCTTCGGGTGCTCTTCTTCTTTTGATAGTATCAAAATTTGTATCATTGGAATGTAGCCGATATCTACAAACTTTGAACATTTTGTGAAGAGGAGATATGTGTGCTAAGTATTTCCACTTCCTAGCTCCGATTATGGCATAATAAATTGAAAAAATTTTATTCCAAAGGCTTTCCTCTACAGTCGCTCTGGTTTTGATGGTATCAAAATTTGCTCAAAGCTTCATTTCATTCTTTTGGGTACGATCCTGATCTGAGTTTGTCCGCTTTGTTCAATATATTGTTTTGGAGTTCCCATAACATACTATTTGAACTTTTCTATATTCAATGAGAATATTGATTCCACCTTGTTAATAAAAATAAGAATGAAAAAATGCGTGAATTTTTTTCACAATAGATTCAATATGTTTTCTCTAAACATACATCAAACTGGTTTTTTATTTTATCATTAATCAAAAATGAAAAATTTCGAAAAAAGTCGCTCCATTTTTATCAACAAGCTGAAATAAGTGTAATATTTTTTACCACAAATCTACAAATATAACAAGGAGATACTGCTGTTTAATATGTTTCTTTGATAAACACAAATTCAAATAGCTACAAATTCTACGGAAAAGTTCTGACTGCTTTAATCTTGCCCGCAAAAGCTTTGTAAATTTTTGTATCAGACTCCAAGTTCCCGACTTATTTTAGCCTGATTCCAGAAAGGTAAAGCGAAATGTCAAAAAAATTTGACTGGCTCGAGAATAAAAAAAATGCCAAATTGAAAATTCCAAAACACGTGTCCCTTTATTTCATGGGGAAAAAACCTGACTCAAAGTAGAAGGGGTCAGGGTTTGGAAATGAAAAAGCGATAATTTCCCGATATAACCTTTTTCTCATCTATACAAAGCGAGATGTTTGAAAAGAAAGAGAAAAAACGAATCATATCATGCATAAAAATCCCCCTCGCGGGAAAAACCTGGACAAGTACATTTGTTGACCGCCGTTCCCATATTTTTCCACGAATATACATACACTGCAAAAACCGGTTCTCGCAAAAATCCCTGAGAAAATCAAATCCTATCAAAAAGTAAGAAAAGTGACCACTCTCAAAAAATGTATCAAATAAATTCAAATCACACAAAAGAAAATGAGTTAATCCTCGCGAAAAGCTAAGGTTGGGTTTCGCAAAAAGTAATAAAATAAATTGAGCTATACTAAAATATATGTGGCCAAGTACGGGAGGCGTTATTGTGTGACATAAAATCTTCAAATAATGTTGAATGTTGATAGAGAAAAGACTCAAGTTCGAAAATGCAGTTGTTTAACCAACCAGAATGAAAATAAAAACTCTGTATCAATAAGAGTCCGAAGCAAAAAAAGATTGCAAATGAAAAAAAATTAGATGAAAAAGAATTTCGGCCGAAGTACTTGGCGAGGTTGTCACCATGACCGATACATTATATAAATTAAGGCATCTTCTCACTTTAAACGCCTCAAAAATAGGCTGTTTTTGCGATTTTTTTTCGAGGATTTTTGCTTAAAATTATGGGATAAAACGGATCCTATGTAATAAACACATCTTTCAAGTACATGAAAAAATTTTTATTTTATTTTTTTAAACAATTATTATAATACATCAGTAGCATTGAAAAACCCGTGTAAAAATGTTATGGTCGTGGCTTGTTGATGGTATCTCCGAGACGGGTCGTCTGAAACAAAAAAATAAAACTGTTTTAGATTCAGTATGTCAGTGGCTATAGCGCATATCATCAGATTTTTGATATTCGCGAAAATAACAAAATGGCGCACGTTTTTCGAAAAAGTAAAAAAAAACCACGATTTTTTTGCAGTTTTTTGTAAAAAAAAAATTCTTAAAATCAAAATTTAAAAAATCTGATGATATGCGCTATAGCCATAACTATGAAGCATATGTCATTCAAATTTCATGACAATCGGCCGGATAGTTTCCGAAATTTCATCAACAAAGCACCGAAAAACCTTGTTTTGAGATAACTGCGTTTAAAGTTTTGGAGGGATCGCCGGGTACTCTCAGGTAGTCACCTAACGGTCGCCAAAAAATGTAGTTAGACTCGTCCGATCTTTATGAAATTTCGAGATGACATTTTTGAAGATATGTACTTTCAAAATTTAAAAAAAAAAAAAAATCGATTTTTTTAAATTTCCAAAGTGAGAAGACGCCTTAAGTGAAAAAACATTCGTCAAGTACTTCGGCCGAATTTTTTTTAATCTAATTTTTTTCTATGTTTCATAAAACAATTTGGAAGTCAAGGATGATGCATCATATTCTTCCGTCATTTCATCTTTGAAAGAATAATAATTCTGAGGCTCCTGACAGTATAGTTCTATAATTATCTATTTATAGCTTAGACCGAAATTGCTAATATCCTCGCTGCCATTTCGCCCCTGAATGCGTTATTCTAATACACAACTTGAAAGCTAATGATAAAGTATTCAATTTTCTGAATTTTTTCCTTGCGGAAAAACTGGTACTTTGAGGTCTCTTCTATAACACCTTCCTGCCAAGCTATAATCGAATAATAACCTATCAACGAATTACTAACATCTCGAAAATACTTCGAGTGTGTAGTTAACTCTTTTGAAAACATTATAACTTTTTTTCTTATCAGAGAAACGAAACGCTCCTATATTTAAACAACCTCAGTAACAATTAATTTATGGTAGAAAATCTGTCTCATTCTCTTTTATGTCGAATTAGTAGTGTGAGCAGTACTGATTCCTGACATTGAAATAAATCGATGATGTAATGATGCAAACACGTTGTAACTTTTTTTGTTATATAGAGACTCTATTAGAGTCTATATAAAGCGAAATATATGAAAATACTATAGAAAAAAGAAGTGATATCAAATAGCAAAAATCCCCTCCCGGGGAAAAAAAACCTGGACAAGTACATTGGTGGTCCCTCGTTTCCCTATAATATCACAAAAAATCAAAACCCCACTTAATTTTTTTTTTTTGATGTTTACTAATTTTATTCATATCCCTGACTGAAACCAACTATATAGATCACGAAATATCCGGCCAAAAAACCAGACTTCATAATAAATGTTACTTTGAATTTATTTCCACAGAACAAAACAAGAATCAAAACATTAAAAAATCAGCGTTATCAAGATGAGAAAAATACCTCTTATAATTGGTGTGTGAGAAGTATCAATAGTCTAGAAAAAAATGAAAAAAGGTCGACATCTAAGTTACGTGTAGCAGTAAAATTTATGATATCAGTACTAGGACAAGTATTTCTTTGGTGACTGAGAAGATATCAATATGGACGTACCGGCAAAGTATGGCATGCAGTTGATGCATTGCTTCTGGGATCTCCTAAGTCAAGTAGCTACTTTTGTTTTGGCTATGGCGCGACCAATGTTGCCAAATAGCATTTACTTATATGAACTAATGAAACAACATTGCCTGTGCCGTGGCTAAAATAACGAAAAACAAGCAGGAACAGGAAGTTTCACATAAGATCCCGTGCTTTTGTAATGTAAAAAAAAAACTTTAATTTATGTCTGTACATGATAGCACAGTTTTGTTTGATTGGTAATAATTTGATGAACGTTTACCACCGTACGTTGAGCGTATACGCAAAGAGTACTTGTCCGGTCCATAATTTTTTATAAAAATTGCTCATTCAAGTGAAAATCAAATTGGAGGTGCTTTTCGTTGCATGCGTTGCTTTTCGCCGTCAGAAATTTATAATAATATAATAAAATATGTATAATATATAATAAAAAGTTATGGGCCGGACAAGTACTCTGTGCGTATACGCTCAACGTACGGTGGTGAACGTTCATCAAATTGTTACCAATCAAACAAAACTGTGCTATCATGTACAGACATAAATTAAAGTTTTTTTTTAACATTAAAAAAGCATGGGATCTTATGCGAAACTTCCTGTTCCTGCTTGTTTTTTGTTATTTTAGCCATGGCGCGGGCAATATTGTTTCATTAGGTCATAAAAGTAAATACCATTTGGCAACATTGGTCGCGCCATAGCCAAAACAAAAGTAGCTACTCGACTTAGGAGATCCCAGAAGCAATGCACCAACTGCATGCCCTACGTTGCCGGTACGTCCATATTGATATCTTCTCAGTCACCAAAGAAATACTTGTCCTAGTACTGATATCATAAATTGTACTGCTACACGTAACTTAGATGTCGACCTTTTTTCATTTTTTTCTAGACTATTGATACTTCTCACACACCAATTATAAGAGGTATTTTTCTCGTCTTGATAACGCTCATTTTTTAATGTTTTGATTCTTGTTTTGTTCTGTGGAAATAAATTCGAAGTAACATTTATTATGAAGTCTGGTTTTTTGGCCGAATATTTCGTGATCTATATAGTTGGTTTCCGTCCGGGATATGAATAAAATTAGTAAACATAAAAAAAAAATAGAATTAAGTGGGGTTTTGATTTTTTGTGATATCATAGGGAAACGAGGGACCACCAATGTACTTATCCAGGTTTTTTTTCCCCGGGAGGGGATTTTTGCTATTTTTAAGACATGCGGCAGCCGCTCGATGCCCAGTATTTAAAAAGGTAAAACACTACGAACCCTGCGGTACTCGTATATACTGGAATTTGACGGCTTTAAAGCTTTATAAAATTAACAAGGGTTGTCATGAATTTCAAAGAAATATAATGAAAACCATAAACACTGTGTAAAAATCTATTTATACCATAATTATGGTGATTTTTAACGTTTGGGGATTCAGTTTTGTTGAAAATGATTAACAAAATAAATAGATTTCTTGTACGTATAAAAACTGTTATTTTATAATTATTTTTTTTATTGATAAGCACTTCCGATTTCAAACAAAAAACAAAAATATTTCGGACGACGTTAAGGGGTTATATACAGTTGGAAGGCCAAAAAACTCGTTTTTTTACGAATTTTTTCCGGATAGGGATTTCATTTGACGAGGAAAAGCATAAGGAAGTAAATGGAGTGTCATCTTTTAACTCTTTATCGCAATTTTTTATTTAACAAAATATTGCTTCAGATAGCTCCTGTGATTGATCTCCTGTAGGTCCTCTAAAAAAAGGCGTCTTGCGGTGAGCATGAAATCTCCCGTTTGGATCAGCTAAAATTAAAAAACCAAAGAGGTTTGTTTAGTGGACAGATAAATGCTGGGATTGGACGAAGGAATAGTTGGAATTTCCAATTTTGATGAAATGACGGCTCCTCAAAGACGAAATTTCAATTTTTAACCGAATTTTGGTCGTTCAATGGTTCAAAAAAAATAGAAATAATTTTCGGAAATCTTACTCCTTCGTCCAATCCCAGTAGAATATATCTGAGAAAGTTGTGTTAAAATTGCAGACCGATCGGTTGAGCCATCTTTGAGAAATCGTGCTCACCGACTTTGAAAACATCGTTTCGAGATAAACGCGTTCAAAGTTTCATAAGTGGTGAACACATGGATAAAAATTTTTTTTTACAACTTACAAGGAGTCATCTATTCCAGGGCCATAAGTAGTTCCCTCAGCATCATCAGCAGCTTCCAAATTGTCGAATTGCAGTCGTCGGCGAACCATTCTTCCTTCGCGCGTGCGCTCATGCGCTCTTAAAATAGAGATCGCGACGTGCTCTGCATCCTGTTTTTCGGCATAGGCATGGGCATTGGGCCCAATCGATAGACCCAGTGCACTCATATAATATAATAGTGATGCCGTACCTTCATTAAAGGTGCCGGCTGCCATGTGAGCTGCTATTTCCACTATTTTTGAACCACTAGGAATTATTTTCGGTGTGATTTTCCAAATCAACTGATTATAGCTTTCGTTGTTATTTTGTGTGAAACCACCAACACATCTTTCAAGCAACTTTTCATTGCTCAGATCCGTGTAGATCGGAAACAGAGCGTCAGCAACATCTTGTGGAAATGGAGAATAATCGTGTTTATAATCCGATAATTTATTCGAAGCTCGCGCTCGCTGCCAACAACACCATGACTCAGTTCCGACCGGGCATCTTTCGTGTTGAGGATTTTCATCTGTTGAACAATAATGGTAATATGTTGCCCATATTGCATTATACATATTGTCAACGGAATCACAGTGCCTCCTGATTGCCAAGCCATAATAAACAGTCAATTTATCGATCAGTTTGGCTGTGAGCTTTCCTTTTCCACCAAGTACTTTTTTTTGCATTTTTTTCCCACTTTTATTTACAGTCATCTCGGTATTTTTTTTTACACAGTCTCGGAGTCGTGAACCCATTCTTTTTTGAACGTGTCCAATACATTCTTTTTTTACCACTTCGTTGTTTCCGTAAGGCACAGCTTTCAAAATTCCCGAGTAGGTTTTCGAGTCACCGTCGCCGATGTAATTTTTGTATTGGACGTTAAATTTTTCCATTGAACGCTTGAACATTTCTACGACCGCATCGACTTCCATTTTTCCTGAAGAACCGTTATGATTCGCAGCACAAACATCTTTGTGATCGTCATACCATTCGTTGTACTCTTCAGTGTCGATTTTTTTTTTCCAAACCTCGCATTGTTTGCAGTACGAACTTTTCACGACGATATCGATAATTTTCCCCGTATAATAACCGATCAGTGCTGTTACTCCGTATAAAGAAGTAAACCCTCGTTTTTTCCAGGTTCCATCGCCAGATATTGTCAATTCTTCACAGTTTCCATCGCCTCGATTTTGAGCAGACGCTTCTTTTTCTTCAGCACAAGCTTTTTCGAAAAGTTTTTCGGTGACCATTTGCGTGCATGAATGAATATTTTTGACGATCAAATCGTACGTAGCTTGCATCACAAAAGGTGTCATGTCCATCAATCCACAAAATTTCGCTGCACCTTTCAATCCTATTCCGAGAGTTCTCATCACAAATGAAAATCGTCTGTTTATCGCGTAAGAATGTTTGATGAAAGGACAAGAGTTTATGGCTCGAGGATCGCACTTATCACACAGAATGACGATTTTAAAACCGAGTCCTCGTTGTGCAGCCGTTTGAAATTGCACTTTTCCTTTGCAAGTTTTACACTGGACGTATTCACTTATCGCTGCGAAAACCGTTATAAAATTGAAAATGCGATATTCAATGGAGGAATCACGAGGAACTAAGATCTCCTTCTGATTTTTCAATTTTTTCGCGGATGTACTGAAGCTACTTTCATCGGCCTCGACTGTTTTTGGATTGTACGATTGTTTTCGCTTTTTCCCTCTTGAAATTTGCATCTTGTCGGATAGTCTCCGTTGTCTGGTACACTTGTAAGGCATTTTTATTCGCAAAACTACGAAAACGGAGTAAAATTTGAACGCGCGACTTTACACTGTGGCAGAGCTGGTTCGACTGGCAAAATTCCTTTCTTCGGTATAAGAAATGACCACGCTTAGCTCTCGCATATACCATGTATGCAAAAACAATGAAAAGGGTCACCTCAGGCACGCGGGCCACAACAACCGCTGCCGCTCGGGCCGTTCGGAGCGCGCTTACTTTGTAATGCTCCAAGCGTCCTTTCAAGTACGCATGTATCTCTACGAATATTTGCCGTATCGCTTTGAAAATTTCAGAGAATCTATTTGAATATATGTAGACGCCAAAAATGCAACAAAAAAAATCGATTTTTTGAAATTTGCAATTAATCATAAAATAGCATATAACTCCGACATTATTTGCTGGATTAATTTGAAATTTTCAGAGAATGTACTCAAATGTATGTACATTCTGAAAATGCCATAAAAAAAAATCGATTTTCTGAAATTTCCAACTGTATATAACCCCTTAACGCATACGGAGAAGTTTGAGAAATAGGTAAGTATAATTGTTAATTAATTGTTTATAATAATTTGTACGTTTTTTGTTTACAGGTTTTTCTAGGAGTTACATCGAGTTTGGGTTGGTTGTGTAACGCAGTACATCCATTTTTATTTGGTAAGTACGAATTTGTTATTTAGTGAATTGTTTATAATAATTAACATATTTGCGTTTGTTTTTGAGGATTTCTTTTGTTACAGATTGATTCTACGGCGTTTCTCGTGTAAACTAGAGTTTTTCCGTTTCGATTGGAGCATTCTAATGGTATTATTAATCTATTGTTTATTTATGTTAACAATTATAATTTTGGTTCGAATGTATACATATGGGTGTTTAAATAAAAGGATTTTTAATATCAAGCTCGACTGTAATATTGAGAACGATGTAAAATGGTAAATAAACAATTTGTGAATAAATAATGACTTTGATAATTTTATTCGGCTGAACATAGTGTAAACTTTTGTAGCAGATTGTACCGTACTCACGTAATCGAGCTACCGTCGGATGAAGGTGTTGGATAACGTCTGGGAAACTTTTGCTGATAAGTGCAATTGGTGAAAAGAATTTTTGTGGGAAATAATTTGTGATGATTTATTATATGATGATTTTATGTAATGGACTTTGCACCGGATATGCGTATGTATCTTTGAACGTAGGTAAATATTCAAGTATGTATCTCCTTATTTTAGTAAATGCGTAAGTAAGTATATTCCGTTTCCTCTTATTTAGTATATATATAACCGAGATATATGTGTAAATGCATATATATTATATGCGTATTTATGTATATATATATATATATATTGTGACGGAACGCTTTTGCCATACGCTAAACGTCGCTACGCGCAGGTCCGAGCTTCCTAAATAATTTTAAATAATTTTGGAGCAGGTATGAAAGAAACGTGAGAAACGCGGATTTTGTGTTCAGAATAATAACAAAATTAAATTATTCAATTAAACAATGTAAATTTTCCGATTTTTGTTACAATAAATGAATATTTGTTTTATTTCGCGTTCGGGTTATTTATTTGCATGAATTTATTTATTAATCCGGATCAGAACGGAAAGAAGCGGTATCAATTCTATTTCTTTGTCGGTAATTATTCAAACGATGATATTCATTTTAATTCCCTTTTCGCGTCAGAATTATCGTTTAAATAAGAAAAATAACAATGATAATGGTCAAATAATAAAAAACGATGTCTTCGAGGCTAATTAACAATAATAATTGAAATACTCGGTGAAGCTTTGTCGACAGAATAATAATAATAATAATTCAAACAATAATTGAATTATTTAATATGAAATAACAATTAATAGGGCTTTACGTTGCCGCGAAATTCACTTTTATTTCATAGTGAATAATAAAAATAATTCAAAATTTTAATAATCCAAAAGTGGATTGACTCGATATAATAATAATGATAATTTTATGTTTTCAATTGATTCTATATAATAGATAATCTTACCGCGGCCTTTTGGATTATCGAATTCAGGATTATTGATGATTTTTAGGATAGACGAGGATTGCTGAGCATAATGAGTGACGCAGACTGATTATATTTTATTGAAAATAATTTTGAATAAAAAAATTCAAAACATAAATTTAATTAGCAAATTTTAATTGAAAGAGAGCAAGCAGGCTTCCCACTTCCAGCAGTCATAAATTTAAGAGATAAAATTAATTAGAGGAAACGTAATATGCAAGCTACGGGCCCCGAACGTCACCGAACGACGCCGATACGCCACACACCACAGGTAAGGATGCAGACCCCGAGCTATGGGACGTGAACGTCGCCGAACACCTCCGATACCCCGAGCACCCTCAGGAAAAAGGAAAAATGTAAAAAAAATAGAGAATGACCTTGGACTATGGGAGTTGAACGTCGCCGAACCGCTCCGATACTCCAAGCATCAAGGAATTATAGGAAAAAATTAAAGGAATAGGAATTGACATTGGATTATGGGAGTTGAACGTCGCCGAACCGCTCCGATACTCCAAGCATCAAATATGACAAGAAAGATAGGTTATTATCCTGCTGGAACTAGGAAGGACTTCTGCTGCTGAGAGCGTGTTGTCTCTCCGAGCTCTGTTTTCAGAATGAGCAGAATGCCTCCTCACTGCTGCTGTGCACAGCTTTTTATACCCAGCAGATCCTTTGTTCTCGCGCCCGAGTTCCGATTCGCTCGCCGGGCAGTCTCGAACCCGTTCTGCGCACGCTCATTTACAATATTTTTAGGATTCGTTCTTCGCTTCCCCCTCTCTCGCATTCTCATACTTCAATTTGTTCGACGCTACCCCCACTTTACGCATCGCCTGCGCAAAAATTAACAATTTTCGTAATTTACCAATTTTTATAATAAATTTATCACATTTGATCATTTCCTAAATTTGTTTAAACATTTCGCAAAGATTTTTCAGTTATGAAAAAGTTTTTAATAAATTTTGAAATAATGGAAAACACACTCTCTCATTTGTGCGTTCCCTTCTCGCTTGTCCCACGCGCATGCGCACAAACATTCGTTCTTTTCAGTCTTAAATTACCGGTTATTTTCGCATAAATTTACCGCGCGAGTTATTCACTTCGATTTGTCGGATTTTTCTGCATATTTTACGCATTATTTTAATTGCAGTAATGTCTTTTTAATAATTAATTATTGAAACGTGCAAAAAGTCACGTACGCATTTTTTAGTTCCGGTTTTTCACGATAGGCGGCGGCCAGACGCTTTCGTAAGTGTAGCCTCGCCGTTAGCATAGTGTTCAAGATGGCCGCCAACAACAACAGTCAACAAACGCACGCGAGACGTTGTCGCGTCGTTTTCACATTTTTGTCGGATATTGGATGAAAATCGGGATAAAAAGTATTTATAATGAAGTGCCGGTACTATGCGTAAGTGTTTTCGTTACAATATATATATATGTTAATTTGCGTTTTCTTATTTTAATTAAGCGTTTATTCCCCTTTCGTATATATATGTATTTATTCCTCGGTAAAATATAATTCGTATGGATTACATTGTTAGGGAATGTATAAATTTGTTTATAAATTATTGTTGTTATAATATTTGTTTCCAATAACTGTGAATATATCTCTTATTTCCTTATTAACTAATTCTTGTTGAGAATATATGAATTTTATGTGTGTTCGACCCATTTTCAGGTAATCCGCGGTTTTCCGCGGTTTTTCGCGGATTTTCGCGATTTGATTACCTATTGTTAAACTGTTGTGATGTGGTCGTGTTGGTATTCAAATTGAAGGGGTTTTAGTATAGAACCCATTCCAATTATGTAAAATGTTATAAATTAATAATTACTTGTTAATATAGTTATTGTTATAATTATATCAATAAACAATCGTAAATGATTTCTTATTTTACCTTTTCTCTTCCTAAGAGGCAAGTATGCTAAATCTAGCGTGTTTTGGAATAGCTTTGGCAATTGACTGTGATTAATTTGTTATTAACAAATTATTATTTATTGTTGGAATATGGTCGAATGGGTATTCAAATTAATGCATTTTTGACGGAGAATCAGTTTCTCGTATTTAAAATTTAGAATAATAATAATTGTAAGTTAATGAAATTTGCCTCGTTCAAGAATAATGATTATGATTATACTGGGCGCCCTAATGGCTTTAGTGAGGCTCAGGTAGCGCGCGTAAGCCGTACCCGTCTCCATTCATGGTGGCTCTATAGGCCGATTCATTAGTTTTATGACTACAGCTCTATTCAAAAATTACTGTTAATTGAATAATCCAATTATAATTATTATAATTATTATTTATGATACCCTTTTTACCTTTTGCGGGTATAATAAAGTGTACCGAGTTAAGGTAAGTTACACAGGTAATTGTCGTATACAAGAAGTGTTTATTTATATTGAAGCATGTCTCTTTTTACTTTTAGAAGAGGACAACTAGTCAACACGTGGGATAGACACTAGGACGTAACAATATAATAACAGTATATCTAATATAATATTTGGCGTTCATAGAAATGATTTTCACCGAAAATTCATGTTTTTCATCGAAAACTGATACGAAATTGCGTTTTCTTTGGTAAATTCGAGTGAAACGGTGATTTTTCTGTGTAATTTCAGTTTTCACCACCAACCAGCATAAAAACGGGAGGAAATCATTGTCTATTGACGAAATAAGATTTGGCGTTCACAGAAACGATTTTCACCGAAAACTAATAAGAAATTGCGTTTCCCCTGCCAAATTTGAGTGAAACGGTGATTGTTCTTCGTAATTTTAGTATTCACTTCCAAACAGCATAAAAACGTGAAGAAATCAGTTTTTCTTGGCGAAATAAGATTTGGCGTTCATGGAAACGATTTTCACCGAAAATTCACGTTTTGCTTCGAAAACTTATACGAAATTCCGTTTTCTTTGGTAAATTCGAGTGAAACGGTGATTTTTCTGGGTAATTTTAGTTTTCACCACCAACCAGCATAAAAACCTGAAGAAATCATTGGTCTATTGACGAAATAAGATTTGGCGTTCCTAGAAACGATTTTCAACGAAATTTCACGTTTTGCATCGAAAACTGATATGAAATAGCGTTTTCTGTGGTAAATTTGAGTGAAAAGGTGATTTTTCTTCGCAATTTTAGTTTCCACTTGCAAACAGCATGAAAATGTGAAGATATTATCTTTTATTGACCAAATAAGATTTGGCGTTGATGGAAATTATTTTCACCGAAAATTCACGTTTTTCATCGAAAACTGATACCAAATTGCGTTTTATTCGCGAAATTCGAGTGAAACCGTGATTTTTCTGTGTAATTTCAGTTTTCACCACCAACCAACGTAAAAACGTGAAGAAATCATTGTCTATCGACGAAATAAGATTTGGCGTTCCTAGAAACGATTTTCAACGAAATTTCACGTTTTCCATCGAAAACTGATACGAAATTGCGTTTTCTTTGGTGAATTTGAGTAAAACGGTGATTTGTTTGTGTAATTTCAGTTTTCACCACAAAACAGTATAAAAACGTGAATAAATCATTTTTTAGTGAAGAAATACGATTAGCCGTCTATAAAAACGATTTTCACCGAAAAGTCTCGCTTATCATCGAAAACTGATACGAAATTTCGTTTCCTCCGCCAAATTTGAGTGAAACGGTGATTTTTCTTCGTAATTTTAGTATTCACTGCCAAACAGCATAAAAACATGAAGACATCATTTTTTATTGACGAAATAAGATTTGGCGTTCATAGAAACGATTTTCACCGAAAAGTCACGTTTTGCATCGAAAACTGATACGAAATTGCGTTTTCTTTGGTAAATTCGAGTGAAACGATGATTTTTCTGTGTAATTTCAGTTTTCACCACCAACCAGCATAAAAAGGTGAAGAAATCATTGTCTATTGACGAAATAAGATTTGGCGTTCATAGTAACGATTTTCACCGAAAATTCTCGTTATTCATCGAAAAGTGATACGAAATTGCGTTTTCTCTGTTAAATATGAGTGAATCGCTGATTTTTCATCGTTATTTTAGTTTTCACCACGGAAAAGTATAAAAATGTGTAGAAATCATTGTCTATTGACGAAATACGATCACTCGTCAATAGCAACGTTTTTCACCGAAAATTCACGTTTTTTATGGAAAACTGATACGAAATTGCGTTTTCTCTGGTAAATTTGAGTGAATGGGTGATTTTTCTTCGTAATTTCAGTTTTCACCACAAAACAGTATAAAAACGTGAAGAAATCCTTTTATATTGACGAAATAAGATTTGGCGTTCATGGAAATGATTTTCACCGAAAATTCACGTCTTGCATCGAAAACTGATACGAAATTGCGTTTTCTGTGGTAAATTTAAGTGAAACGGTAATTTTTCTTCGCAATTTTAGCATTCACTGCCAAACAGCATAAAAACGTGAAAAAATCATTTTTTATTGACGAAATAAGATTTGGCGTTCATGGAAATGATTTTCACCGAAAATTCACGTTTTGCATCGAAAACTGATACGAAATTGCGTTTTCTTTGGTAAATTCGAGTGAAACGGTGATTTTTCTGTGTAATTTCAGTTTTCACCACCAACCAGCATAAAAACGTGAAGAAATCATTGTCTATTGACGAAATAACATTTGGCGTTTATAGTAACGATTTTCACCGAAAATTCCCGTTTTTCATCGAAAACTGACCCGAAATTGCGTTTACTCTGTTAAATTTGAGTGAAACGGTGATTTTTGATCGTTATTTTATTTTTCACTCCCAAACAGCATAAAAACGTGAAGAAATCATTGTCGATAGACGGAGTAAGATTTGGCGTTTACCGTAACGTCTTTCACCGAAGATTCACGTTTTTCATCGAAAACTGATACGAAATTGCGTTTTCTCTGGTAAATTTGAGGGAATCAGTGAAAATCGTTTCGACAAACGGCTAATCGTATTTCGTCAATAGACAATGATTTATTCACGTTTTTATGCTGTTTGGCAGTGCATACTAAAATTACGAAGAAAAATCACCGTTTCACTTAAATTTACCACAGAAAACGCAATTTCGTATCAGTTTTCTATGCAAGACGTGAATTTTCGGTGAAAATCATTTCCATGAACGCCAAATCTTATTTCGTCAATATAAAAGGATTTCTTCACGTTTTTATACTGTTTTGTGGTGAAAACTGAAATTACGAAGAAAAATCACCCAATCACTCAAATTTACCAGAGAAAACGCAATTTCGTATCAGTTTTCGATGAAAAACGTGAATTTTCGGTGGAAATCGTTTCCATGAACGCTAAACCTTATTTCGTCAATAAAAAATGATTTCTTCATGTTTTTATGCTGTTTGGAAGTGAGTTCTAAAATTACGAAGAAAAATCATCGTTTCACTCAAATTTGGCAGGGGAAACGCAATTTCTTATTAGTTTTCGGTGAAAATCGTTACTGTGAACGGCAAATCTTATTTCGTCAATAGACAATGATTTCTTCCCGTTTTTATGCTGGTTGGTGGTGAAAACTGAAATTACACAGAAAATTCACCGTTTCACTCGAATTTATTAAAGAAAACGCAATTTCGTATCAGTTTTCGATGAAAAACGTGAATTTTCGGTGAAAATCATTTCTATGAACGCCAAATCTTATTTTAGATATACTGTGTAACGAGATTTTTCCCCGAGAGGTACGATCTGTCCCTTCTCGACTCACCTGCTCCGCTAACTCGCGCGATCGCACGGCTACGAGGGTGGGCAGGGCGCCAGGTAACGAAGTACCGCCGGTTTTGCCGACTTGATTTCGCCCACCCCCGTCGAAAGCTGATGTTGAAGATCCGCGAGTTGTGTAGGTGACCGAGGCCGGTCCGGCTACTGAGCTCATGCTGAGATACAAAAGGTAGAGGGGCTGGTCCAGGGGTAGAGAGTAACAACACAAGCGTAACAAAGAAAATAATATAGCCCAGAGGACGAGGTGAAATTTAACAATAAGATTTATTCAGAGAAAATCTTCCTAATTCGTACAGGTAGGTAGCTAAACAGTTGTACCGCAGGTACGTTAGGTAGTCGCAAAAAAGGTAATAAAATAAACGCAACATCGGTAACTCAATGCTCGCAAGACCGGTAACGCCGTAATCGCCAAACGATAGTAACAGGATCGCCAACGGAAGCTAAACAACTGTACGACAGGTAACTCGGTAATCGAAAAAAGGAGACTAAATAGTCGTACGATAGGTAACTTAATAGTGGCGAAAGAAATCTAGGTAATCGTACGACAGGTAACTAAATAGTCGCATCGCAAAAGGGAACTGAATCGTCGTACGATAGGTAGCTGAATAATCGTAAAAGGAAACTAAATAGTCGTACGATAGGTAACTTAATAATTGCAAAAGAAAACTAGGTAATCGGACGACAGTAACTAAATCATCGCAAAAGGAAACTGAATAGTCGTACGATAGGCAGCTGAACAATCGTAAAAGGAAACTAAATAGTCGTACGATAGGTAACTTAATAATTGCAAAAGAAAACTAGGTAATCGGACGACAGGTAACTAAATCATCGCAAAAGGAAACTGAATAGTCGTACGATAGGTAGCTGAATAATCGTAAAAGGAAACTATATAGTAGTACGATAGGTAACGTAATAATTGCAAAAGAAAACTAGGTAATCGCACGACAGGTAACTAAATCGCAGCAAAAGGAAACTGAATAGTCGTACGATAGGTAGCTGAATAATCGTAAAAGGAAACTAAATAGTCGTACGATAGGTAACTTAATTATTGCAAAAGAAAAAAATAGGTAATCGTACGACAGGTAACTAAATCATTGCGAAAGAAAAATGGGTAATCGTACGACAGGTAACTAATAATTGTAAAATCCGGTAGCGAAAGAATCACGTAAAGATAATTAAATATCCGACGAAACGTACAGTAGTTAAATATGGCCAAATAAGGTAATAGCCCGGCGACACAAAGGCAATCATAGGCGAACCCGAATAACAAATAAATAAAGTCCTACGCCAGCGTTCTAGTCCTAGCGCGTGACGAAGGAGCGAGAGAGATGAAACGAAAACAATACCGCGCGGCGTAGCACGCGCGACGGAAGAATGTGAGAACGAAAGAGGACCTTGAACGTTTGAGCGAGGAAAACCCCGAGACGAATACTTGCAAAACTTATACGAAAAATCTCACTCGAACGGGCCAAATATGGTAAGTGACGATTCTGTTGAGCAATCTCGCCAAAGGAAAAACTTAATGTAAGACGGGGAGGAAGCAGCTTCCCTAACTAACGGGCCGCCTGTCTCAACTCCCGTTTTTTCTACTAAAACGCCATATTAATCGAACAAAATGCCTAACAAAATCGTCAACGGAGAATAAATTGGAACGGGCTTACCGAGGAACAGTCTCGAGTCTTGCAAAGCCGGAACAAAGGCCCTCGCTGGTGGTGAGGTGATGGTGGTGTTGGGCAGCCTGTCGGCCGGGCGCGCGAACGAAGAGTGCTCGATCGAGAGACTGTGCCTCGGCAAGACGGCCCGACTTTCGGCGTTCTCCCCACCACGCATGGCCAACCGTAGGGCAGCGCTCCCACGCTCCAATCACGCACTAAATTACTCGCTTGTACTACCGCGCTTCCCGCGCCCGCTTTTAAAATTGTATGACACGAGGAACAATTATGCTCTCGTATCGTCGGCGATGATTCTTTCGATAACTTGTCCTTCGGCTCGGATCCCACCTCCAGCATCCTTAAGGGTCGCGTCTCGGACATTCTTCCTCTCGGGGATTCGGCCGACGTCACTGAAGAGGCAAAGGGGAGGCCTCCCTCATGACTCGAGGCGTCCCTTCGAGTCACGGTGGGCCCACGAATTATCCACCAGGCAATACAGCACCTTTCCCCCAGGAATATCCCGAACCCCATCAGACGAGGCGCCGTTGTGAACGGACCCTAATGTCCGAGCACGCGACCGCGAACGGGGCCAACTCTCGGTTGCGGCAGCGAAAAAGCCACGGGTGGCGTTCATAAATGGCCTTGATCCAGCGTGTACTTTTGCCCGTTCACTCGTTTGGCCCGTGGCGTTCGTAGCCAAACGTGATGCATGGAAGCGCGATCCTTACCTCTAAACAGTTAAAATACAGGACAGAACGCGAGAACACAATCCCAAGGGAAGACAAGCGCGGAGAGGGGTCGCTCTCCGTAGCCCAATAAATGCAAAAAAAATACTAAAATCACGTAAAGTATAGGTTGTTAAAATCCATTCGTCCCAAGATTTCTCCTCGCTTTAGAAAGTCAAAGCCAAAGTATAAGTAACTAAATTCCTTTACGTTAGGTAGGTGATTTTTCGCGCAAAATACATAAATGAACTGAACGTTACGTCCTTAAATTTACGAAAGGTGGCGCCTCCTCGCTCGCGCCCCGCTCGGCAAGTCGACCCGCGGCGTGAAAAGGACCGCAAACCCGGTCCACTGATCGACAACGATTCGTGCGGGTGGCGATGACGAAATGTCACGTCACAAACCTCCCTCCCAGAATTTGTCCCGGGTAATGTTGTTGGACGACGCTCGTCGACGAGGGTGGAGGGCGCTCGGTGGTGTTAAACATCTTTCGGTGATACGACTCGGCGGCCTTCCCGCACGAATGCATCCACCAGTTTCCCGAGAAGTCCGTTGAAGAAAACTGAAACAAAGGATGTTCCTCGGTCGCCGACCTCGGAGCCCGGTTGTTCCCTCCGTCCACGCTTAACGCGCGCTCCTTCTCCAAACCAGATTGGACCCGAACCACTTAACAACTTAATAACTCCAAAAACCGGGGCTTACTTGTAGCACCCCCGGCGGTTCTACACCATACACGCCATTTTCGTACCACGGAGTGGTGCGAAGAATTCAAGAATGAAAAAACGAATACAAAATAGCCTCAAAGGAAATGTCTTCAGATCATGAGGAGGTTCTTCCTCGAGAACGCCCAAAAAAATAGCAACAAAGGAAAAAATTCCGTGATCATAGCGGGCCGCGCCCAGGTCAGGAGGATGTGGGATAGTAGCACGTGCACGGGCTTGTAATAAAGAACACAGAGGCAGCCAGGTTTTAATTAACCAGTTTAATGGCGTGACGAGATAAGGTACGTTAACTAGGTATATCTAAGATTGAGCCGGGCCCCGTATGACGGTGCTTTAACCCGTTGACCCGAGCTAATGGCCAAACAGCCGACGAGAAAGTTTACTAACTAAAGGGAAGGAAAAAAAAATCAACAAAAAAAGAAATCACGTTTACCCCTGAGAGACGGCGCACGACCACAAAGGCGGTGGGACCCAAAACCCAAAATGATAAGAAAAATACAAAGCTTAAGGCCAGAAATTGATATTAGAAAAGGAATGAATGGGAGAGATAGAAAAAGTAACGAGCGTGAATGCCGCGCAGTTGGGTTCATCGACGTCCTCGACCTCGGCACTCCTTCGCGTAAATGGGCCCGTGGATGGGGCATGTCCGGACGGTGACGTCGAGTATTCCGCATCGAAAACAGAAACGACGACGAGGTTGATCGCACGCTTGCCGGCGGTGATAGACACTTCCGCAGTTGTTGCAGACGTTGTAGCGTGGACTAGCGTCCTCTCCCGCTGCCTCATGTTCCTTAGGCTCCCTTTGGCCCGGTTCCGGTGCGTCGGGAGCTTCGCCCGGTTGCGGCTCTCCCGGCCTGGGTTCTTCGGGCGGTGGGACTTCCGGCGTCGGTAATTTTTGTACTGGACCCTTTTCCTCGCTCTGGGCTAGCGGATCTACCCCGTGGACGATGGCAAGCGATGGTGTTTCCATTGATTTGGCCCCGCATGTGGAATCCGGCGTAGTTTGGTCGTAGTCGGCCAGTGAGGGCCCGGAAGGCTGGGTTTGGGCTCCGGCCTCGCGCGTTCGCGGGAATTCATAAATTGTGGCGGATGAGCCCATCGATCGGGGGTGTTTAAGGCCCTCCGCAATTGGGCAGTACCCGGAAGTCTGGTGGGTCAGAGCCCTGATTAATCCGGCGAGGGCGTCCAAGTACCCTGACTACGCGCAATCGCTTGCCGCCATGAGTTCGGTATACGGGCGGATCCCATCGAATAGAGGGTTCCCATCGATGTCCCACGGCTCCTGTGCCTCCCACGCCTCTCGAATCTCCGCAATGAGTGTCGCTGGCGACCGGCTCCTCCGTGGTGGGGACGGACAGCAGACCTGGACGATCGGTGATGATGGTCGTTCCAGTTCGTCCGGGTCCCTCAGTAGCTCGTCCTCCTCGGTGCTGTCCAGATCAATGACGACGATCGACGGCGACGAGGGTTCGCTTCCTTCACCAGCCAATGATGGATCGGACACCGGTTCTTCGTCTTCCTCTTCCGGCCTTTCCGGGGTCGAAACCGGGGTACCCAATAGATCCCAGTCCCCTTCTGTCGGAGGCGGCGGGACCTGCTCGTCCCCATTCTTCGGTGAGCTCCGCGAGCTCATGTCGAGGTTCGGAAGTTATAGGGAAGGTAGCTGCGAATGATGACGGGACAAAGCGTGTTTGGTGCAAGCAGAACATTAGCAGCGAGCGGAGCACCCAAAGGGGTGACAAGGGAAATTGAAGTAAAATTATGTCAGCGGAAAATTGTGTAAGTGTTATACCGTGCGTGTGTTGTCACTGTAGGTAGGCCTGACGTCAGGCTGGTAGGTAATAGTGACGCTGGAGATAAACGTCCGCAGGTAAGGCAATGGCGCAAGGCAGGGAGCAACAAAAAAAATTAAACAAAACGTCTGTGGAAAAAGAAGCAAACCAAAATAACGTGATTAGTACCAGCACCAAGCTCGCAAATCATACACGTAAACGAAACACGTAATGTGACTGGGGGGGAAGCTGGGAGAGGTATGGAATCTACGTAATCGGGGAGTAGGTAATTTCGTTAGCATCGGTAAACGAGACGGCAGCTCAGGTGACGTGAGGTTTGAGATCCTTGACGTGAATTTTTCCCGTCCAGGTACCCTCAAGGTTGGATAGTTCTACCACCACCGGAGAGAGCTTCTTGCGAATCACGAAGGGACCGTGAAATTTGGTGGACAACTTTGATGCGAGGTGTTGTGTTGCGGAAGAGAGCACGTGCTGTCTCTTTAAGACTAGGTCCCCCACATGATAATCGCGATCGCGGTGTTTGCGGTTGTAATACAACGCTTGACGCTGCTGGGCCTCGTCTATCGCTATTCGAGTAAGTCCGCGTAAGTCTTCCGTTCGCTTCATCCGTTCCCGCCACGCGCGGGTAGAGTTAGATATTACCTCGCGTTCCTCTCCAGGAGTTAGCTGGTGAGAGGGTGTTGGTTCTCGCCCGAAATTCAGGTAGGCGGGACTCGATTGGGTGGAGCTGTGGTAGGCAGTGTTATAGGCAAACCGTAACGCCGGTAAATGAGCGTCCCATTCGCGATGGTCCGGTCCCAGATAAGAGACGATCATGGTCTTAATAACTCGGTTCACCCGCTCGACGGGGTTCGATTGGGGGTGATATGGTGGGGTAGTATGATGCACGATACCCAGACGGTCCGTTAAAGCCCGTATATCGCGATTCACGAACTCTGTACCGTTGTCGGTCAGGAGTACGCGGGGGGATCCCCAACGACACGCTATTAAGTCTTCGATTGCCTCCGCTATTTTCTTCCCTGTCGCTTTACGTAAAGGCACGACCTCGACCCATTTCGTAAATAGATCTTGGAGGACGAGGGCGTATGCGAATCCGCTCTTGCTCGTAGGCAATGGTCCCATGATGTCTCCGGCCACCGTATCCCAAGGCTGCTCGAGAATACGCTTACCCATGAGGCCTACCGGAACTGCCCGTTCGACTTTGCACCGCTGGCATACCGCACATTTACGAACGTATTTGGCGACGTCGCGAAACATGTTCGGCCAGTAATGCTTAATACTCAGGCGGTGGAAAGTCTTTTCTGCGCCCAAGTGTCCTGCTTGAGGGACATCGTGAGAGGTATACAAGTCTTGCGGTCGGAGCTCCGAAGGCAACACCAGTTTCCAAGCCTCCAAGCCTCCGACCTCGAGGGCTGGGAAACGAGGAGGTCGATGGTGGTATAGACGGCCATCCTCTACTCGCCAATCTGGGTGCTGGTCTGGGTCACGCCGCACCGAACGCAGTTTGTTATTATACCAACGGTCCGTGCTTCTGACGGGAGGAGTTAGTGAGGCGCAAGTATCCTCCGGGATACGAGATAGGGCATCCGGCACGTGGTGTAGCACGCCTTTACGGTGTATAATGTCGTAGTCGTACTCCTGCATCTCTAATGCCCAGCGACCTAACCTACCCGAGGGGTTTTTCAAATTATGCAGCCATCGCAAGCTAGAGTGGTCGGTTATTACGGTAAAGTGGTAACCTTCCAAGTAGCAACGGAATTTACGGATAGCCCAGATCACGGCGGGACACTTTTGCTCCGTGGTGGTATAATTCTTTTCGGCCGTACTTAAAGCTCGACTGGCATAGGCAATGACATGCTCTACTTCATCTACCGTTTGGGTTAGAACGGCTCCTAACCCCACGCTGCTAGCGTCTGTTTGTAACACGAAAGGTAATTCGAAATCAGGACAACTTAGGGTAGGGGAGGTGGATAAACGGTTTCAGATCTCGTTGAACGCGTTCCGCGGAGGTAAATCCCATGACCACACAGCGGTCTTTTTTAATAACGAAGTGAGGGGGCTGGCGAGCGTCGCGAAGGACGGGATGAAACGGCGATACCAGGAAGCCATACCGAGGAAACGCCTCCGCTGTTTGACGTTACGCGGCGCTGGATAATTAACCACGGGCGAAACTTTCTCGGGATCGGTCTGCAAACCCTCGCGATTAACGAGGAAACCAAGGTATTTGACCTCCGAGCGACAAAATTCACTTTTATCCGGGTTAATGGTTAGACCCGCGTTCCGGATTTTGGTTAAGACTCGTTTCAACCAGACCAGATGTTCCTCGAAGGTCGGGGTCACGATAATAATGTCGTCGAGATAGACGTAGACGTGGGGTTGCATTTCGGGTCCGATCAGCCGATCTAGGAGACGCTGAAAGGTAGCGGGCGCGTTAGTCAGACCGAACGGCATTCGGCGAAATTGAAACAGACCCATCCCGGGGACGGTGAAGGCCGTTATCTCGCGACTTTCTTTAGCTAACGGAATCTGAAAATAGGCTTGACTAAGGTCAAGGGTCGTTATGTAATTCGCTTGCCGTAATCGGTCTAATATGCTGTTCATCAGGGGGATGGGGTACGCGTCTTTCTTCGTGACCTCGTTGACTTTTCGGAAGTCTAGGCGGAAACGCAACTTCCCGTTAGGCTTTTTGACCATTACTATGGGGCTGGACCAATCGCTAGCAGAAGGCTCAATGATTTCGTCCTTGAGCATTTCTCGGACCGACTCATGGATGGCTTTTTCGATTGCGGGTGAGACGGCGTAATAGCGCTGTTTAATCGCGGTGTGCCCTCCCACGTCTATGTGATGTTCCGTCAAGGTAGTGCAACTCGGTTTCTCCGGGGCTGTAGGTATTTCTTGGCTAACTAGTTCTTTTATGGCAGTCGTCTGATCTACTGTTAACTCTCGTAACCCGCAACATAGGTGTTGTACGGCCGCGGGGCCTGTCTGTACTTCAAAAGTATGGATCCGCTGAGGTTCGAACCAGCTGAACCACTTACCGCTCGCGAAATCGACTACCCAATGTGCGGCACGCATGAAATCTAACCCCAAAATACAAGGCAGCACTAACACCGGCAGTAGGTAAGCTGTTAACCGGAAGGGACCCCCGTTAAGGCACACGACGGGATTTACCACTTCGTTCGCGGTAGCTCTTTGCCCCCCCGCCATTTCTACTCCGCGAGGACGGCAGCGTTCCCTCGGTACTCCCAACTTATCTACCCACTGTATCGCCACAGGCCCGAGGAAGGTCCGACTCGATCCTGAATCGAACAAAGCTCGTATCGGATGGCCTTGGAGGGTAAACGTCACGAAAAACGCGGTCGGACTCTCTTCGGTTTGAACCGTACCGCACCAAATAGCTTTGTCATTAGGAGGGAAGGTAGTAGGTAGGTCTTTGTTAGGTAATCCGTCGGCGGGCACCCCGGGGAGCAGTTCGGAGCCCGCCTTTAGCGGTTTCCCGAGCACGCACATTCCGTGGATTTTAGCCCGCGACGCCCGCACCGGTAGCAAAAGGTGGTGCGCGGTTCACTACATGCGTTAAAGCGGTGTCCTGCTTTTCCGCAATTCCAACAATTCGTGGGCCGCCGTGGTGTCTCCTCGGTAGTCCCCGAGGTTGGCTTGGCACTGGTCGTCGGCCCAGGATCTCGGAACGGGTTTAACGAGTTTAGCGGCTCCGCGGTAGCGTCCAATTTTGACCCGGGGATGTTAGAGGTAGGGGTCTTAGGCGTTGCTTTACGACGTCTTCGGGGATTGGCGGCTTTTTGGACCGCGTTCACGCTATCGGCCGCGTGGTCTGGTTCCCGGTTGTCGGAGGGGTTGGCGGTAGGCGCTACTCCTTCTGGAAGCGCGTCCTCGCCTTCCGTCTCTGGCCACGTTTCCATTGCGGCGTAGGCTTTCCGTGCCGGCGCGTCGGAGATGTTTTTCGAGCCGCGGTATGCTAACTCAGGGCATAAAGATTGACCCGGTGGGGGAGGGGCTCGATAAGTGCGAGAGGATAAGAAGCTCTTTTCGATTCTTACGGCGGTGTGTTCAAATGAATCAAAGTCGAACACGTCATCCCTATGAATCGCAATATGAAGTCTCGGGATTAAGTTCCGGTGTGCGTATTGGATTTGCTCTGCTTCGGCCCAGGGAGGCTGGAGCCGACTAAATAATCCTCGCAGACAAGTTAGGTAGTCAGCCACGGGCTCGTCGAGGCCTTGGGTACGCCGCATAACTTCCTCCCGCAACGCGTATTGATAATCCGGGTCTCCGAAGCGTAAACGACACGCTGCTTCGAACTGACGCCAACTCGTCCAACGGTCTCTATCGTTACGGAACCACTGAAGGGCCACGCCCGTTAGGAAAAAGGGGATACAACGAATCAAATCTGCCTCCGAGACAGCTACCAAAGCCCGACCTTCTGCGATACGCGTCAGGAAGGTATCTACATCTTCCCCTCGTTTGCCGGAGAAGGAAATATTCCACTTCCGCATGAGGTGCAGAACGGAAGAGGCAGAGGCCAGTGCGCGATTGTGCTGGGGCTCCGGACTAGGTCGATAAGTGTCGTCGGGTACTAAACTTGAATTACCCCCACTTAGGCCGGCGGAGGGGGGCGGAAGTGGTCCGCCATAAGGTCGTTCGGTCATACGGACCTGAGAGGCGTCTCTAAGCGTTCCGTCTGCTCGAGCGTTCAGGTGGGTCTGAATATTCGTCCGCGGTCGCGCTCCTGCATGTGGTGGATTGGTGTTCAGTGGCAAACCAACCCATGGTTGGTTACCCAGTGGTCCTAGACCGGGTGGCATCCCCTGGGGGTTGGAGGGTGGCCACATAAGCGGGTGACTCGGGTGCTCCGTCCAACTCTGCGACGACCGATTATCCGGGCCTACCGAAGTCGTTGTGACTAAGGGTGCCCTCGAGCTCCCCGTAGTCTTCGTAGCACTACCCGACCCCATGTAAGACGCGCCCAAACCGTCCTCAGGAGGGAGGGTGAAGCCCATTCCGGAATCCCACTCTCCTCCGCGGGAAAGGGGCATGATATTCGACATACGCGGGTGAGTCGTGACCCGGGTACCCGTTCCACCGGCGGCACTTATGGGTGGAGGGGACGATGCGCTATGCGGACCTAGAACGAGTTCTGCGGAGCTATCCGGATCTTCGTCGGCCATGATGGAAGCTCGCGCCCGGTATCCGAGGGTATTGAGTTATTCGAGGTAATCCCGAAATCGCGTAAGGTAGCCGGAGGTACGGAATAACTCAAGGTAATTTCTGGACAAACGAAGGTATAGAGTTGTTCCAGGTAATTCCGAAGTCGCGTAAGGTAACCGGAGGTACGGAACAACTCAGGGTAATTTCCGAATAAACGAAGGTATAGAGTTATTCCAGGTAATTCCGAAGTCGCGTAAGGTAACCGGAGGTACGGAATAACTCAGGGTAATTTCCGAATAAACGAAGGTATAGAGTTATTCCAGGTAATTCCGAAGTCGCGTGAGGTAACCGGAAGTACGGAATAACTCAAGGTAATTTCTGAACAAACGAAGGTATAGAGTTGTTCCAGGTAATTCCGAAGTCGCGTAAGGTAACCGGAGGTACGGAACAACTCAGGGTAATTTCCGAATAATCGAAGGTATAGAGTTATCCCAGGTAATTCCGAAGTCGCGTGAGGTAACCGGAGGTATGGGATAACTCAAGGTAATTTTTGAATTGAAAGCTCTCTTAACAAGGGATACACTCGCGTACTACGGACAACCGATTGGCTGAAGGCAGGTAGATAGGGGTTGACCGTTCGCTTGTGCGGATTCTCGTCGACTGCCTCGGCCATGCGGGTCACCCACTCCTCGCTCCCTTTGTTCCTCTTCAGAGAAGTAGGGGCATTACTCTCCCCATTGGGCCAGAGGGCGATGGTAGGATAAACGCGAGAAAAAGTTGTTATTCGCTCGGTCCTTTCGGTCGATGTAAACAGGGGAATAATAACTTCGGGAAACACAATAGTCCCCGAGGCAACTCAATTCGACGTCAACAAGTTAATCCCTCCTTTGTTCGAAGGTGTAGGCAAATAAGGAGTCAAGGAAGAGAAAAACATATTTGAGAGCTTAGCGCGGGTGCGTAAATACGATGTTATCGAGCAGTTATCTCGCCTTCAAAACAAGGGATTATCGTGCTCGCCAAAACTCTCTTAACTCGTCATACCGAACCACGCAATTGTCGCCACCGATGATAACAAGGGATTAGCGGGGTCGATCGAACAGGAAAAATAGAAAAGAATAAAGGAACAATAGTGGGGTCTCAATAACAAGTAGGTGCGCAGCGTGTAAGCATGGCAAAACAATGTAGGCAAATATGAGCAAAATAAATAGCACACGTCAAGGCACACCAAATCAAACAAAAAAATCGAAATACAGTACCTTAAGACTAAAACCCACTAACAATAAGGGTAATAAAAGGAATAAATTTCTTAGCTCAAATAAATTCTAAAGTTTATCTAGCGTTTTCGAGTACAAACATCATAATCGCCACATTCTCCACCAATAATCGTAAATCGCTGGAGGCTTCCCTCGTGCGTCAAGGTCTCAATTTCTCGTCTCCTGAACGAGAGAAAAAAAAGAGGACTCAGTCCAAAGGTATTCCGCCATAACGAAAAGGAACAATAAAAATTAAATGAACGGGAGAAAGACTAAATGTTAAAACGCCATACTAAATAATTCCTAATTGTTACTCTCGGGCCCCACGTTGGGCGCCATTTGTAACGAGATTTTTCCCCGAGAGGTACGATCTGTCCCTTCTCGACTCACCTGCTCCGCTAACTCGCGCGATCGCACGGCTACGAGGGTGAGCAGGGCGCCAGGTAACGAAGTACCGCCGGTTTTACTGACTTGATTTCGCCCACCCCCGTCGAAAGCTGATGTTGAAGATCCGCGAGTTGTGTAGGTGACCGAGGCCGGTCCGGCTACTCAGCTCATGCTGAGATACAAAAGGTAGAGGGGCTGGTCCAGGGGTAGAGAGTAACAACACAAGAGTAACAAAGAAAATAAGATAGCCCAGAGGACGAGGTGAAATTTAGCAATAAGATTTATTCAGAGAAAATCTTCCTAATTCGTACAGGTAGGTAGCTAAACAGTTGTACCGCAGGTACGTTAGGTAGTCGCAAAAAAGGTAATAAAATAAACGCAACATCGGTAACTCAATGCTCGCAAGACCGGTAACGCCGTAATCGCCAAACGATAGTAACAGGATCGCCAACGGAAGCTAAACAACTGTACGACAGGTAACTCGGTAATCGAAAAAAGGAGACTAAATAGTCGTACGATAGGTAACTTAATAGTGGCGAAAGAAAACTAGGTAATCGTACGACAGGTAACTAAATAGTCGCATCGCAAAAGGGAACTGAATCGTCGTACGATAGGTAGCTGAATAATCGTAGAAGGAAACTAAATAGTCGTACGATAGGTAACTTAATAATTGCAAAAGAAAACTAGGTAATCGGACGACAGGTAACTAAATCATCGCAAAAGGAAACTGAATAGTCGTACGATAGGTAGCTGAATAATCGTAAAAGGAAACTAAATAGTAGTACGATAGGTAACGCAATAATTGCAAAAGAAAACTAGGTAATCGCACGACAGGTAACTAAATCGCAGCAAAAGGAAACTGAATAGTCGTACGATAGGTAGCTGAATAATCGTAAAAGGAAACTAAATAGTCGTACGATAGGTAACTTAATTATTGCAAAAGAAAAAAATAGGTAATCGTACGACAGGTAACTAAATCATTGCGAAAGAAAAATAGGTAATCGTACGACAGGTAACTAATAATTGTAAAATCCGGTAGCGAAAGAATCACGTAAAGATAATTAAATATCCGATGAAACGTACAGTAGTTAAATATGGCCAAATAAGGTAATGGCCCGGCGACACAAAGGCAATCATAGGCGAACCCGAATAACAAATAAATAAAGTCCTACGCCAGCGTTCTAGTCCTAGCGCGTGACGAAGGAGCGAGAGAGATGAAACGAAAACAATACCGCGCGGCGTAGCACGCGCGACGGAAGAATGTGAGAACGAAAGAGGACCTTGAACGTTTGAGCGAGGAAAACCCCGAGACGAATACTTGCAAAACTTATACGAAAAATCTCACTCTTAATATCGACGTTCTTCACGTCGTAATTACCGTTAATAATGACAAAAAAAACATAATCTTTACGCGAACGGGCCAAATATGGTAAGTGACGATTCTGTTGAGCAATCTCGCCAAAGGAAAAACTTAATGTAAGACGGGGAGGATGCAGCTTCCCTAACTAACGGGCCGCCTGTCTCAACTCCCGTTTTTTCTACTAAAACGCCATATTAATCGAACAAAATGCCTAACAAAATCGTCAACGGAGAATAAATCGGAACTGGCTTACCGAGGAACAGTCTCGAGTCTTGCAAAGCCGGAACAAAGGCCCTCGCTGGTGGTGAGGTGATGGTGGTGTTGGGCAGCCTGTCGGCCGGGCGCGCGAACGAAGAGTGCTCGATCGAGAGACTGTGCCTCGGCAAGACGGCCCGACTTTCGGCGTTCTCCCCACCACGCATGGCCAACCGTAGGGCAGCGCTCCCACGCTCCAATCACGCACTAAATTACTCGCTTGTACTACCGCGCTTCCCGCGCCCGCTTTTAAAATTGTATGACACGAGGAACAATTATGCTCTCGTATCGTCGGCGATGATTCTTTCGATAACTTGTCCTTCGGCTCGGATCCCACCTCCAGCATCCTTAAGGGTCGCGTCTCGGACATTCTTCCTCTCGGGGATTCGGCCGACGTCACTGAAGAGGCAAAGGGGAGGCCTCCCTCATGACTCGAGGCGTCCCTTCGAGTCACGGTGGGCCCACGAATTATCCACCAGGCAATACAGCACCTTTCCCCCAGGAATATCCCGAACCCCATCAGACGAGGCGCCGTTGTGAACGGACCCTAATGTCCGAGCACGCGACCGCGAACGGGGCCAACTCTCGGTTGCGGCAGCGAAAAAGCCACGGGTGGCGTTCATAAATGGCCTTGATCCAGCGTATGCTTTTGACCGTTCACTCGTTTGGCCCGTGGTGTTCGTAGCCAAACGTGATGCATGGAAGCGCGATCCTTACCTCTAAACAGTTAAAATACAAGACAGAACGCGAGAACACAATCCCAAGGGAAGACAAGCGCGGAGAGGGGTCGCTCTCTGTAGCCCAATAAATGCAAAAAAAATACTAAAATCACGTAAAGTATAGGTTGTTAAAATCCATTCGTCCCAAGATTTCTCCTCGCTTTAGAAAGTCAAAGCCAAAGTATAAGTAACTAAATTCCTTTACGTTAGGTAGGTGATTTTTCGCGCAAAACACATAAATGAACTGAACGTTACGTCCTTAAATTTACGAAAGGTGGCGCCTCCTCGCTCGCGCCCCGCTCGGCAAGTCGACCCGCGGCGTGAAAAGGACCGCAAACCCCGTCCACTGGTCGACAACGATTCGTGCGGGTGGCGATGACGAAATGTCACGTCACAACTGTTATTATATATACGGTTTTGTAGTGAAAACTGAAACTACAAAGAAAAAACACCGTTTCACTTAAATTTACCAGAGAAAAAGCATTTTCGTATCAGTTTTCGATGAAAAACGTGAAATTTCGTTGAAAATCGTTTCTATAAACGGCTAATCGTATTTCTTCAATAAAAAATGATTTGTTCACGTTTTTATACTGTTTTGTGGTGAAAACTGAAATTACTAAGAAAAATCACCGATTCACTCAAATTTGGCAGAGGAAACGCAATTTCGTAACAGTTTTCGATGAAAAACGTGAATTTTCGGTGAAAATCATTTCTATGAACGCCAAATCTTATTTTAGATATACTGTTATTATATATACTGTTTTGTAGTGAAAACTGAAACTACGAAGAAAAAACTTAAATAAATTTAAGTGAAACGGTGTTTTTTCTGTGTAATTCCAGTTTTCACCACCCACCAGTATAAAAACGGGAAGAAATCATTGTCTATTGACGAAATAAGATTTGGCGTTCACAGAAACGATTTTCACCGAAAACTAATAAGAAATTGCGTTTCCCCTGCCAAATTTGAGTGAAATGGTGATTATTCTTCGTAATTTTAGTATTCACTTGCAAACAGCATAAAAACGTGAAGAAATCAGTTTTTCTTGGCGAAATAAGATTTGGCGTTCATGGAAACGATTTTCACCGAAAATTCACGTTTTGCTTCGAAAACTTATACGGAATTCCGTTTTCTTTGGTAAATTCGAGTGAAACGGTGATTCTTCTGTCTAATTTTAATTTTCACCACCAACCAGCATGAAAACCTGAAGAAATCATTGGTCTATTGACGAAATAAGATTTGGCGTTCCTAGAAACGATTTTCAACGAAATTTCACGTTTTGCATCGAAAACTGATATGAAATTGCGTTTTCTGTGGTAAATTTGAGTGAAACGGTGATTTTTCTTCGTAATTTTAGTTTCCACTTGCAAAAAGCATGAAAACGTGAAGATATTATCTTTTATTGACCAAATAACATTTGGCGTTGATGGAAATGATTTTCACCGAAAATTCACGTTTTTCATCGAAAACTGATACGAAATTGCGTTTTATTCGCGAAATTCAAGTGAAACCGTGATTTTTCTGTGTAATTTCAGTTTTCACCACCAACCAGCGTAAAAATGTGAAGAAATCATTGTCTATCGAAGAAATAAGATTTGGCGTTCGTAGAAACGATTTTCAAAGAAATTTCACGTTTTCCATCGAAAACTGATACGAAATTGCGTTTTCGCTGGTGAATTTGAGTAAAACGGTGATTTGTCTGTGTAATTTCAGTTTTCATCACAAAACAGTATAAAAACGTGAATAAATATTTTTTTATTGAAGAAATACGATTAGCCGTTTATAAAAACGATTTTCACCGAAAAGTCTCGCTTATCATCGAAAACTGATACGAAATTTCGTATCCTCCGCCAAATTTGAGTGAAACGGTGATTTTTCTTCGTAATTTTAGTATTCACTGCCAAACAGCATAAAAACGTGAAGACATCATTTTTTATTGACGAAATAAGATTTGGCGTTCATAGAAACGATTTTCACCGAAAAGTCACGTTTTGCATCGAAAACTGATACGAAATTGCGTTTTCTTTAGTAAATTCGAGTGAAACGGTGATTTTTCTGTGTAATTTCAGTTCTCACCACCAACCAGCATAAAAACGTGAAGAAATCATTGTCTATTGACGATATAAGATTTGGCGCTCATAGTAACGATTTTCACCGAAAATTCTCGTTATTCATCGAAAACTGATACGAAATTGCGTTTTCTGTGGTAAATTTGAGTGAAACGGTGATTTTTCTTCGTAGTTTTAGTTTTCACTTCCAAACAGCATGAAAACGTGAAGATATCATCTTTTATTGACAAATAAGATTTTGCGTTCATAGAAACGATTTTCACCGAAAATTCTCGTTTTTCATCGAAAAGTAATACGAAATTGCGTTTTCTCTGTTAAATATGAGTGAATCGCTGATTTTTCATCGTTATTTTAGTTTTCACCACGGAAAAGCATAAAAACGTGTAAAAATCATTGTCTATTGACGAAATACGATCACCCGTTTATAGAAACGTTTTTCTCCGAAAATTCACGTTTTTCATCGAAAACTGATACGAAATTGCGTTTTCTCTGGTAAATTTGAGTGAATCGGTGATTTTCTTAGTAATTTCAGTTTTCACCACAAAACAGTATAAAATCGTGAAGATATCCTTTTATATTGACGAAATAAGATTTGGCGTTTATGGAAATGATTTTCACCGAAAATTCACGTCTTGCATCGAAAACTGATACGAAATTGCGTTTTCTGTGGTAAATTTAAGTGAAACGGTGATTTCTCTTCGTAATTCACTGCCAAACAGCATAAAAACGCGAAGAAATCATTTTTTATTGAGGAAATAAGATTTGGCGTTCATGGAAGCGATTTTCACCGAAAATTCACGTTTTGCATCGAAAACTGATACGAAATTGCGTTTTCTTTGGTAAATTCGAGTGAAACGGTGATTTTTCTGTGTAATTTCAGTTTTCACCAACAACCAGCATAAAAACGTGAAGAAATCATTGTCTATTGACGAAATAAGATTTGACGTTCATAGTAACGATTTTCACCGAAAATTCACTTTTTGCATCGAAAACTGTTACGAAATTGCGTTTTCTGTGGTAAATTTGAGTGAAACGGTGATTTTTCATCGTAATTTTAGTTTCCACTTCCAAACAGCATGAAAACGTGAAGATGTCATCTTTTTGTTACGTCGTTGGGGTAATGCTCGGACTGGGGAGGATGAGGATACACGGGCTGTCGACGTGTAGGAATAATGGTGATTCCTTTTGTTGAGAAGGGCGAGATCTTCCCCTCAAGGATAAGGAATCGTGTGCGCGCTAATTACGGGGTGCTAGGAATAGGTAGGAAAGGACCCTGAAAATAAAATAAGAATAAAATAATAAAAATATTTACCTTTTGTTTTAGATGAGCGGCGAGACGTAGAGGGTCAACGATGATCCAAGAAGAAGACGACCACTCCGATGGATGACGACGACGACGCTGATGGATGACGATGACTGCGCTGATGGACGATGACGACGAAGATAGGATGATCACCTCAATCAACCTCTACCAACGTGGGAACTCTTGGGCGCTGGCCGATGAGCAATGGTAATGCCACGTTGAAGTGCCGACGAACCCGGTTTTTTCCTGGCCGTTCAGGCTGTCGCAAATTATGATTTTTCCTATAAAAATATGTTCCGATACCACGCGGGGTTTTGACGAAATCGGTTGCGCTTGAATCGCTTCGGAATTGTCCCGGAGCAGACGAAGAAATTCGGTTTGATTATTACCGCGCCGACGTGGAATATTCCCGAAAATTTGAGCAATTAATCGCCGTGCCTGAATTTTTTTACCTGCGCGGCGTCTCGGCATGTGTATTAATTTTAATCGATCGTAATAACGTCGCCAACGGGAGGTGAATAGGCCGGAACAGGGTCCGAGTAACGGTCACCAACTACTTTAAACAATTTCTTTTTGTTACTAGATTGTTCACCAATAAGTAGAGGCTCAGATTCCGAATTTCTGATGTAAAATACGCGACGGGTTACGGTGACTTCGGAAACTACTATCGCGTCCTCCGTTCGCTGATTCCTAAGGTCCCAGCGAAGAGCTTTTACTGCGTCAATGTTAATTTTGGACGAATCGCCCGGTCGCCTGCGAGAAATTTTATGGAACAATTGAGCGATGTTTTTGCGCGGAACGGTATCACTTCCGGAATCAGACATTTACTATCCGGGAAACTAGTCTATAATGATCTGTTCTATTTCGCGATCGAACTGGAGGATCGTTGCCTCTTCACTGCCGGGTACGCGAATGCCACCGGGAGGTTCAGATCTCCAAGAAGAAGTACCTGCGATTCGCGTCCACTTTTGTCCGTTTTTATAATGCACGATAATAACTTTACCTAAAAAGGGTTAAACCGAGCGAATGGTTACTGATTGGTGCCTGTCGCAGCCATCACTTAATACCCAACTAAGTTCACTCGACTGTTCGGAGGTGAGAGGTGTTGGATCGTTGGCGATCCTCTCAATGGCTCGTGCCTTGTTGATGCGTTTAAGGACGCTACGTCTGAGCATTCCTATATTTAATTAAATTCGTAGTTACTCGTTTGTCAATCATTGATATTATCTAACCAGGTTTCACTTTTTTCTTACAGGTCAGCAGGGAAGGGGATCATCGACGTGCCTGCGTGTAGGCACAGAAGACAACCGTGGATGTGGAAAGAGTGTCTGCAACGTGCCGGCGTGTGGGCACGGAAGCTGACGGGGAGGAAATAGGTGAGCATGGAGATAAGTAGGTATAGGTATAAAGGCAAGTAAAAACTGTAGTTAATTTAAGTTAATAATGGATGAATTCGAATTTTCATCTCGCTCTTTTATTCTTACAGGTGTACGAGGGAAGGAAGTCATCGACGTGCCTGCGTGTAGGCACAGAGGGCAACCGTGGATATAGGGACAGAGTGTCTGCAACGTGCCGGCGTGTGGGCACGGTGGCTGACGAGGATGCGGGGAGAGAGGGTATGCTGCGTGCCGGCGTGTGCGCACAGCGGCTGACTAGGATATAAGGTGGGTATTATCAGGACGAAAGAGGATGAGCGATATAAAAGTCGAATTACTATGAGTTTGAATGTAAATGATTGAAGAGAATTAAATGAGTCGAACGAGTTAACTGAATTAAATGAAATAAATGGATTAAATGAATTAAATGAATGAAGTGAATTAATTGGGCCAAATGAATTAATTGGATACCAGTTACGTGAACAGAATGATCGAGAACCGAAATTAATTAAAATAGTTGAATGAAATCCAGTAATGGTTAAGTTTATGGAAGTGAGTGTAAGTTGAATTGTTGTTATCCGTAGTTAATTAATAAAATATGTTATATGTTTCAGAAATCAAACGTGAGTGCGAGTGAACTTGGCAGAATATGGTAAGTGTCGTTGATCGTGGTGCTTATGTTGTCTGCGTAGAATGATGTAGGGTTTATGTAGTAAATGAACACTTGGTTACTTTTTAGTATATTGTTACAAACTTTGAGAAAAATGAATTAAATGAATTATATGAATATAATAAGAGAGACGGTTTTCGGTGACTTGACGCGTACTGAATTTGTAGAGATGACGATTGATGTGCACCGTGGAGGGACCGTGGTAGAACTGAAGAAATGGCCCGAGCTCCCTCGCTTATATGCTCTCAGGCGCTGAAGGAGATGTCTGGACCCGTTGGAGGTGGTGTCTGGGCTGGCTGGAGAGGGCCAGACACTGAGGCCTTTAGTGCGTACATGGTGAGTTCCCCTCGTCTAGACGATTCCCACTGCTGGTGTTAATGCTTGACCAATGGAGGAAACTTTATTTTTCGATGCCTGGGACTAGACGTCTGGAGATAGCAACTTCGGGGGAATATGGAACCCCCAATTGCAGACTTAGGGTCAGAAGGACCCGACGGACTTCTTCCTTTAGGTAAAATGGTGTGTACAGCGGCTTTCAAAACTCCTTGTCTCTTTTACAAGTGAACAATTAATATAGATAGTTACAAAATTTGTTTTTTCTTTTTTCAGGTAAACGGTAGGCGCATAGGTAACGGTAAGTATACATGTTTTGTTGTTAACAATTATTATAGGATGTTTCTCCTGTTTTAACATTAATTAGATTTTTCCACTTTTAACATTATTTTAATAATTATAGGTTTCTTTCTTTTTCAGGTAGTACGGTTCTTCAGGTAAGTTTGAATATTCGCTCTAACAATTTAACAATAATTATGAATAATTACATATTTTCTCTTTTTAGGTGTCTTCGCAGGAGTTCGTGTTTCTTCGGTTAGGGTAAGTACAGGCTTTTTCATTTGCAATATGTATAATAATTTTTTTAGTTAATAATCGATATAGGTCGTTTCAATTGTGATACTCCTTTTAGTTAATAATTGATATAGGTAGTTTCAAATGCAATAATTCTTTTAGTTAATAATCGGTATAGGTCGTTTCAATTGTAATAATTCTTTTAGTTAATAATTGATATATGTTGTTTCAAATGTAATAGTCCTTTTAGTTAATAATTGATATAGGTAGTTTCAAATGCAATACTTCTTTTAGTTAATATTCGGTATAGGTCGTTTCAATTGTAATACTTCTTTTAGTTAATAATTGATATAGGTTGTTTCAAATGTAATAGTCCTTTTAGTTAATAATTCGTTACAGATAGTTTCAAATTCAGTTTTTCCTTTCGGCAAGTTATTACATAGGGTGTCCCTTAGGTCAGCGAGAGTTTACTGATGGATATTGTTAATATTACGGGCCCTGGCCAATGTTTAAGTGAACTTTCATATACAGGGTGTCCCAAAAGTCGTATACCCAATAATGCTTGGAAAAGTTTTTTGAAAAAAATGTATAGGGTGTCCCAAAAAGTGATCGTTTTTTATTGGTCTAAAATGAAGCTGGGACCTCATTAATAACGTTTTTGACAAAATATTTTACTTTATGAAATAATTGACCAAGTTATTTGAGAAAATGTACTTTTGCGTGCCTATCTTCATGCTATCCTGTATATACCTGTAAAATATGGTTTTGGACTGAATAAATTTATGTTTTTGCAATATTTTCGTAAATTATTTATCCGTTTGTACCCTTTTTCAGAATTCGATGAATGAATAAAATGTTGTAAATTTCCGTGGATTACCAATTATTTCGTTATTTTGCCTCTCCTTATTTCCCATGGGTAAGTATATAGTATGTAAGAATATAATGATTAGTAGTTTATCAATAAAATGTTGTTACGAGAACGGCGATTAGAATAGGATATGTTTAATAAGGGTTAGCGACTAAAATATGTTAACCCGAGGACGTAACACCTCCCACGAGAAGTTCGAAGTCATGGCTTGGATGACTGAGAACCGCCAGCAAGGCGCTCCGAAAATCGAGGGTCAACTCCCGACATGCGTCGCTTCGGTGGTGCAGGTTTTGGTTCCGTTGTTATCACTTCATGCAGTTGGATGTCTTGAGGCCCCGTACGGTCGTTCACAGGTTGATTTCGTTGTTTCTTATGTTTGAGTGCGACGAATAGATGGGTAATTGAATCCCAGATGGCGCCAATCAGCGCGAAACTCCATCCGTAAAGCGAATGAAGAGTATAGCCATGAATTAGGATGTCTATTATGGCCTTGACGATCGAATAGATAAGTGCGATCGCGAAGAAACCTGCGCTTACGATACCGAACTTCTCGAGTCCGTGCCACATCTAATGGAGAGTAGTTTCTGCCAGGTGATCGAGGCTGTTTTCATCAAGAAGGTTCTGAAAGGAGATAGCTCCTGATGGCACCGCGTATCCGGCTGATCCTCTGGCGATGGTGTTTAATAGGGTGGATTTCTCCACCGGGAACATTATTCTGTCCCTTAACTGGTTTATTTCCTCTAAAGTGTATATTCCACTGGAAGCAAGATTTCCGATCGGGTTGTATTTCCATGTTGTTGAACTTGTTGGTGAAAGTTGCTGAGGATTCGGTACGGGGCTGCGTTGTTGTCCGAAACGGTACCAGTGACCATCGATGAAATACTGCGCTGGGAGGAGGGGATCGCACTCGATTTGTGTTCCCGTCTTAAGCAGAATTTTTGATATTGGTGATAGAAATTGCGACTGGTTCTGGTAAGTGACCGGTAATTCGCTGTAACATTCCGCGGTCCTGCGGCGGGTGCACTCTACCGGGGTGCACTTGATGACGTGTTCGACTTCACCAGTGACGACTGCCATGTACCCGTACGATTTCATTATGGTTTTCGCGATTTTTTTAGGAAAGATTGCAGCTGTTGTGAGAGCGTTCTGGATGACTTGGCGTTCCAGATTACACCGTTGAATTATAACGTCTTTGTATAAATTCTGCATTTGAGTTCGTATATGTTTTTCGACGTAAATAAATTTTGAGTTCATGTATGAAAATATGTCCAAATTATTGACCGAAATCTGTTTTTTAGACGCGAATGTTTTGCCTTTTTGTGTCTCGAGAATATACAATTTAGGGTGCTCGGTCCTGATGAATGTGTAACCGCGCAAATGCTTTTCTGATTTTGCTGCTAAGGCGAATGTTGTCTCCTGAGTGGTGAGCGAGTAAACGTCCAGGCTCCCATCCGTAAGGTTTGTATTTTGGTGTTTCGTGGCAAATCCTTCGTATAGAACATCGTATCTATTGAACTGACACGAATCTGCTGGTTCGGTGTTCCAAAAAGCTGAATTCCCCTCGTTGTCGAAGCAGGTGCCTTCGGAAAGGCGGCACTGGGTACCGGAACGCAGGATGATCTTGTTGTTGATAAGGTTGACGTCGGCTCGGCAGTTCGTCACGACTATCTTGACGTTGGCCTGGATGACGACGTTGTCCCAATTTCCGAAATTATCGCTGTATTGCGTACCTTCACATTGACCATTATTTTTTATGCTACCGCCGAGGGTTATGCCACGATTCGTCGTGCTGTTTTTGCGGATCCCGACGATTGCGCCGGCTGGGCTGATTTGGACGATTCTCGTCTCCTGAAGACGGATACAAGCTCTCTCGTCGAGCTCGTGTATATTTATTTGACGTCCGTTATTAACTATAGAGTTATGGGAACTCATCCCGCAATAATAAATTGTTCTGTCTATTTCTACACGACACTGTAACACTTCCGTATTTGAGAAGTCTGAAAGCTGAAGCAACTGGATATAAGTTTGGGTCGGCACCGTTTCACTTAAGTTTATGTCACATGCACCGACGTCGTTTAATGAAAACGTCGTAATGTTCAAGTTTGACCCGGCACAATCGTAACCGAGTAATCCGGATGATTGACGGACGACGATCAAGAGTAACAGTAGGCGAATCATATTTCTGTAACAAGAGGCGAGTTCCAAGATTAAATCTCGAGTGATAGCCGAGTTCCACGTAATTTATTCGCGTGAACTATACGCGGTTTGCCGTTTAATAAAATTTTAAGATTTCCGCCCGATAATATCTCGATTATTTCGCACGGTTCCGAATATTGGTCGCAAAATTTGCGCTTGATGGGTTCTTTTAGCATTAACACGACATCGCCAACCTGAAAGTGTTGGGGATTAATTTTCCGATCGTCGTAGCGTTTAGAACGCTCTTTCGCTGCAATAAGATTGTCTCTCGCGAGCAACTGTAACTGTTGGATGCGGTCGTATAACTGTTCGAGGTATTCACTGTACGTTGGATCCTGCTGCTCTTCGATGTGTTGATGGTTGGATGGAACGCGGGCGAGTTTCCCGAAAACTAACTCGTAGGGGGTGTACTTAGTCCCCTCGTGTTGGCTAGTATTGTAAGAAAACATGCACATATCCAAATATTTGTCCCACTCATTGTTCTCGTTTACATATTGTTTTAAGTATTCCGCTAACACATGATGAGATCGCTCTTTTGATCCATTGCTCTGAGGATAGAACGCTGTGGTTCGATATAATTTAATTACGTACTTTTTTGCAATTGTCCTAATCAAGCTTGAAATAAAATTTTGGCCCTGATCCATTAGGATGGCCTTTGGCGCGCCGTAACGAGAAATAAAATTATTTATAAACGCATCTGCGATATCGATGGAAGTTGTCTTTTGTAACGGAACAGCCACTGAATATTTTGTCAAGAGGTCCTGGATGGTAAGTATACAACGATTATCCCTTGGAGTTACTGTGAGGGGACCGACAATGTCCATTGAAATTTTATCGAATGCCGACCCAGGAGTGTCGGTTAGAATCATTGGCTGTTTCGTTTTGACTCTGACAAGTTTTTTGATTTGACAATTTTTACATTTTTGGATATACTCTTGGATTTGGGTTTTCATGTTTTCCCAAAAGAAGTTCTCTCGAATTCTTTTATACGTTTTATTTACGCCTTTGTGACCACCTATGGTCGAACTATGTTTTTCGCAAATTATTTCGATACGCTCTTCTTCTGAAGGAAATCTTATTAATTGTTTACAGATAGTGATAGCCAACATTTGGTATCTTAATGAGTCGATTAATCGAGTTTTGACGTCGGGCCATGGAACACCTCCAATGGACTCCGATTTTGCGATGGAAAATGAGGTAATTCCCTCCTCGATTACAGCGTTACGTAACGATTCGAATGTTTCTTCCAAATCTTCTAATGAGAGATTTTCTTTCTCGTGAAAAAGGACTGGCAAAGCTATGATGCGACCACTCTTATCGGTCTTGACTTTTACTCGAAAAATTGTTATGTCCTTGTATTTTGGCAATTTATTCAAAGACTGGAGTTCCTTTGCTCCATTGTCCACAGGTTGATTTGAACGGGTTATAAAAATTACTAGGTTACCTTTTTGCATTGAAAGATTATCTCGCGTTTCGCGGATTGATAACGCGCCTTCCAGCACGTGTTCTGGATTTTCTTCGCTAACAAACCGAGGGTCTGGATCTATAAAGAGTTCGGTTGAGTCCTCATCGGATGAATAATTAAATTCGGCCTCCCTTGGGCTTCTCTGTCTATTTAATGTCGTGATTACATCTTCGTCGTTATTTTGACTGAACTCGTTGATTTCTAATAATTCATTGATTGATCTTTCTGGATTTAATTGTGTCTGTTTAGATTTTTTATGACTTGACTTTTCATTAAAGAGATTTAGTTCTGAGCTTGATTTGTTAACTTCTTTGTAACTTGATTGAGGACGATTTGATTTCTCGTCGGAATAGCGATTTGATTTCTCGCTGGATTGGTGATTTGATTTCTCACCTGAATGATTACCGTCCGGGGCCTGGTGATAGGAGGGCGAACTTTCCAACATCGTTAAGTCTGGTTCAAAGATACCTTGAGCGCCAGATCGGATAGGATTGTCTCGTGATCCCCCTATCTCCAGGGGAGTAACAGCTTTTTCCTTTTTTCTCTTCTTTTGACAGATTTCAATTTCAGTACTTTGATCTAATGATTTTCGAATTCTTTTACCAAGACGGATTGGTGGATTAAAGATGTTCTCACTGGAGTCGGAATCGTTATTGGACTCGGATGTGGACTTGGATGCGGATGCGGCTTCAACAACCGAAGGTAAGTTTTGTTTTTTCTTTTTAGGGTTCTGTGTCACTACTAAAACTGTTTTTGATGTTTCAGGTAGATTCCGAGATAGGGCGTCAGCATTGCTGTTTGCCGTCCCAGGTTTGTATTTGATTTTATAAGTGTAATTAGCTAGGCTTAATCTCCAATGAACGAGACGATTAGCTGGATCTTTGACAGAGTCCAGCCATACTAACGGTCGATGGTCCGTTAGAAGCAAAAATTTACGACCATAAATGTAGGGCCTGAAGTGATTGACACAGTAAATTATTGCAAGGCATTCTTTTTCAATGGTTGAGTAATTCAATTCGTGTTTGTTCAGAGTACGAGAAGCGTATGCTATAGGTTTGTCCTTACCAATTTCGCCTTGACTGAGTACGCCTCCGATTGCGGTGTTGGAAGCGTCTGTGGTGACGATAAAATCTTGATTGAAATCGGGATATTGTAATACCGGTTCCTTACAGAGGGCCTCTCGAAGGATGTTGAAGGAGTTTTGCTGTGCTTCCGTCCATTTAAACGGGATTCCCTTTTTTAGTAGGTTTGTCAGTGGCTTTGCTATGCCAGAGAAGTTCTCGATGAATCGCCGGTAGTATCCAGCTAAGCCGAGGAATTGTTTAATTTTCTTTTGATTCGTAGGGGCTGGATAATTTTGTAAAGCTGATATCTTCTTTGGGTCCGGTCAGACTCCCTCATCACGAATGACGTGCCCGAGGTAACCCACCTCGCGACGAAGAAATTCGCATTTGTCCGGTTGCAACCGAAGGTTTGCGTTACGGAGGCGCATAGCGAGTTTAGCAAATTTAGTTTGATGCTCTGCCAGGGTTTTCGCGTAAATGACGATATCGTCGAGGTAGACGAAAAGTTCGATTCCTTGTAACCCTATGAGGACACGGTCCATTAACCGCTGGAATGTGGCGGGAGCATTTTTGAGACCGAATGGCATGCGATTGAATTCGTAATGCCCGAATGGCGTTGAGAATGCCGTTTTGTGTTTATCCCCTGGGTCTACCTTGATTTGGTGGAACCCGCTGGCGAGATCGAAAACTGAGAAATACTTGGCCTCGCCAAGTTGGTCTAATATCTCGTTAATTTGAGGCAAGGGGTAAGCGTCCCCGATTGTTTTTTCGTTCAAACTGCGGTAATCGATGACCATTCTCCACCGTTTATTGCCCTGCGAGTCCTCTTTCTTGGGCACTATCCACAGCGGCGAGCTATAGGGTGAGAGCGATGGCTGGATGATATTATTTTTTATTAATTCCCCGACTTGTTTCGTGATTTCGTCTTTGTGAATCGGGGGGAAACGGTATTGACGCGTGAACACCGGTTGATCATCGGTGGTTGATATTTTGTGGAAAAAGTCCGGCACGAAATTTAACGGGTCGCCCGGTAACTGAAACAGATCTACATTATCTTGAATTAAATTTTCAACGCTGTTTGATTCCTCTTCGTTGAGGTGATCCAATCGCAATAATTGTTTGACTTCGTTGATTTTATTCGATTTTGTAATTTGGAGAACGCGTTTATGATGATATCCCTCTTTTTCGCCGTCGCAACGGTAATGACAGGTATGATGAATTTCGGTGTCCTGTTTTACGAATCCCTCCGAGAAGTTATCATAATATTCCTCCGCGGAGATGAGCGATGAATCCTTGATTTCGTCGAATTTCTCGACCCTTATTGTTGGAACTTTTAGCAAGAGATTATCCAGAGTGGAATTGTGGACAACTGATTTAGCTATGCCGTTTTCTACGGTTGCCACAACTTGGCCGCAATATATCCCGGCTCCGAAATCGAGGTCGGGGACAAAACACTCCCTTACTTCTGGGTTTTCGATTCGAACGAAAGCTATCGTTTTAGATCTTTTTGGGATGAAAATATTTTCACAGTCCGTAAACGGATGGGCTTGGTTTCTCCATTTTATCAAGCGGCTCGACCAATCGATGGCTGCCTTGTTTTGAGCGAAAAATTCCGCGCCTATTAACGCGTTTTGAGGAGTCGGGAATTCGTTTCCGACTACGTAAAATGTTGTGGGAGTACCGCATAACTCGACGTAAATTGATCCGTACGTTCTAACTGGATCATTTCCTATTCCATTAAGTAAAAGTTTATTTTGGGTGTTAATTCCGGTAGTATCACGGACGATCTGTATTTTGACAAGATTTACTTCCGACCCTGAATCTATCAAAAATTCGGTGAGCCCTTTAAATTGGGGACAATCGAGGGTGACGGAAGGCGATTTTGATTGTCTGTTTAGGCAGCCGTAGACGGTTCTGACGGGAGTGTGTCCGCCAGATGAACAGAGCGAGATTGGGCCTCGTCCAATGAGCCCTGGTCGATTGGACGGTGTTGCTCGTTTTTTGCCATATCGTTTTGTTTTTTGTAGCACGTTGTTTCGAGATGACCCTTTTTGTCGCAATAAGTACAATGTGGGCGATTCGGATTATGTCGATTAAAGTTTTCGCGATTATTGAAGTTTTCGCGATTATTGAAATTCTCACGATTATTATTATTGAAGTTCTCGCGATTATTAAAATTCTCACGATTGTTAAAATTTTCGCGATAATTGCCGCGGTTATTACGGTTATAATTGTCGCGCGGAGGGCGTTTTTCCGGGAATTTTGCCCAGCAGTTGTCTGAGTCGTGCCCGGTTTTATTGCAATGTGCACAAGGGGCGGTTGACGCGAACGCGGTTCTCGCGGTACGAATAGGAGGAGGAGGAACCGCATTGAAGAATTTTTGGTCGCGGGACAACTCCCGCTCGACTTTAATTGCTTTTGCGAAGATACTGTCGAGGTCGGTATTATAACCTTCAACGCGAAGACGGAGCCGAAAATCAGGTGGTAACCCGTTGACGAAGCACTCCATGGTGTCACTCTCGTATGATTGAAGCATGATTTTTGTAGGCGGATCCCAAATTTCCGCGTCTAATTCTAAAATCGCGAAGTGAAGATCCTTGACTCGACTAACGTATTGTATAATATTCTCAGAATGTGATTTCACGATTGTTCCAATTCGCCGCGGTATTTGTTGATTGTTTTCGCGGACCCGAAAAAGGTTTTGAGACGATCGGAAAATTGTTTGATTGAACTGAAAGAATCGTCCTCTAATGCTGTTAACGCGTGTCCTTTGAGTTTATTTCTCAAAAGCTGAGTGAGATTTGCCTCGTGATGAGACGCGAACATATCTCTAACCTTTTGACATGCCCGGATGAATCGAAGAACGGGAATATTGTAACCCGTAAAAATTGGGACCGATTCGAGAGCATCTTTATATTTGATGCTCGGAGTTGATGAACGCTCCTGTGGATGACTATGGGGGTTTTCGTTACCCGTGGATTCTCGCCAATCGTTGCGAGGGAGCATTGTTGCACGCAAGCTAGGTCTTTCCGTTTTGAATTTTTCTAGTTCAATAGCGACTCGATCGAGATTTTCACGAATGTTGAGATTAACTTGATGTTGCTCCTTCATGAGCCTAATCATTTCGTCTACTCTTGTATCCCGTGTTTGATCTAGAGTTTGAAATTTGAATTGACCGTCACGGTCGTCGATTTGACTGATTTCGGAAGGGGCAGTTTCCCTTTGCAAGGCTTCAAACTGAGCAGCTACTTGTTCGCGTTGTTCGTCGAGAGATTTTTCCGTTTTTAAAAGTTGTTCGGCTTTTTCTCTGAGTTGACGTTCCTTGTTTTCTAAATGATATTGGAGCTGTTGGAGCTCTTCCGGAGTTAATGGAGGAGCCATTTTGAAAGATTTTGTTGATTAATAATGAAATTTAACGAGATTGAGTGGCTTGGATGAAGCACCAGTAAAATAACGCGACGGTATCCCACCGCTGCCACCAGAAAATATATATTATCCTGTTACGTCGTGGGGGTAATGCTCGGATTGGGGAGGATGAGGATACATGAGCTGTCGACGTGTAGGAATAATGGTGATTACTTCTGTTGAGAAGGGCGAGATCTTCCCCTCAAGGATAAGGAATCGTGTGCGCGCTAATTACGGGGTGCTAGGAATAGGTAGGAAAGGGCCCTGAAAATAAAATAAGAATAAAATAATAAAAATATTTACCTTTTGTTTTAGGTGAGCGGCGAGACGTAGAGGGTCAACGATGATCCAAGAAGAAGACGACCACTCCGATGGATGACGACGACGACGCTGATGGATGACGATGACTGCGCTGATGGACGATGACGACGAAGATAGGATGATCAACTCAATCAACCTCTACCAACGTGGGAACTCTTGGGCGCTGGCCGATGAGCAATGGTAATGCCACGTTGAAGTGCCGACGAACCCGGTTTTTTCCTGGCCGTTCAGGCGGTCGCAAATTATGATTTTTCCTATAAAAATATGTTCCGATACCACGCGGGGTTTTGACGAAAGCGGTTGCGCTTGAATCGCTTCGGAATTGTCCCGGAGCAGCCGAAGAAATTCGGTTTGATTATTACCGCGCCGACGTGGAATATTCCCGAAAATTTGAGCAATTAATCGCCGTGCCTGAATTTTTTTACCTGCGCGGCGTCTCGGCATGTGTATTAATTTTAATCGATCGTAATAACGTCGACAACGGGAGGTGAATAGGCCGGAACAGGGTCCGAGTAACGGTCACCAACTACTTTAAATAATTTCTTTTTGGTACTAGATTGTTCACCAATAAGTAGAGGCTCAGATTCCGAATTTCTGATGTAAAATACGCGACGGGTTACGGTGACTTCGGAAACTACTATCGCGTCCTCCGTTCGCTGATTCCTAAGGTCCCAGCGAAGAGCTTTTACTGCGTCAATGTTAATTTTGGACGAATCGCCCGGTCGCCTACGAGAAATTTTATGGAACAATTGAGCGATGTTTTTGCGCGGAACGGTATCACTTCCGGAATCAGACATTTACTATCCGGGAAACTAGTCTATAATGATCTGTTCTATTTCGCGATCGAACTGGAGGATCGGTGCCTCTTCACTGCCGGGTACGCGAATGCCACCGGGAGGTTCAGATCTCCAAGTAGAAGTACCTGCGATTCGCGTCCACTTTTGTCCGTTTTTATAATGCACGATAATGACTTTACCTAAAAAGGGTTAAACCGAGCGAATGGTTACTGATCGGTGCCTGTCGCAGCCATCACTTAATATTCAACTAAGTTCACTCGACTGTTCGGAGGTGAGAGGTGTTGGATCGTTGGCGATCCTCTCAATGGCTCGTGCCTTGTTGATGCGTTTAAGGACGCTACGTCTGAGCATTCCTATATTTAATTAAATTCGTAATTACTCGTTTGTCAATCATTGATATTATCTAACCAGGTTTCACTTTTTTCTTACAGGTCTGCAGGGAAGGAGATCATCGACGTGCCTGCGTGTAGGCACAGAAGACAACCGTGGATGGGGAAAGAGTGTCTGCAATGTGCCGGCGTGTGGGCACGGAAGCTGACGGGGAGGAAATAGGTGAGCATGCAGGTAAGTAGGTATAGATATAAAGGCAAGTGAAAACTGTAGTTAATTTAAGTTAATAATGGATGAATTCGAATTTTCATCTCGCTCTTTTATTCTTACAGGTGTACGAGGGAAGGAAGTCGTCGACGTGCCTGCGTGTAGGTACAGAGGGCAACCGTGGATATAGGGACAGAGTGTCTGCAACGTGCCGGCGTGTGGGCACAGAGGCTGACGAGGATGCGGGGAGAGAGGGACTGCTGCGTGCCGGCGTGTGGGCACAGCGGCTGACTAGGATATAAGGTGGGTATTATCAGGACGAAAGAGGATGAGCGATATAAAAGTCGAATTACTATGAGTTTGAATGTAAATGATTGAAAAGAATTAAATGAGTCGAACGAGTTAACTGAATTAAATGAAATAAATGGATTAAATGAATTAAATGAATGAAGTGAATTAATTGGGCCAAATGAATTAATTGGATACCAGTTACGTGAACAGAATGATCGAGAACCGAAATTAATTAAAATAGTTAAATGAAATCCAATAATGGTTAAGTTTATGGAAGTGAGTGTAAGTTGAATTGTTGTTATCCGTAGTTAATTAATAAAATATGTTATATGTTTCAGAAATCAAACGTGAGTGCGAGTGAACGTGGTAGAGTGTGGTAAGTGACGTTGATCGTGGTGCTTATGTTATCTGCGTAGAATGATGTAGGGTTTATGTAGTAAATGAACACTTGGTTACTTTTTAGTATATTGTTACAAACTTTGAGAAAAATGAATTAAATGAATTAAACGAATATAATAAGAGAGACGGTTTTCGGTGATTTGACGCGTACTGAATCTGTAGAGATGACGACTGATGTGCACCGTGGAGAGACCGTGGTAGAACTGAAGAAATGGCCCGAGCTCCCTCGCTTATATGCTCTCAGGCGCTGAAGGAGATGCCTGGACCCGTTGAAGGTGGTGTCTGGGCTGGCTGGAGAGGGCCAGACACTGAGGCCTTTAGTGCGTACATGGTGAGTTCCCCTCGTCTAGACAATTCCCACTCCTGGTGTTAATGCTTGACCAATGGAGCAAACTTTATTTTTAGATGCCTGGGACTAGACGTCTGGAGATAACAACTTCGGGGGAATATGGAACCCCCAATTGCAGACTTAGGGTCAGAAGGACCCGACGGACGTCTTCCTTTAGGTAAAATGGTGTGTACAGCGGCTTTCAAAACTCCTTTTCTCTTTTACAAGTTAACAATTAATATAGGTAGTTACAAAATTTGTTTTTTCTCTTTTTAGGTAAACGGTAGGCGCATAGGTAACGGAAAGTATAAATTTTTTGTTGTTAACAATTATTACAGGATGTTTCTCCTGTTTTAACATTAATTAGATTTTTCCACTTTTAACATTATTTTAATAATTATAGGTTTCTTTCTTTTTCAGGTAGTACGGTTCTTCAGGTAAGTTTGAATATTCGCTCTAACAATTTAACAATAATTATGAATAATTACAAAATAGCAAAAATCCCCTTCCGGGGAAAAAAAACCTGGACAAGTACATTGGTGGTCCCTCGTTTCCCTATGATATCACAAAAAATCCAAAACCCCACTTAAATTTTTTTTTTTTTATCTTTACTAATTTTATTCATATCCCGGAGGGAAACCAACCATATAGATCACAAAATATCCGGCCAAAAAAGCAGACTTCCCAATAAATGTTACTTTGAATTTATTTCCACAGAACAAAACAAGAATCAAAACATTAAAAAATCAGCGTTATCAAGATGAGAAAAATACCACTTATAATTGGTGTGTAAGAAGTATCAATAGTCTAGAAAAAAATGAAAAAAGGTCGACATCTAAGTTACGTGCAGCAGTAAAATTTATGATATCAGTACTAGGACAAGTATTTCTTTGGTGACTGAGAAGATATCAATATGGACGTACCGGCAACGTAGGGCATGCAGTTGGTGCATTGCTTCTGGGATCTCCTAAGTCGAGTAGCTACTTTTGTTTTGGCTATGGCGCGACCAATGTTGCCAAATGGTATTTACTTTTATGACCTAATGAAACAATATTGCCCGCGCCATGGCTAAAATAACGAAAAACAAGCAGGAACAGGAAGTTTCGCATAAGATCCCATGCTTTTTTAATGTTAAAAAAAAACTTTAATTTATGGCTGCACATGATAGCACAGTTTTGTTTGATTGGTAACAATTTGATGAACGTTCACCACCGTACGTTGAGCGTATACGCACAGAGTACTTGTCCGGCCCATAACTTTTTATTAAAATTGCTCATTCCAGTAAAAATCAGAGGTCTCTCTCAAAAATCAAGGGTTATAAATACGCACTTTTTCATTGTTGGTATTGTCTTATTTAATTTTTTATGATTAATCCCGCATAACGGTTTAAATTCTCATTTTCAAAACATAAAGGGCTATTTTGATAGCTGGCGCCCAAGAACGTAAAAATGAAACGAACGGAGGGGGATTATTTTGTGTGAAATTTGCGTGATCTTAAAACTTTGGATACAAATTTGACGGTGCATTCATAGCCTGCATTGATCTTTTGACCATTCACCAGTGGTTACTTAGATCTTCTACTAATAAACAGTAGCTTTCCAAAGTATAATAACTTTCATTGCTGGCAATAGTAGTTTTCGAAAGTATGATACGCTACATTGCTGGCAATGGTTTACTGAGTCGCATTTTCAGAAATTTCATAACTGACTACACTTTATGTTAATGCAATTTTATGATGACTACGAACACCATTTTATTCCGATTGAATCGACGTTGAATGTTGCGTATGATACAAGGCCATTCTGAAATTCGCAGAAGAATTGATTTTCTTATAAATTTCTGACGGCGAAAAGCAACGCATGCAATGAAAAGCACCTCCAATTTGATTTTCACTTGAATGAGCAATTTTAATAAAAAGTTATGGGCCGGACAAGTACTCTGTGCGTATACGCTCAACGTACGGTGCTGAACGTTCATCAAATTGTTACCAATCAAACAAAACTGTGCTATCATGTACAGACATAAATTAAAGTTTTTTTTTTTAACATTAAAAAAGCATGGGATCTTATGCGAAACTTCCTGTTCCTGCTTGTTTTCTGTTATTTTAGCCATGGCGCGGGCAATATTGTTTCATTAGGTCATAAAAGTAAATACCATTTGGCAACATTGGTCGCGCCATAGCCAAAACAAAAGTAGCTACTCGACTTAGGAGATCCCAGAAGCAATGCACCAACTGCATGCCCTACGTTGCCGGTACGTCCATATTGATATCTTCTCAGTCACCAAAGAAATACTTGTCCTAGTACTGATATCATAAATTTTACTGCTGCACGTAACTTAGATGTCGACTTTTTTTCATTTTTTTCTAGACTATTGATACTTCTTACACACCAATTATAAGTGGTATTTTTTAATGTTTTGATTCTTTTTTGTTCTGTGGAAATAAATTCAAAGTAACATTTATTGGGAAGTCTGCTTTTTTGGCCGGATATTTTGTGATCTATATGGTTGGTTTCCCTCCGGGATATGAATAAAATTAGTAAACATTAAAAAAAAAACATTTAAGTGGGGTTTTGGATTTTTTGTGATATCATAGGGAAACGAGGGACCACCAATGTACTTGTCCAGGTTTTTTTTCCCCGGGAGGGGATTTTTGCTATTTGATATCACTTCTTTTTTCTATAGTATTTTCATATATTTCGCTTTATATAGACTCTAATAGAGTACGTATATAACAAATAAACATACAAGGTGTTTGCATCATTACATCATCGATTTATTTCAATGTCAGGAATCAGTACTGCTCACACTACTAATTCGACATAAGAGAATGAGACAGATTTTCTACCATAAATTCATTGTTATTGAGGTTGTTTAAATATAGCAGCGTTTCGTTCCTGTGACAAGAAAAAAGTTATAATGTTTTCAAAAGAGTTAACTACAGACTCGAAGTATTTTCGAGATGTTAGTAAATCGTTGATAGGTTATTATTCTATTATAGCTTAGCAGGAAAGTGTTATAGAAGAAACCTCAAGTACCAGTTTTTCCCCAAGACAAAATTTCAGAAAATTAAATACTTCATCATTAGCTTTCAAGTTGTGTATTAGAATAAGGCATTTATGGGCGAAAAGGCAGCGAGGATATTAGCAATTTCGGTCTAAGCTACAAATAGATAATTATATTTAACTTTACTGTCAGGAGCCTCAGAATTATTATTCTTCCAAAGATGAAATGACGGAAGAATATGATGCATCGTCCTTGACTTATAAAATGTTTTATAAAACATAGAAAAAAATTAGATTAAAAAAAAATTCGGCCGAAGTACTTGACGAATGTTTTTTCACTTAATTCACATAATGTATCGGTCATGGTGACAACCTCGCCAAGCACTTCGGCCGAAATTCTTTTTCATCTAATTTTTTTTCGTTTGCAATCTTTTTTTGCTTCAGACTCTTATTAATACAGAGTTGTTATTTTCATTCTGGTAGATAAAACAACTGCATTTTCGAACTTGATTCTTTTCTCTATCAACATTCAACATTATTTAAAGATTTTGTTACACGATAAAGCCTCCCATATTTGGCCACATATATTTTAGTATAACTCCATTTATTTTATAACTTTTTGCGAAACCCAACCTTAGCTTTTCGCGAGGATTAACTCATTTGGTTTTGTGTGATTTGAATTTATTTGATACATTTTTTGAGCGTGGTCACTTTTCTTACTTTTTGATAGGGTTTGATTTTCTCAGGGATTTTTGCGAGAAAAGGTTTTTGCAGTGTATGTATATTCGTGGAAAAATATGGGAACGGCGGTCAACAAATATACTTGTCCAGGTTTTTTCCGCGAGGGGGATTTTTATGCAGGATATGATTCGTTTTTTCTCGTTCTTTTCGAACATCTCGCTTTTTATAGATTAGAAAAAGGTTATATTCGGAAATTATCGCGTTTTCATTTCCAAACCCTGACCCTTTCTACTTCGAGTTTGGTTTTTTCCCATGAAATAAAGGGACACGTGTTTTGGAATTTTCAATTTGGCATTTTTTTTATTCTCGAGCCAGTCAAATTGTTTTGACATTTCGATTTACGTTTCTGGAATCAGGCTAAAATAAGTCGGGAATTGGGAGTCCGATACAAAAATGTACAAAGCTTTTGAGGGCTAGATTAGAAGAGTCAGAACTTCTTCCATAGAATTTGTAGCAATTTGAATTTGTGCTTATCAAAGAAACATATTAAATAGCAGTATCTCCTTATTATATTTATATGAAAAGTGAAAAAACATATTGCACTTTAAGCCCAACAAAGTTCAGAAAATTTGGATGTATCTATTGCGTTCCGAGGACAGAAATTTTAATCCCATCCAAAAATGAGCAGCAGAAGACATTTGGTAATAAATTTTTCAATTCATAATGCCACAATCAGAGACAGAAAGTGGAAATACTTGGCGCACATGTCGCTTCACAAAATGTTAAAAGTTTGTAGACATCGGCTACATTCCCATGATACATATTTTGATACAAATTTTGATATTTATAATAATAATGGCCGTGAAAGCTTCAAAACTAGAACTTACATATATTTTAATATTATCTTTGAATATTGGAAAATTCAGAAAGTATGTTATGGATATTTTAAAACAATAAATTCAACAAAGCGGTCAAACTTAGATCAGTACTGTGCCCAAGAAAATGGATCGAGTTGAGTTGTACCAGTTGCATTATGTTCGTGCAAATTTTCATACCATCACAACCAGAGCATCCGTAGAGCAAATCTTTTTGAAAATATTTTTCAATTCGTTATGCCACAATAGGAGCCAAAAAGTAGAAATGCTTTGAACACATGTTGCTCCAGGAAATTTCCAAAGTTTGTAAGTATACGTTGCCTTCCAGTGAAACGAATTTTTATACTTCCAGAAAAAAAGGAACCAAAGACTTTCTGACAAATTTTTGAATTAATCATGCCACAACTCAAGCATACCACACATTGGGCTCAATAAAGTTTATGAGCTTTGAAGGTCCTACAATTTTTTGAATTAATTACAGGAGATAAAAGCAACTATCGTAAATGTAATTCCGGCAATCGACCATAAAATGTGATGTGAATAAATATTCGTCCACATTGGTTTCATCTCGATACGTAAAAAGTCATTCATTTTATGCGTATTGATCAGGGTTATTGAGAACAAAACATCGCATCTTTTTGTCGGGATAATTTTTTCGTTAAGATTTTAATGAATCCAAGTAGAACAACTCGCAGTACTACTTGGATTCATGTAAATATCAACGAAAAAATTATCCCGACGATAGAAATGGATGGCAGATTTTTTTCCAAAATTTTTCGCTCTAGATAAATGAAACATCAAAGAACCAGTTTTACGTAATTGGATAGAAAACGTATCGAATCCATTGTAAAAAAAGTTTATGCATTTCTTCATTCCTATTTTTATCAACAAGGTGAAATTATGATATTTGCAAATACCATTTATAATAATAGTGGCTGTGAAAGCCTCAAAACTAGAACATACAGATATTTTAATATTATCTTTGAATTTTGAAAAGTTCACAAAGTATGTTATGGATATTTTAAAACAATAAATTCAACAAAGCGGGCAAACTTAGATCAATACTATGCTCAAGAAAATGGATCGAGTTGAGTTGGACCAGTTGCATTATCTTCGTGCAAATTTTCGTACCATCACAACCAGAGCATCCGTAGAGCAAATCTTTTTGCAAATATTTTTCAATTCGTTATGCTACAAGAGGAGCCAAAAAGTAGAAATACTGAGCACACATGTTGCTTCAGGAAATTTGCAAAGATTGTAAGTATACGTTGCGTTCCAGTGAAACAAATTTTTATACTTCCAGAAAAAAAGGAACCAAAGACTTTCTGACAATTTTTTGAATTAATCATGCCACAACTCAGGCATACCACACATTGGGCTCAATAAAGTTTATGAATTTTGCATGTAGCCATTACTTTTCGAAGCCAAATTTTAATCCCATCCAAAAATGAGCAACCGAAGAATTTTCATAATAAAATGTTCAAGTCCTAATAATGCCACTATTCGAGCAAAAAAGTGGAAATATTGGGCACACTTGTCACTTCACAGATATTTCAAAGTCTGTACGTATCTGTTGCAATTCAATGATACAAATTTTGATAATATCAGTAAAAACACATCCTTCCTGAAACTTCCTGAAACAATTTTTCAAAATTTATTATGCTGCAACTAAAGTGGGGAAGTGATAAAATATAGCTCAATAGAGCCAAATGAAATTCTGAAATTTTGCATATATTCATGGCGTTCCGAAGACAATAATTTTGATCCCATTGACAAATGAGCAACCGCAGAATTTTCATAACAAAATTTTTAATTCATAATCCAACAATCGGAGCCAAAATGTGGAAATACTTGGTACATTTGTTACTTTACAGAATTTTCAAAATCTGTAGGTATCTGTTGCCATCCAATGCTATAAGTTTTGATAATATGAGTAAAAAAACATCAGAAGACTTCCTGAAACAACTTTTCAAAATTCATTATGCTACAACTAAATAAGGGAATTGAAAAAATGTAGCGCACATTGGGCCCAACAAAATTCTGAAATTTTGCATGTATGCGTGGCATTCTGAAGCCAGCAATTCTTAACCCATCGACAAATGAGTAGTCGAAGAATTTTTATAACAAAATTTTCAATTCCTAATGCCATAATCGAAACCAAAAAGGAAAAATACTTGGCACATCTGTCGCTTCACAGAATTTTCAAAGTCTGTAGGTATTCATTACAATTCATTTATACAAATTTTGATAATATCAGTAAAAACACATCGGAAGACTTCCTGAAACAATTTTTGAACATTCATAATACAACTAAAGTGGGGAAGTGAAAAAATAGAGCGCATATTGAGCCAAACAAAATTCTGAAATTTTGCATATATTCATGGCATTCCAGAGACAATAATTTTGATCTCATCGACAAATGAGCAGCGGAAGAATTTTCATAACAAAATTTTCCATTCATAATGCTAAAATCGGAGGCAAAAAGTAAAAATACTTGGTACATTTGTCGCTTCACACAATTTCCAAAGTCTGTAGGCATTCGTTGCAATTCAAAGATATAAATTTTGATAATGTCAGAAAAAACACATCTGAAGACTTTCTGAAATAATTTTTTAAAATTCATTATGCTACAACTAAAGCGGGGATGTAAAAAAAATATAGAGCATATGGAGCCAAACAAAATTCTGCAATATTGCATATATCCATGGTGTTCCAAAGACAATATTTTTGATGCCATTGACAAATGAGCAACCGACGAATTTTCATAACAAAATGTTCAATTCATAATACTACAATTGGTGCCAAGAAGTGGAAATACTTGATACATTTGTCGCTTCACAGAATTTTTAGAGTCTATAGGTATTCGTTGCAATCCGAAGATACAAATTTTGATAATACCAGGATATGAACTATATACCGCCATAGTCTTTTGACATAAGGATATATTATACAAGCCATTTTCACATAAAGATATATCATTACTTACTACGGTTATCATCCAGCGGCATCCATATATATCCAGATGCAGATTGACAGTGTATTTGTCTATTAATTCATCAAACGCGAGATAATTCTACACCATATTTTGGATAGAAAAGCGACGTCGAAAATCTTTTGAAATGGACCAACAATTATCATGCAAGGAACATTTTATGATGTACAAATCTTTATTATGGCAAGCGAGGAACATTTTATAATAAAGAGAAAAGGGACCAATAGAATAAATTGTCAACGGTGTAGAGTTAAAAAAATATTGATTGGACACTGCTCAAAACTCGGCGTGATAATAACAAATCTTGCCATATACATTTTTTTGACACTCATTATTAGTTTTATAGTATCTTTTCCAAATTTACATCGATTTACACCAATCATGATTAACAGTTCAACGTACACCATTTCATAGTTATCAAAGAAACGAAAAGAATGATTGCTTAAGAAATCTCATACGAGAAACATTTAATCGCGAAAGAGAAAAGAGATCGCTTTCGTTTCCGTCGTAGAGTTAAGTGTGGAAAATAAAAACTGCAGATCTAACGAGAAAGATCTAACGGAATGGCCAATCACAAGCTCGGAAGGCGTCAACAGGCCTTTCATTGCGTCATATACAGACATGCCAATACTTCGATGTTAGCATAATCTTGAGCCTGTGCAAAGTTTTTTCTCAGCAAATACGGCATCAATCGTGCTGATTTAGTGCTCAATCGAAGTATTTTTTCGTAATAAATCTCCGGTTCAATTTTCAAATCATCATATGCCTCCTGAGCTTCGTAATTAAAGAAAATGAATTTCAGTTTTTACCCCCGCCACGGCAAATCGTTTTATTCAGAGATAATATACTCCGGCGCGCCTCGGGCCAGCAGACGACAGAGCTGTCAATATACTTGTCCCGAGACTCTACCGAGTCTCTTGATAAAAGAACTACGAACAAGTATCAAAACTTTAATTTTTTTTGATTTTGTAAAAAAATTTGAAAAAATATTACACTGAAACATCCATTCCAACAGATCAACGGATAAGAAAGTATTCCATAAAAAATGACACCGAGAAATTACTCCAATATCATCAGAATGCACCGAAAGTTTTTCAATAAAAGTAATCATAACGAAACGAGATTTTGTAACAAAAAAAACCGTCCAAGTGCAAGTCGGACTCGCGCACGAAGGGTTCCGTACCATTATCTATAAAAACGGCAAAAAATCACGTTTGTTGTATGGGAGCCCCCTTAAATATTTATTTTATTCTGTTTTTTTAGTATTTGTTGTTATAGCGGCAACCGAAATACATCATCTATGAAAATTTCAAGTGTCTAACTATCACGGTTCATGAGATACAGCCTGGTGACATATGGACAGACAGACAGACGGACGGACAGCAGAGGCTTAATCATAGGGTTCCGTTTTACCCTTTGGGTACGGAACCCTAAAACGTATGCGCACCAAATTTCGAGAGCAAAAGTGTGATCGGAAAAAAGAATTTCGATCGAAGTGCCACATGAATTTTTCTTTTATAACGTTTATTGATCACAAATTATATCTCATGAGCAATAGGGAAAACAAAATTCGTAAAGTACTTATGAATTTTTTTTTCTCGAATCAAATATCGTTTCGCTCAAAATTATTTCGCGTCACTTGATTCCATTTTGGGTTGCAAGTGCAAATAGTATTTTCATGTATTTAACCACTCTAGGATGGTTTAAAACTATGTATAATTCAAACCTAGAGTGGTATCATACACCATTCTCTCGGTTATATAAAAAACATAGAGAATAGTTTCCCAGTAAACCTTATTATTGCATGCAAGGGACATTTTATGGTAACACAGAAGAGGCACCGTTTTTGACTCCATTGTAGAGTTTACATTCGGAAAATTGGAATATTGAGGCTAGGGTTAAAAAAAAAATTATTTATTTAGGCACTGTTCTAAAGTTTATTTATTGAATTACACTTTATTTTTGCACTCTATCACTCTTCTATCTACATATTCAAACCACGTTAACCTAAAGTTTCACTTTAACCAAATAAAACTGACCACAATCTTTATAACCTAACGACTGTTCAAAGATATTAATTATTCACCGAATACGAGTTTATCATACACCATTCCCTTATATAGTTATAAAAAAAAGAGAATGGTTTCTAAATAAACCTTGTTATTGCATCCGAGGAATATTTTATGATAAAAGAGAAGAGGCACCGTTTTCAACTCCGTTCTAGAGTTTACGTTCGGAAAAATGAATTGTTGGGACTAGGGTTAATAAAAAAAAATATTTATTTAGACACCGTTCAAAATTTTATTTATTGAATCACACTTCATTTTTGCACTATTACTGTTCCATCGGTAATATGATAAAAGTCATTTTAATCAAAAGTTGAAACTGACCGCGATCTTTATAACCTCCCAACAAAGATATTAAGTATTCACCGAATACGCGTTTATCATACACCTTTCTCTTAGTTATCAAAAGAAAAAAAAAACAAAGAGAATGGTTTCTAAATAAACCTTATTTTTGCATCCGAGGAACATTTTATGGTAAAAGTAAACAGGCACCGTTTTCGACTCCGTTCTAGAGTTTACGTTCAGAAAAATGGATTGTTGGGTCTAGGGTTAATAAAAAAATATATTTATTTAGACACTGTCCAAAAGTTTATTTATTGAATCACACTTTATTTTTGCACTATCACTCTTCTATCTATAATAAAAGTCTCTTTAAGCAAAAGTTGAAACTGGCCGCGATCTTTATAACCTCACGACAAAGATATTAAATATTCACCGAATACGAGTTTATCATACACCATTCCCTTGGTTAACAGAAAAAATATAGTTTTAAAAAACTAAAAAAACACGCTTTTAAAAAATATCGAACTAAAAAGTTTAAAATAATTTTAAAAATAAAATTATGACAATAGTACATAAAAAATACTAGTATAATTGAGGGAAAAGCGTGGGGCGCTTTGTGCTATAATTATCGTATATCAAGCGCCCCACGCTTTCCCTCAATTATACTAGTATTTTTTATGTACTATTGTCATAATTTTATTTTTAAAATTATTTTAAACTTTTTAGTTCGATATTTTTTAAAAGCGTGTTTTTTTAGTTTTTTAAAACTATATTTATTTTTAACTTTTTAGTTCAACATTCTTTAAAAGCGTGTTTTTTTAGTTTTTTTAAACTATATTTTTAATAAATAGTAGCTGTAGCTATCTACAGTATGTACGTTTTCGAACGAAGTATCACAGTATGTAATATATGGCCAATATATGGTATGACTCATCGTTATGAACTCGAATGTGTTTCATCAGCGACCTCGGAATCCCCTGAGTACTAAATATCAAGCAATTCGAATGAACTTTAGCATTTTTGGTCCGCCATATTAGATCCGCCATTTTGAATTTGAAAATTTTGAGGATGGAATCGTAATCAGCGACCCCGAAAACCCCCGAGTACCAAAGATCATGCGGTTTGAATGAATTTTTGCATTTTTGGCCGCCATATTGCATCCGCCATTTTGAATTTTGAAATTTTGAGGGTGGAATCGTAATCAGCGGCCCCGGAAACCCCCGGGTGCCAAATATCAAGCGATTAAATGAATTTTTGCATTTTTGGTCCGCCATATTGGATCCGCCATTTTGAATTTAAAAATTTTGAGGGTGGAATCGTAATCAGCGACCCCGGAAACCCCCGAGTGCCAAATATCAAGCGATTCGAATGAATTTTTGCATTTTTGGTCCGCCATATTGGATCCGCCATTTTGAATTTAAAAATTTTGAGGGTGGAATCGTAATCAGCGACCCCGAAAACCCCCGAGTACCAAATATCATGCGGTTTGAATGAATTTTTGCATTTTCGGTACGCCATATTGGATCCGCCATTTTGAATTTTGAAATTTTGAGGGTGGAATCGTAATCAGCGGCCCCGAAAACCCCCGAGTACCAAATTTCAAGTCGATTGGACTAAAAGAAATAAAAGAAAAAAGAAACAAAGCGTTAAAAAAGGAGAGTTACAGACAAACTGACAAACTGACAGACAAACAAACAAACATACAAGTGAAGCTAATATAAAGCGTGTAAAAACGAAGAGAATGGTTTCTAAATAAACCTTGTTATTGTATTCGGGGAACATTTTGATGGTAAAAGAGAAAAGGGATCATTTTCGATTCCGTTGTAGCAGAGTTTACGTTTGGAAAAAAATTGTAGGGGCTAGGTTTAATTAAAAAAATATTTATTTAGACACTGTTCAATGGTTCATTATTACACTTTATTTTCCCACCATCACTATTCTATCTATATAAAAGTCACTCTTTACTCGTCTATCTATAAACACCACTCTAACCAAAAGTTGAAATTGACCGCGATCTTTATAACCTCATGACTGTTATAAAAAAGATATTGGTCAGCTGTCATATGGACGATCAATCGAATATCACCACACTGAACCATGAAATGATTTTTTTTAATAAATTTATCGATATAATTGCTCACACGTCCCGCACTTCGTTATGTCAAAACAACGTACAAACTTTACGTTGGCTCCGTACAGAGGAAAGACGAGTCGTCGTGACCAATCGCAACTCGTTGCTTCCGTTGCCGGAGACCGGCTTTTGTGGAAATGGGTTTTGATGGGCATCAAAACGCCTTTGATTGTATCGTCTGAGCGCATATACAGACGCGGCAAATTCTTGAATGTAGTAGAATCGAGCATAATCCTAAGCCTGTGCAAAGTTTTTTCTCAGCAATTACGCAACCAATCGTGCTGATTTTAGGCTCAATCGAAAGAGCATCGCTCAATTAGTCAAAAGTTCGCTTTTCAAGCCGCCAAATGACTCCTAGGCTCTACAATTAGCGAAAACGTCATAAATTTTTTACCCCCACCACCGCGAATCGTCTTGTTTAGAGATAATATAGACTCGGCGAGCCTCGGGACAGCAGACGACAGAGCTGTCAATGTACTTGTCCCGAGACTCTACCGAGTCTCTTGATATTTTCTCTTTTTCTCTTTTTAGGTGTCTTCGCAGGAGTTCGTGTTTCTTCGGTTAGGGTAAGTACAGGCTTTTTCATTTGCAAAATGTATAATAATTTTTTTAGTTAATAATCGATATAGGTCGTTTCAATTGTGATACTCCTTTTAGTTAATAATTGATATAGGTAGTTTCAAATGCAATAATTCTTTTAGTTAATAATCGGTATAGGTCGTTTCAATTGTAATACTTCTTTTAGTTAATAATTGATATAGGTTGTTTCAAATGTAATCGTCCTTTTAGTCAATAATTGATATAGGTAGTTTCAAATGCAATACTTCTTTTAGTTAATAATCGGTATAGGTCGTTTCAATTGTAATACTTCTTTTAAGTAATAATTGATATAGGTTATTTCAAATGTAATAGTCCTTTTAGTTAATAATTCGTTACAGATAGTTTCAAATTCAGTTTTTCCTTTCGGCAAGTTATTACATAGGGTGTCCCTTAAGTCAGCGAGAGTTTACTGATGGATATTGTTAATATTAAGGGCCCTGGTCAATGTTTAAGTGAACTTTCATATACAGGGTGTCCCAAAAGACGTATACCCAATAATGCGTGGAAAAGTTTTTGGAAAAAAATGTATAGGGTGTCCCAAAAAGTGATCGTTTTTTATTGGTCTAAAATGAAGCTGGGACCTCATTAATAACGTTTTTGACAAAATATTTTACTTTATGAAATAATTGACCAAGTTATTTGAGAAAATGTACTTTTGCGTGCCTATCTTCATGCTGTCCTTTATATACCTGTAAAATATGGTTTTGGACTGAATAAAGTTATGTTTTTGCAATGTTTTCGTAAATTATTTATCCGTTTGTACCCTTTTTCAGAATTCGATGAATGAATAAAATGTTGTAAATTTCCGTGGATTACCAATTATTTCGTTATTTTGCCTCTCCTTATTTCCCATGGGTAAGTATATAGTATGTAAGAATATAATGATTAGTAGTTTATCAATAAAACGTTGTTACGAGAACAGCGATTAGAATAAGATATGTTTAATAAGGGTTAGCGACTAAAATATGTTAACCCGAGGACGTAACATTTTATTGACCAAATAAGATTTTGCGTTCACAGAAACGATTTTCACCGAAAATTCCCGTTTTTCATCGAAAACTGATACGAAATTGCGTTTTCTCTGTTAAATTTGAGTGAAACCGTGATTTTTGATCGTTATTTTATTTTTCACTCCCAAACAGCATAAAAAAGTGAAGAAATCATTGTCGATTGACGGAGTAAGATTTGGCGTTTACCATAACGTCTTTCACCGAAAATTCACATTTTTCATCGAAAACTGATACGAAATTGCGTCTTCTCTGGTAAATTTGAGCGAATCGGTGATTTTTCTTCGTAATTTCAGTTTTCACCAAAAAATAGTACAAAAACGTGAATAAATCATTGTCTATTGACGAAATAAGATTAGCCATTTGTCGAAACGATTTTCACCGTTTCACTCAAATTTGGAAGAGGAAACGCAATTTCGTATCAGTTTTCGATGATAAGCGAGAATTTTCGGTGAAAATCGTTTTTATAAACGGCTAATCGTATTTCTTCAATAAAAAATGATTTCTTCACGTCTTTATACTGTTTTGAGGTGAAAACTGAAATTACGAAGAAAAAACACCGTTTCACTTAAATTTACCACAGAAAACGCAATTTCGTATCAGTTTTCGATGAAAAACGTGAATTTTCGGTGTAAGACGTTACGGTAAACGCCAAATCTTACTCCGTCAATCAACAATGATTTCCTCACATTTTTATGCTGTTTGGGTGTGAAAACTAAAATAACGATGAAAAATCACTGTTTCACTCGAATGTACCAAAGAAAACTCAATTTCGCATCAGTTTGCGAAGCGAAACGTGAATTTTCGGTGAAAATCATTACTATGAACGCCAAATCTTATTTGATCAATAAAAGATGATATCTTCACGTGTTCATGCTGTTTGGAAGTGGAAACTAAAATTACGAAGACAAATCACCGTTTCACTCAAAATTACCTCAAAAAACGCAATTTCGTGTCAGTTTTCGATGCAAAACGTGAAATTTCGTTGAGAATCGTTTCTAGGAACGCCAAATCTTATTTCGTCAATAGACAATGATTTCTTCACGTTTTTATGCTGGTTGGTGGTAAAAACTGAAATTACACGGAAAAATCACCGTTTCACTTAAATTTACCACAGAAAACACAATTTCGTATCAGTTTTCGATGAAAAACGTGAATTTTTGTTAAAAATCGTTTCTAGGAACACCGAATCTTATTTCGTCAATAAAAAAGGATTTCTTCACGTTTTTATACTGTTTTGTGGTGAAAACTGAAATTACGAAGAAAAATCACCCATTCATTCAAATTTACCAGAGAGAACGCAATTTCGTATCAGTTTTCCATGAAAAACGTGAATTTTCGGTGAAAAACGTTACGGTAAACGTCAAATCTTACTCCGTCTATCGACAATGACTTCTTCACGTTTTTACGCTGTTTGGGAATGGAATTACACAGAAAAATCACTGTTTCACTCAAATTTACCAGAAAAAACGCAATTTCGTATCAGTTTGCGATAAAAACCATGAATTTTCGGTGAAAATCGTTTCTATAAACGGGTGATCGTATTTCGTCAATAGACAATGATTTCTACACGTTTTTATACTTTTCCGTGGTGAAAACTAAAATAACGATGAAAAATCAGCGATTCACTCATATTTAACAGAGAAAACGCAATTTCGTATCACTTTTCGATGAAAAACGAGAATTTTCGGTGAAAATCGTTTCTATGAACGCAAAATCTTATTTGTCAATAAAAGATTATATCTTCACGTTTTCATGCTGTTTGGAAGTGGAAACTAAAATTACGAAGAAAAATCACCGTTTCACTCAAATTTACCACAGAAAACGCAATTTCGTATCAGTTTTCGATGAATAACGAGAATTTTCGGTGAAAACCGTTACTATGAACGCCAAATCTTATTTCGTCAATAGACAATGATTTCTTCATGTTTTTATGCTGGTTGGTGGTGAAAACTGAAATTACACAGAAAAATCACCGTTTCACTCGAATTTACCAAAGAAAACGCAATTTCGTATCAGTTTTCGATGGAAAACGTGAAATTTCGTTGAAAATTGTTTCTAGGAACGCCAAATCTTATTTCGTCAATAGACAACAATTTCTTCACGTTTTTACGCTGGTTGGTGGTGAAATCTGAAATTACACAGAAAAATCACGGTTTCACTCGAATTTCGCGAATAAAACGCAATTTCGTATCAGTTTTCGATGAAAAACGTGAATTTTCGGTGAAAATCATTTCCATCAACGCCAAATCTTATTTGGTCAATAAAAGATAATATCTTCACGTTTTCATGCTGTTTGCAAGTGGAAATTAAAATTACGAAGAAAAATCACCATTTCACTCAAATTGACCACAGAAAACGCAATTTCATATCAGTTTTCGATGCAAAACGTGAAATTTCGTTGGAAATCGTTTCTAGGAACGCCAAATCTTATTTCGTCAATAGACCTGTTACGTCCTCGGGTCTCCACCCTTAGTAATTAAAATCATACCAATCGTTGTTTTTGCAATTCTTCGTTATAAACAATTTTTGTTAATTAATTTAAATACTTACCCATCAAAATAGGAGAGGTAGACATAGAAATAATTATACTCCCAACGAGTTTAATAACATTTTATTCATTCATAATAGCTGTAAAGGGGTAAAAACACATAAATAAATTATAAAAGGCATTGCAAAAATTGCTTTATTTAACGTAAAATCGTTCTGCATAATCACATTCGCACTAACATTAACGAAGACGCGTAAAAACGCTTTTTTCCATATAACTCAGTCAATTATTTCATGAACTCAAAAATTCTTTCAAAAACCCCCTTAACGAGGTCCCAGCCTCATTTTAAACAAATAAAAAACGATCACTTTTTGGGACACCCTATATATTTTTTTCAAAAAACTTCTGAGCATTTTTGGGTATACGACTTTTGGGACACCCTGTATATGAAAGATCACTTAAACATCAACCAGGTCCCTTAATATTAACAATATCCATTAGTAAACTCTCGGTGACTTCGGGAACACCCTATGTATTAACTTGCCAAAAGGAAAATGTGAACTATTAATAACAATACATAAAACCACCCATAACACTCGTTAATTAAAAGAGTTATTATATTTGAATTATTAACTCAAAGAACTATCATATTTGAAACAACCTATATCAATTATTAACTATGAGAATTACTATATTTGAATCGACCTGTATCAATTGTTAACTAAAAGGAACTACCATATTTGAAATGACCATTATCAATGGTTAACCAAAAGAACGATTGAATTTGAAACTACCTGTCTATTGTTAACTAAAAGAATTATTACATATTACAAATTAAAAACCCTATACTTACCCTTACCGAAGAATCACGAACTCCTGCGAAGACACCTAAAAAGAGAAAAAGAGAAAAATATAATTATTCATAATTATTGCTAAATTGTTAAAGCGAATATTCAAACTTACCTGAAGAACCGTACTACGTGAAAAAGAAAGAAACCTATAATTATTGAAATAATGTTAAAAATGGAAAAAACCTAATTAATGTTAAAACAGGAGAAACACCTATAATAATTATTAACAACAAAACATTTATACTTACCGTTACCTATGCGCCTACAGTTTACCTGAAAAGAGGAAAAAATAAATTATGAAACTACCTATATTAATTGTTAACTTGTATAAGAGAAAAGAAGTTTTGAAAGGCGCTGTACTTACCATTTTACCTAAAAGAAGAAATCCGCGGGCCCTTCTGACCCGAAGTCTGCAAGTGGGGGTTCCATATTCCCCCGAACTTGTAATCTCCAGACGTCTAGCCCCGATCATCTAAAAATAAAAACTTCATCATTGGTCAAGTCCATCAGGAGATTCTTCAGCAATAGTGGGGAAGTCTAGACGAGGAGAAGTACCATGGGCACAAAGGAAGTCTGGCCGTCTGTGTCCTATCTACCAATCCAGACACCACCACCAACAGGTCCAGACATCTCCTCCAGCGCCTGAGTCCATATAAGCCAGGGAGCCCAGCCAGTCCAGCTAGTTCTACTACGGTCTCTCCACGGAGCACATCATTGTCGTCTACATACAAAGTCATAATTCAAGACTCCGAAAACAGTTTTATTTTATTTTACTTTATTATATTCAGTTAATTCAAGTCTTCATTCAAGTTTGTAACAATATATTTTAACCTACTCAGTGTTACAATTTATTCAATACGCGACTCCTCATCTCCTACCGCGAATAAAAATCAAAAGTAATAGTCACGATCACTACTCACCAAACAACACAAACGGTCACTCGTGTCCATCTTCGTTCAGCAGCTACAACATACAACATTAATTAACAATCATTATAAACTCACAGTTATCTGCTACACTCAACCAATCGCATTTAGTCAATTATTTTGATCAATTCGAGCTACGTTGAATTATTTTCACGCTTAATTATTCTCTTTTATTCATTTACATTCAATCAACTATTTCCTTTTACCGGGTTATAATTAATTTCGTTTACGCATTTATCCAATTGCTCTTATTTTTCCTATAACCAGTTACTCGTTTACTCAATTATTTCGTTCGCTCATTTAATATTCACTCATTTTACAGTCAGTTATTTTCATTTACTTCAATTCACATTCACTTACTCAATTCATTCCATGAGTTAACAATCTATTTTGCTACTAAATCATTCACTTATTTATTACAATTTGGCTACAACCCGCTCACCCTTATTTCCTCGTTGCTTCCAGGCTTGCCTCACACGACGGCACGTTAGCGACACTCTACCCCTATTTCCTTCGTTGCTTCCAGGCTTGCCTCACACGACGGCAAGTTAGCGACGATCCTTCCTCCGTAGGGCTATAAGAAAATAAAGAGCGCGAATCAGCTAAGTTGTAGTAAGTGCAAGTTCGGTCTAACCTCATTTTCACACACACTAACTCGTCCTAATAATTTTTACCTCGTCGCCTCCCAGTTTGCCTCACACGTCGGCACGTTGGTGACACTCTCGCCTCATCCTTAATTGCCTCCTGGAGACATCCTTCCTCGTAGGCCTGTAACAGAAAAGGAGAGAAAATTTGGTTAGACAACGATCATAATAAGATAATAAAATAAAATCAAGCAATTAATAATACAATGATTGATAACTCTAGGAATGCTTAGACGCACCGTTCTCAAGCGGGTCGCCGCTGACCGCACTATCGATTGGTTGGTCAACCACCCAGATCGTCTCACTTATCAACAAACGCGTGAAATTAATTGTGTACTACATAACCCGCCACCGAAACGCCTGGCGGTGAACATTAAATCAGCAGAATCTTTTAAGGGCAGAGTAACTATTGTGCACAAGGCAAATGGGCGAAGTTCGACACGCGTAGCCAGTACCCCTAAATGGAAGCTCGAAGAAGCTCCGTCCGACGTCTCCGACAGCGAAAGCGAATCCGCGGCTTCTACGTTCGTCATCGATCGCGAGCAAGCCGTTATAATAATCGATTAAAATTTTAGATTCATGCCCAAACGTGGGATTTGCAAGGACTGCCGTAAGAAAAGGACTCTTGCTCAATTATTCGGAAGTTCTCCGCGAGTTCGCGAACATAACATTATACCGAAACCTGCCAATAAGAATTTGGACATAAACGAATCGGTTCTAAATACGCTTCGCGCTAATATCGAATCGGGCCACGTCGAAAATATTAAGCTTGTGTCGGAAGTTACGGTCCATTGACGTGTTTTTTATCACGAAAATCTCGAATCCGAGCCTCAACTTTTAGGCGAACAATCCGCAGTTCGGCGTCGTGCTTACAAAGTGATCGAGAATAATATATCCGAGTCGGAATCAATCTCACCTCCACCGATTGAGGTAATCCAGTTAGATTAAATTTCATTTATGCCGAGACGTCGCGCCGGCCGAAGTTTCAGAGAAAGGGTACTTTTAGCCCAATTTTACGAGAATAACCGACGTCCTCGTGGAGACAATCAAACGGTCGCGAACCGACTAATCAGTGCAACTTCGAACTCGCTAGAGAATAATTCCGACGCCCCAAAACCTCGCGTTGTTTCGGTCCAGGTTGTCATCGGGAAAATAATCGTAAGCGACGTAATAAACGGTCAACAAAGAACTCACGTAATGGGTACATCCACGTGGTACTACCACTCTTCAACGTCAACAGCCCCGCAGGCGACCACCTTGTCCGACTGAGTAGGACCGTTCTCGTCGATCGTCATCCGGATCATCTCTAACCCCAACCCCTAGCCGCATCATCATCAGGAAGGTGATTCATCGGTTAATCCCTTTTATATATGCTTTTTTTCTTTCAGCTACCCCCTTTATTAAACTCAGCCCCCTTCCGCACCTTAGCATCAGGAGATACTCGTGAATAGACTCTGGTCTCGAGAGGGTAAATCTCCCCCTTTCCAATACAGGGTCACTTGTTAGCCTTGTCGTCCTCATCACGTTCTCCGTGGCTCCCGGTCGTCCCGATAGGTCGCGTTCGATCCTCTCTGGCCTCTGGCTATCCGGTTGTTCGCGTTCGATCCTCGTGGCCCCTGGTCCCTCGGTAGTCCGTGGTAAAACGTACGACGTAACAATTCACTTCCAAACAGCATAAAAACGTGAAGAAATCAGTTTTTCTTGGCGAAATAAGATCAAATAGCAAAAATCCCCTCCCGGGGAAAAAAACCTGGACAAGTACATTGGTGGTCCCTCGTTTCAATATGATATAACAAAAATTCCAAAACCCCACTTAATTTTTTTTTTTTAATATTTACTAATTTTATTCATATCCCGGAAGGAAACCAACCATATAGATCACGAAATATCCGGCCAAAAATCCAGACTTCACAATAAATGTTACTTTGAATTTATTTCCACAAAACAAAACAGGAATCAAAACATTAAAAAGTCAGCGTTATCAAGATGAGAAAAATACCACTTATAATTGGTGTGTAAGAAGTACAATAGTCTAGAAAAAAAATGAAAAAAGTTCACCATCCAAGTTATGTGCAGCAGTAAAATTTATGATATCAGTACTAGGACAAGCATTTCTTTGGTGACTGAGAAAATATCAATATGGACGTACCGGCAACGTAGGGCATGCAGTTGGTGCATTGCTTCTGGGATCTCCTAAGTCGAGTAGCTACTTTTGTTTTGGCTATGGCGCGACCAATATTGCCAAATAGTATTTACTTATATGACCTAATGAAACAACATTGCCTGCGCCGTGGTTAAAATAACGAAAAGCAAGCAGCAACAGGAAGTTTCGCATAAGAACCCGTGCTTTTCTAATGTTAAAAAAAAACTTTAATTTATGTCCGTACATGATAGCACAGTTTTGTTTGATTGGTAATAATTTGATGAACGTTCACCACCGTACGTTGAGCGTATACGCACAGAGTACTTGTCCGGCCCATAACTTTTTATTAAAATTGCTCAACAATGCATATTTATGACCTTTGATATTTGAGAGAGATCCCTGATTTTCACTTGAATGAGCAATTTTAATAAAAAGTTATGGGCCGGACAAGTACTCTGTGCGTATACGCTCAACGTACGGTGGTGAACGTTCATCAAATTATTACCAATCAAACAAAACTGTGCTATCATGTACGGACATAAATTAAAGTTTTTTTTTAACATTAGAAAAGCACGGGTTCTTATGCGAAACTTCCTGTTCCTGCTTGCTTTTCGTTATTTTAACCACGGCGCAGGCAATGTTGTTTCATTAGGTCATATAAGTAAATACTATTTGGCAACATTGGTCGCGCCATAGCCAAAACAAAAGTAGCTACTCGACTTAGGAGATCCCAGAAGCAATGCACCAACTGCATGCCCTACGTTGCCGGTACGTCCATATTGATATTTTCTCAGTCACCAAAGAAATGCTTGTCCTAGTACTGATATCATAAATTTTACTGCTGCACATAACTTGGATGGTGACCTTTTTTCATTTTTTTTCTAGACTATTGTACTTCTTACACACCAATTATAAGTGGTATTTTTCTCATCTTGATAACGCTGACTTTTTAATGTTTTGATTCCTGTTTTGTTTTGTGGAAATAAATTCAAAGTAACATTTATTGTGAAGTCTGGATTTTTGGCCGGATATTTCGTGATCTATATGGTTGGTTTCCTTCCGGGATATGAATAAAATTAGTAAATATTAAAAAAAAAAAATTAAGTGGGGTTTTGGAATTTTTGTTATATCATATTGAAACGAGGGACCACCAATGTACTTGTCCAGGTTTTTTCCCCCGGGAGGGGATTTTTGCTATTTGATATCACTTCTTTTTTCTATAGTACTTTCATATATTTCGCTTTATATAGGCTCCAATAGAGTCTGTATATAACAAAAAGCTTACAACGTGTTTGCATCATTACATCATCGATTTATTTCAATGACAGGAATCAGTACTGCTCACACTACTAATTCGACATAAGAGAATGAGACAGATTTTCTACCATAAATTCATTGTTATTGAGGTTGTTTAAATATAGGAGCGTTTCGTTCCTGTGATAAGAAAAAAAGTTATAATGTTTTCGAAAGAGTTAACTACAGACTCGAAGTATTTTCGAGATGTTAGTAATTCGTTGATAGGTTATTATTCGATTATAGTTTGGCAGGAAGGTGTTATAGAAGAGACCTCAAGTACCAGTTTTTTCCCCAAGGCAAAAATTCAGAAAATTAAATACTTTATCATTAGCTTTCAAGTTGTGTATTAGAATAAATCATTCAGGGGCGAAAAGGCAGCGAGGATATTAGCAATTTCGGTCTAAGCTATAAATAGATAATTATATTTAACTTTACTGTCAGGAGCCTCAGAATTATTATTCTTTCAAAGATGAAATGACGGAAGAATATGATGCATCGTCCTTGACTTACAAATTGTTTTATAAAACATAGAAAAAAATTAGATTAAAAAAAAATTCGGGACGAAGTACTTGACGAATGTTTTTTCACTTAATTTACATAATGTATCGGTCATGGTGACAACCTCGCCAAGTACATCGGCCGAAATTTTTTTTCATGTATTTTTTTTCGTTTGCAATCTTTTTTTGCTTCGGACTCTTATTGATACAGAGTTTTTATTTTCATTCTGGTTGGTAAATCTACTGCATTTTCGAACTTGATTCTTTTCTTTATCAACATTCAACATTATTTGAAGATTTTATGTCACACGATAAAGCCTCCCGTACTTGGCCACATATATTTTAGTATAACTTAATTTATTTTATAACTTTTTGCGAAACCCAACCTTAGCTTTTCGCGAGGATTAACTCATTTTGTTTTGTGTGATTTGAATTTATTTGATACATTTTTTGAGAGTGGTCACTTTTCTTACTTTCTGATAGGATTTGATTTTCTCAGGGATTTTTGCGAGAAAAGGTTTTTGCAGTGTATGTATATTCGTGGAAAAATATGGGAACGGCGGTCAACAAATGTACTTGTCCAGGTTTTTTCCCCGAGGGGGATTTTTATGCATGTTTATTTTTCGCTAAGACATAACATCTATCCTCTTTAGTCTGTCCTCTCTGTTCGCTTTTTTCTGCAATCTTTTTTGTTTCGGTGGAATTAAGGGCGGGATAACGTTTTTAAACTTTTTTTTGAATTTTTTTATTTGATTTTCTGAATGGAGAACCTTTCAAGAATATTGTGTGAAAATTTGAGATGAATCGGAGCAAAACTAACGAAGATACTGCGGTTTAGGCAACCGCGCCTCATACATGACTCAGCGCATCAGAAAACACCTGCCCGCGTTTTTCCCACAACTTACGTTTTCAAAGTCGGTGCCCCTCATAACTTCAAAACTACTGCTCCGATCCTTTTGAAATTTTGAACACTATTTCTGTACATAATTTACGAGGTAACGTTGGAGAGATTTTTTTCAAATTTGTTAATATTTTTTATTTTACAATAACAAATTAGCCGATTTTTTTCGCAAAAATCGCGTTTTTCACTTCAAAGTGTTCCCAAAAAGTGAAATTTCGAAAAACCCTCCCGGCGTTACCTGGGGAAAGCGATTATCTAACGAAAGAACTTTGATTTTTTTATTTCAAATGATCCAGCATCGAGTTATGAGGGGCACCGCAATTCTACTTTTTTCCGAGACGCTTCCGAATAATTGCTGCCATTGCCGTATTTTTTAATATTTCTTCATGAAAATTTTACACAATATTCTTCGAATGTTATACTTTAATGTACCATTGATTTTAATAAATAGATTTTAACTGTGTCGTCAAAAAAAATTCACAAATATGTGCCTTTTTTTGCACGAATTAACGTTACCCCGCGATTAAAAATAACATTGCTCCACTTATTCCAATCATACCACCCGCGACGAAAAAACCCGGATCGTAAGAATTTAGCGCATCGTACAGCGAATCTGAAAAAAAAAACAGATTATTTCCGGATAATATCAACGCATCAAAAAAATATTTCAAAATTTCGAATAAAATTCAATTTTGATTCATTCAAACATGATTTATTTTTCATTTATTTTCATTCATCGTTTAAAGTTATTATATTAGTCAGAAATTGGACGTCTGATAAAAAAAATATTCAAAGCAAATTAGTTTTCAAAAAACCAATTGAATGCACGAACTTTTCAAGTAACTTCTTCTCATTGTATTGTGTTTATGGTAAAAAATATTACTAATCCACTTTGTTATTGATTTTTTCCGAAATTTTTCGCTTTAGATAAATGAAACATCAAAAAACCAGTTTTACGTAATTGGACAAAAAACATATCGAATCCATTGTAAAAAAAAAGTTTATGTATTTCTTCATTCTTATTTTTATCAACAAGGTGAAATTATGATATTTGCAAATACCATTTAGAATAAGAATTTACAGATATAAATGTTTGAGGCTTCCGGAAGTCTCAAATATTTATAACAATAATAGCCGTGAAAGCCTCAAAACTAGAACTTACAGATATTTTAATATTATCTTTGAATTTTGAAAAGTTCAGAAAGTATGTTATGGATATTTTAAAATAATAAATTCAACAAAGCGGGCAAACATAGATCAGTACTATGCCCAAGAAAATAGATCGAGTTGAGTTGTACCAGTAGCATTATCTTCGTGTAAATTTTCGTACCATCAAAACCAGAGCATCTGTAGAGCAAATCTTTTTGAAAATATTTTTCAATTCGTTATGCCACAATAGGAGCCAAAAAGTAGAAATACTGAGTACACATGTTGCTTCAGGAAATTTCCAAAGTTTGTAAGTACACGTTGCGTTCCAATAAAACAAATTTTTATACTTCCACAAAAAAAGGAACCAAAGACTTTCTGACAATTTTTCGAATTAATCATGCCACAACTCAAGCATACCACACATTGGGCTCAATAAAGTTTATGAATTTTGCATGTAGCCATTGCTTTTCGAAGCCAAATTTTAATCCCATCCAAAAATGAGCAACCGAAGAATTTTCATAATAAAATTTTCAAGTCCTAATAATGCCACTATTCGAGCCAAAAAGTGGAAATATTGGGCATAATTGTCACTTCACAGATATTTCAAATTCTGTAGGTATCTGTTGCAATTCAATGATACAAATTTTGATAATATCAGTTGTTGTGCCCGCGAAGACCGTCACGTGGGGACGAGTTATCGAGGACGGGTATTTTGGGGATTATTGCCAATAATTGAGCCAAAACTCCAACTCAATACTTAAAAACAAGTTAACAATAAGTTTATTGAGAAAAGTTACAAAGTCGAGGTTTATTTGCCTCGAGACCAATCGTTCAGAGTTTTGTCGTCAGACTGCCGAATTTGGGCTTGTTGTGACTTTTAATAATTCGGTGAATTTCCCCCACACCCTATCGGTATTACCCCTTCTTATAATTAATTTGTTCTCGAATGTTCTCGGTCGATCGATGGCGTAATGCCTCGTCAGCTTGGGGTCGATAGCCCTATGCGGCGATTGCAGTGATAGAGAATCGCGTTATTTCGTATTTTAGTGTATTAAGCATTTTATTTCAAACATTTTTATATACTGACAATTTGTTACTGTGCGGGCCTGTTGCCAGGCACAACACAGTAAAAACACATCAGAAGACTTCCTGAAACAATTTTTCAAAATTTATTATGCTTCAACTAAAGTGGAGAAGTGAAAAAAAATAGCTCATTTGAGCCGAATAAAATTCTGAACTTTTGCATATATTCATGGTGTTGGGGAGACAATAATTTTGATCCCATTGACAAATGAGCAACCGCAGAATTTTCAAAACAAAATTTTTAATTCATAATGCCACAATCGGAGCCAAAAAGTGGAAAAACTTGGTACATTTGTTGCTTTTCAGAATTTCCAATGTCTGTAGGTATCCGTTGCAATCCAATGATACAAATTTTGATAATATCAGTAAAAAAACATCGGAAGACTTCCTGAAAAATTTTTTCAAAATTCATTATGCTACAACTAAATTAGGGAAATGAAAAAATGTAGCGCACATTGGGCCCAACAAAATTCTGAAATTTTGCATGTATGCATGGCATTCCTAAGCCAGCAATTCTTAACCCATCGAAAAATGAGCAATCGAAGAATTTTCATAATAAAATTTTCAATTCCTAATGCCATAATTGAAACCCAAAAGAGAAAATACTTGGCACATCTGTCGCTTCACAGAATTTTCAAAGTCTGTAGCTATCCATTGCAATTCAATTATACAAATTTTGATAATGTGAGTAAAAACACATCGGAAGACTTCCTGAAACAATTTTTCAAAATTCATAATGTTACAACTAAAGTGAGGAAGTGAAAAAATATAGCGCATATTGACCCAAACAAAATTCTGAAATTTTGCATATATTCATGGCGTTCCGAAGACAATAATTTTGATCCCATCGACAAATGAGCAACCGAAGAATTTTCATAACAAAATTTTCAATTCATAATGCTAAAATTGGAGGCAAAAAGTATAAATACTTGGTACATTTGTCGCTTCACACAATTTCCAAAGTCTGTAGGCATTCGTTGCAATCCAAAGATATAAATTTTGATAATGTCAGAAAAAACACATCGGAAGACTTTCTGAAACAATTTTTGAAAATTCATAATGCTACAACTAAAGCGGAGATGTGAAAAAATATAGAGCATATTGAGCCAAACAAAATTCTGAAATTTTGCATATATCCATGGTGTTCGGAAGACAATATTTTTGACCCCATTGACAAATGAGCAACCGGAGAATTTTTATAACAAAATGTTCAATTCATAATGCTACAATCGGAGCCAGAAAGTGGAAATACTTGGTACATTTGTCGCTTCACAGAATTTCCAGAGTCTACAGGTATTCTTTGCAATCCAAAGATACAAATTTTGATAATACCAGGATAAATTCATAATGTTATAACTAAAGTGGGAAAACGAAAAAATATAGCGCATATTGAGCCAAACAAAATTCTGAAATTTTGCATATATTCATGGCGTTTCGAAGACAATAATTTTGATCCCATCGACAAATGAGCAATCGAAGAATTTTCATAACAAAATTTTCAATTCATAATGCTAAAATCAGAGGCAAAAAGTAGAAATACTTGGTACATTTGTCGCTTTACCCAATTTCCAAAGTCTGGAGGCATTCGTTGCAATCCAAAGATATAAATTTTGATAATGTCAGAAAATACACATCAGAAGACTTTCTGAAACAATGTTTTAAAATTCATTATGCTACAACTAAAGCGGGGATGTGAAAAAATATAGAACGACGCTGAAGTTTGCAACGTTGGAGTCCAACGAAATGAACGAAAAAAAATGTTTGTAATTCACCAATTTTTTATTTCACGAATTATTCGTGTAGGTTGAAAAACTACGAATTGCAAATTCGGCAGGGAACAAAATTGGAGAATTACTGGACTTATTGGAGTTTTTTTAGATCATTTCGTTGGACTCCAACGTTGCAAACTTCAGAGTCATATTATAGAGCATATTGAGCCAGACAAAATTCTGAAATTTTGCATATATCCATGGTGTTCCGAAGACAATATTTTTAATCCTATTGACAAATGAGCGACCGAAGAATTTTCATAACAAAATGTTCAATTCATAATGCTACAATCGGAGCCAAAAAGTGGAAATACTTGGTACATTTGTCGCTTCACAGAATTTCCAGAGTCTATAGGTATTCGTTGCAATCCAAAGATACAAATTTTGATTATACCAGGATAAATTCATAATGTTACAACTAAAGTGGGAAAGTGAAAAAATATAGCGCATATTGAGCCAAACAAAATTCTGAAATTTTGCATATTTTCATGGCGTTCCGAAGACAATAATTTTGATCCCATCGACAAATGAGCAACCGAAGAATTTTCATAACAAAATTTTCAATTCATAATGCTAAAATCGGAGGCAAAAAGTAGAAATAATTGGTACATTTGTCACTTTACACAATTTCCAAAGTCTGTAGGCATTCGTTGCAATCCAAAGATATAAATTTTGATAATGTCAGAAAAAATACATCGGAAGACTTTCTGAAACAATTTTTTAAATTCATTATGCTACAACTAAAATGGGGATGTGAAAAAATATAGAGCATATTGAGCCAAACAAAATTCTGAAATTTTGCATATATCCATGGTGTTCCGAAGACAATATTTTTGATCCCATTGACAAATGAGGAACCGAAGAATTTTCATAATAAAATGTTCAATTCATAATGCTACAATCGGAGTCAAAAAGTGGAAATACTTGGTACATTTGTCGCTTCATAGAATTTCCAGAGTCTATAGGTATTCGTTGCAATCCAAAGATACAAATTTTGATAATACCAGGATATGGAGTGTATACCGCCATAGTCTTTTGACATAAAGATATATTATACGAGCCATTTTCACATAAAGATATATCATTACTTACTACGGTTATCATCCAGATGTATCCATATATATCCAGATGCAAGTTGACAGTGTATTTGTCTATTAATTCATCAAACACGAGATGATTCTACATCATATTTTGGATAGAAAAACGACGTAGAAAATCTTTTGAAATGGACCAAAAATTATCATGCAAGGAACATTTTATGATGTGCAAATCTTATTATGGCAAGCGAGGAACATTTTATAATAAAGAGGAAAGGGACCAATAAAGTAAATTGTCAACGGTGTAGAGTTAAAAAAAATATTTATTAGACACTGCTATAAACTCGACATGATAATAACAAACTTTGCCATATACATTTTTTTGACACTCATTATTAGTTTTATAGAGTTTCTTTTCCAAATTTACATCGATTCACACCAATCATGATTAACAGTTCAACGTACACCATTTCATAGTTATCAAAGAAACGAAAAAAATGATTTCTCAAGAAATCTTATACGAAGAACATTTAATCGCGAAAGAAAAAAGAGATCGCTTTTGTTTCCGTCGTAGAGTTAAGTGTGGAAAATAAAAACTGCAGGGTTAACAATAATAAAAAAATACATATTCATTTCAGCACTGTTCGAAAGTTGATTAAAAGCACTTCACTATTTTCACACCATCACTTTCTTATTATTACTGTAACCAAGAGTCGATCGAACCTAACCACGATATTTATAACCTCACAACTGTTCGTGAAAAAACATTAATATTTTCAATACTGTTTAAGCCACGAGTTCTAATTAGTCGCGATCGAAAGGGGGAAAAAAATAAAAAATACGTGAATTTGAATGAATCTCTAAATTGCTGTCATTGAATTTATAAATTTATATAAAGAAATCATTTTTGCATCGTACGTCTCGCACTCTTCCGCGGTAAAAGTATATATACACTCGATAAGACTAGGTCCAGCAAACGATAAAATTGTCACTCTTGATATTTCACTCTTGATATTAAGGGGACCGTATGGTCTAGAAATTTGAAAAAATCGATTTTTTTTTTTTCAATATGTCGAAAGTATAGTATCTCAAGAATATACTGTGAAATTTTCATGCGGAAATTCTCAATATTACAGCTTCTACAGCCCATAACGCAGGTAGAGAGCGGTCCGCGCGCTCCTAACGGGTCTAGCGCTAACCGGTAACCTAATCGGAGCGCAGCAGCTGTCCCAATCCTTCTCCGAAAATATATACCTGTATACAGGGTGATTCAGGAAGACCTTCCGTCCGGGAAACCTCGGGTTCGGGACGATATTTGAAGCAATCCTACTTAGCCGTTTTTTTAAATTCACAATAGTTTTCAAATGGCAAGCAATAGAATTTAAGTTTTCTGGGCCAATGAGAAGGTCGCTCTCCGCCATGATGAGCGACGCCTCAGCGTAGTCTAATGTGGGGGCTAAGCGGGGCTCACGCTCGCATTGAGATCAAAGATTTTTGTCTTTTGTTTTAAAGTCAATGTCACGCGATGCAACTTCCGAGCGAGAAGCTTTTTTCTTTCGTGTGACGTTAGCACCGTGTCGCGACGGGCGCGATGACATAAATAATTCCGAATGTTTCTCGTACTTTTTTTGACAGATTCTAGGAGGTTAGCACATCGATTCGCAGCTGATATGATTGTTCAATTACAGCTGTGACTATCATACAGATTGTCCACGAAATCGTCAATGTGGTATAACAATATTGACTTTCAAGAACGAAAATGTTAAAAAGTAATATGAATAATAAATATTGAAACAACGATTTAGACTGTTTATTTAAATGTTATGAGATGTTGAAAATTATTACAAATTTATTTATCTAATTATTTAATGGGTAATATATGTCCAATGCCGAAAAAAATGTGTTGTTTTGACGAACATTTTTTGCATGGTCCATTGAAAAAAATACAACAAAATATCTGTAATACATGATCACTTGATTATTTAGGTTGAATAGAAAATGTAGTAAGGATTATTTTTGTGATTAAGAAGATCCATTTGAGAATGAATGGATATTGAAAATGGAAAGGATTTTCCTAATAAATGGTACCATTACACTTGGTCGAGTTGAATTTTGAATTTAAGAAATAAGCTATGGGTGCTGTATTGAACGGAGATATCCGTAATATTAAAAAGTCGACTATTTCATTGTTTTCAAAGGAGAAAAACTGACCAAAATGTTGAGAATACCGTTCGACAGATCTGAAAGAAAAAGATTTTGACGATTGCATAAAAAGCTGTCGAAAAGTATTGAAAAAATATTTTAGGTGGGATTTTGTACATAAAAATTATGATATTTTATTTAGTAATGACGGTAAGCCCCAAGAGAAAGTGTGTTCGTCAGCTGAAACCTAACATATCACGACGAATGTACAAATTCCAGTAACCAAAAAAAAAAAACGAAATAAATAATAATGCTCAATGAGAAAAGATATAGCCAAACTACACGAAAACTGCATTTTTGGTATATGCTAAATATAAATAATGTATAACTTTTTTACATTCAAAATATATTATAAATATATGAAAAATATATTGTTATAGTATTTCAAATATATTTCCAACATATGCAAAACATAAGTTGAATTTTATTTAAAATATCATATTGTTTATGTAAATGTATATTTTTCGTTTGGTTTCCCGATTATTTTTAATGAAAAAAATATTTGTTATTTCTATTTAACTTATATTTATTTCGCATAAACAGTCATGCTCACTTGAAACTCATCTCATAATTTGTTGTAAATTCCGAGCGCGAATTTGCTTATTCCGAAAAAGCAAATTGCAAATTGCAGTAAATTTTATCCGTTTTCGAATGAGATCGTTTTCGTTTCGATTAGCTGCAAACTGAACCACCGGCGGCAGTGGGGCACGGAATTTTTTTTATTTTTTACGTATCGTACTGCTCACTTAGGCCAGTAAGTGTTCAAAATGTCCACCCTGCATTTCAATGCAGCAGCGCGCCCGTCTACAGAAACGCGTGATTCTACAGAAACAATATAGAATTTCTATATAAATTCTATACAATCCTTAAGGGGACCGTATGGTCTAGAAATTTGAAAAAATCGATTTTTTTTTTTTCGATATGTCGAAAGTATAGTATCTCAAGAATATACTGTGAAATTTTCATGCGGAAATTCTCAATATTACAGCTTCTACAGCTCATAACGCAGGTAGAGAGCGGTCCGCGCGCTCCTAACGGGTCTAGCGCTAACCGGTAACCTAATCGGAGCGCAGCAGCTGTCCCAATCCTTCTCCGAAAATATATACCTGTATATAGTACATACTATATACCTATATATACTTTTCCCTTCCCCGAAATATACCTATTGTCGAACATTTGTGAGGGAAACGGTCATTTCGCTTTCCCCTGACTTGATCAGTACAACGTTACGTTTTGACGAACCAACATCGAAAATTTTGAAATAAAATATCAGAAAATATGGATAGAAAGCAAGGCCGTGACTCTTCTAGACGACCATCTTCTGTAGGTCGCAAAAGATATTTCAAGGGCAATCGATTCACTATCGAAAATACTACTGATTTTACGAGCACGTCTGCGAAAAAATTAAAAGGCAATGAGGAATTGGAAGTAAACGTTAATCCTACTTTCAATTATTGCATCATCGAATTCAGCATGATATTTTTAACGTTGCAACAGTTGTTGAAGTGTAAAGATTGTAACGGTGCGGTCACTTTTAGCAAAAACGGACAACGTGGTCTAGGATTCAAACTCTCTGTGAAGTGTGAGTGTAAAGAAACTTTTATTTTGTCTTCGCCGTTAATTGATAAGGCATTTGAAATCAACCGTCGACTTGTTCTCGCCCTGAGAATGCTTGGAGTAGGATTTGAAGGCTTGAAAAATTTCTGCGGTCTCATGGATCTTGGACAAGGAATTTGTAAGAGTACATATTACGGCATCGTGGACAATATAAAAATTGCAGCTGAAGCCGTCGCGAAAATCGTTTTCCAAAGAGCATTGAAAGAAGAAGTCGAGTTGAATGTAAAAGCTGGGCGTCCCGCGGATGAACTTTCTGTGTCTGGTGATGGATCGTGGGCGAAACGTGGATTCTCGTCGCTTCTCGGTATTGCCTCGTTAATAGGGAAATACAGTAATAAAATTTTAGATGTTGTCGTCAAATGCAGTATATGTCAAGCCTGCTCTCAATGGAAAGGCCAAGAGGATACGATTGAATATGAAGCGTGGTATCGAGAGCATGAAGATCACTGTGACGCAAATCATACCGGAAGTGCTAGCAAAATGGAGGTAGATGGCATCGTGGAAATGTTCAAGAGATCGGAAGAGTTGTACAACGTAAAATACGCGAACTATATCGGAGACGGCGACACGAAAACGTTCAAAGCCTTATTGGACACAAAGCCTTACGGGGATGATTTTTTAGTTTGCAAAAAAGAATGTGTTTTGCATGTTAAAAAACGTTTGTACAAACGTGCTGTTGATGCGAAAAAAAAACATGCACAAATAAAGAAAGCAACAAAGAAATTGACAGAAAAAGAAGAGGGAAAAAAGACACAGCGGAAATCGATAAATAAAACACCGAAGCGTCAACAATTGACGAATAAATTATTGCAAGAGCTGTCAACTTATTACGGTCTAGCAATTAGACGTAATTCAGATTCGACTGAAGGGATGAGAAGTGAAATATGGGCAGCATATTATCACAAAATTTCAACAGATGAAAATCCGCAACACTCGTACTGTCCTCCAGGTTCCGAATCGTGGTGCAAGTGGCGTCAAAGTGAGGCTGCAGGTACTTTAGACACCTACGAGCACCCACCTGCTCTGTGCGATGAAGCACAAGAGATATTAAAACCAATTTATGAAGAATTGACAGCAGAGACTTTAATGGAAAGGTGTATTGGCAGTAATACGCAGAACAATAACGAAAGTTTCAATGCTTGCGTGTGGCACCTTGCGCCGAAACATCTGTTTGCCGGAAAAAAAATCATTGATATTGCCACTCACATTTCCGCTTGCATATTCAATGAAGGATTTGCATCCCTATTGAAAATAATGGAGACCATGGGCATAACAATCGGGCCACAAGCGGAGCAACTAGCGCAAAACCGAGACGAGCTGCGAGAATCGAGCGCCAACCGTAGGAGCACGGACAACTCCAAAGAGGCTCGGACAGCTCGAAGAAATGAAAGGAGTGAGGAAATCTTGAATTATGAACGTTCCGAAGGAATCCTATGTGGTGCCGGAATCGCGGATTAACTGTAAGTATTCAAAATTTGCTCAATTTTTGAAAATATCTGTACCTCAAACTTTAAACTCATTTATCTCGAAACGACTTTTTTCGGAACTGCGCAGGTGAAAACAAAAAAACTATTCAACCGAATCACTTGAAATTTGGATATGTTGTTCACAACATGTATGGCTATCGTCGGAACTACAATCATAATTTTATTTAAATAATTTCTTATTGTTTATACTAAAAAACTAGTGAAAAAAAACCCGATTTTACGAATTTTTTTTCAAAAGCGCGCCATTTTGTCAATTTTTAATTTTTTCGATTTGTTCTAGTCCCGACCATAACTGCACTCTTTCTGATTAAGAATCTTCTTGAATTTTGTGTTTCAGATGAGTAGAAGTCTCGGATCGATCTTCACCGTCCGGGTCGGATTTTTCGAGAGGGTCGTCTTCAATGCCAATTATATGATAATAAACACTGTTTTTAAAATTAAAAAAAAATTTTTTTGTATACTTAATAAAGGTAGTAATAAACCCGAAAAGTTAAAACATCGATATTTAAATTTTTTATGGCAAAAAAAAAATCGTGAAAATAGGTGAAATTTTCGTGCTCTAGACCATACGGTCCCCTTAAATAGATTATATATGTTTTATAGAAGTTGTATAGAGTCTACAAATATTCTGTATACAATAAAAAGTTAATATGTCAAGATTTCGCATCCTAGCAGGAATGTATAGGGGTCATTTCACATAAATTCGACCACTTTTGAACCCGACCCCCTTTGATTTGGCTGCAACTTCGCAATTTTCTTTTACGCCACTAAAGAAATTTTTGTGATTTTTTTAAATTTTTTTTACCGGAGGCAAAAAGTTATTAATGTTAAAAAAAATGGCTTTTTCTTTTTCAAATAGCTATAACTTTTTCAAAAATTGACCTATCGGGACGTTTTTTTTTTTAAGTTTTGTTTTCGAATGTACTTTTCTGAAAAAAATATAAAAATAATTTTGGAAATCAAGTTCTATGGAAAATTTCAGTTTTTTGGAAAAAAACATGAATTTTTCAAATTCCGACACTTTTAAATTTTTTTTTATTTTCCCAAAAAAATCTTTGATTTATTCCGGAGGTAACCCCACTAGTTGCTTAGTGGGCCGAATTTTTTTAATATTTTTTTTTTCGAAAAAAAAAAATTATTCGTTGTCAATTTTAAACTCCTCTGCATTCAAAAATTTTATATCACATCGAAATAAATCTTAGTAAATAATTTTGAGATATTCTATACCTTACACATAATCTAATTCAATGATATATGATAAGCATTTCACAGGGAAAGCGATTATCAATTATTTTTCTTGTAATACGATTATAATAAGGCTGTAAATGACCTAAAGGACCGATTTGCCAAAACAAAATCAATCGCTGGAACTCATTAATTACACTGTGCCATTCCAGACGAAGATGGTTGCCTTTGTGTCCGAAATTTATCGAATTCAAAGGAATACAGAGTATGTTAAATATTTAAGCGTCAAAGAGAGGTAAAATAAATTGATTTGTAAAATTGGTATTACAATAAAAATAGTTATATTACTCATGAAATGCTTATCATAAATTATTGAATTATATCATGTGTAAGGTATAAAATATCTTAAAATTATTTATTATGATTGATCTTGACATAAAATAAAATTTTTGAATGCAGAGGAGTTGAAAATTGACAACAAATAATTTTTTTTTTTTAATCGAAAAAAAAAATATAAAAAAAATTCGGCCCACTAAGCAACTAGCGGGGTTAACTCCGGAATAAATCAAAGATTATTTTGGGAAAATAAATAAAAAAAATTAAAAGTGTTTAATTTTAAAATAAAAAAAAATCAATCATAGTAAATAATTTTAAGATATTTTATACCTTACACATGATGTAATTCAATAATTTATGATAAGCATTTCATGGGTAATATAACTATTTTTATTGTAATACCAATTTTACAAATCAATTTATTTTACCTCTCTTTGACGCTTAAATATTTTACATACTCTGTATTCCTTTGAATTATAAAAATTTCGGACACAAAGGTAACCATCTTCGTCTGGAATGACATAATGTAATTAATGAGTTCCAGCGATTGATTTTGTTTTGGCAAATCGGTCCTTTAGGTCATTTACAGCCTTATTATAATCGTATTACAAGAAAAACAATTGATAATTGCTTTACCTGTGAAAAGCTTATCATATATCATTGAATTAGATTATGTGTAAGGTATACAATATCTCAAAATTATTTACTAAGATTGATTTCGATGTGAAATAAAATTTTTTAATTCAGAGGATTTGAAAATTGACAACGAATAAAATTTTTTTTTTGAATCGAAAAAAAAAAAATATAAAAAAATTTCGGCCCACTAAGCAATTAGCGGAGTTTACTCCGGAATAAATCAAAGATTTTTTTGGGAAAATAAAAAAAAAAATTTAAGTGTCGGAATTTGAAAAATTCATGGTTTTTCCAAAAAAACTTAATTTTTCCATAGAACTTGATTTCTAAAAATATTTTTGTATTATTTTCAGAAAAGTACATTCGAAAACAAAACTTCTTAAAAAAAAACGTCCCGATAGGTCAATTTTTGAAAAAGTTATCGCCATTTGAAAAAGAAAAAGCCATTATATTGTAACATTCATAACTTTCTTTGCCTTCGGTAAAAAAATTTGAAAAAATACACAAAAATTACTTTAGTGGCGTAAAAGAAAATTGCGAATTTTCAGCCACATCGAAGAGGGTCGGGTTCAAAAGTGGTCGAATTGATGTGGAATGACCCATAGATTCTGCAAAATTTATAAAAATTCTATAGAATCTATTAATATATTATATAATGCCCACTTTAGTATTGGTAGTTTAACCTACAAAATTCATATAAATTATATATAATTTGTATAAAGCGAATCTATAAATTCGTGTTAAAATGCGAAATCTTGTCCCATAGACTTATTATCTGAATATTTAACGATATTTACAGAATATTTAAAGACTCTATACAATTTCCATTAAACATATACAATCTGTACAGCGATTGTATAGAAACAATATAGAATTTATATAGAATCGTCAAATAGATTATATACGTTTTATAGATTCTGCACAAATTATAAAAATTCTATAGAATGTATTAACATATTATATAATGCCCACTTTTGTATTGGTAGTTTAATCTACAAAATTCATATAAATTATATATAATTTGTATAAAGTGAATCTATAAATTCGTGTTAAAATGCAAAATCATGTCCCATAGACTTATTCTATGAATATTTAACGATATTTACAGACCTGTGTGAACCTAGCGCCCGACTTTGAGAAAATTGAATTTTTTTTTTTTAATGGAAGGTCTTGATAAGTAGTGGACAGTAGTGACACTAATTTCGTTAGTAGTAACGCCAAAAAAAAAACATAGCAGAACAAAAAACGTCATCCCCCGGAATGAAAAAAAAATGAAGTTTTACGGTTGATTCTCATAGAAAAACGTTAGTAGTGGATTGTAGTGAAATTTTTTCCGTTAGTAATAACATAGAAAAAATAAAAAAAAATATTTTAATTTTTGAAAATTTTTGAAAATGATTTTTCCGAGATAATTTCAGTTTAAAGATCCTAACACGTACTACGAACGACAGAACTGCATCAAAAACGGTCCTAGAGGTTACAAGTGGAAGAATTTTTGAGTGTAGTAAAAAAAAATAATTGGTTTAAGCGAATAAAAAAAGTAAAATTTGTTCCGGAGCACATTTTATGTGATCGCTTTCGGTTGTAGGTTTATAGGATTACTACAAACGGTGGGATACGCTTGAAAATGTTCGTATTGGTTAGTAGTGGAAGAATTTTTGATTGTAGTAAAAAAACATTTGATTTTAAGCGCGTAAAGAGAGCAAAACTTGTTTCGAAGCATATTTTATGTAATCGCTTCCGGTTAAAGGTTTATACGATTACTACAAACGGTGGGATAGGCTTGAAAATATTCGTATTGGTTAGTAGTGGAAGAATTTTTGATTGTAGTAAAAAAAAACAGTTGTTCTTAAGCGCGTCAATGTAGCAAAATTTGTTTCGAATCATACTTTATGTGATCGCTTCCGGTTAAAGATTTATACGATTTCTACAAATGGTGGGGTAGACTTGAAAATATTCTTACAGGGTAGTAGTGAAAGAATTTTTGAGTGTAGTAAAAAAAATAGTTGTTTTTAAGCGAGTAATATGAACAAAATTTGTTTCGGAGAACATTTTATATGATCGCTTCCGGTAGAAAGATTATACGATTACCACAAATGGTGGGACAAGCTCGAATATATTCGTAGAGGTTAGTAGTGGAATAATTTTTGAGTGTAGTAAAAAAGAGTTGTTTTTAAGCCAGTAAAATGAGCAAAATTTGTTCCGGAGCACATTCTATGTGATTGCTACCGGTTGTAGGTTTATACGATTACTACAACCGGTGGGATACGCTTGAAAATAATCGTAGAGGTTAGTAGTGGAAGAATTTTGGAGTGTAGTAAAAAAAATAGTTGTTCTTAAGCGCGTAAATTGAACAAAACTTGTTTCGAAGCATATTTTATGTGATCGCTTCCGGTTGAAGGTTTATACGATTACTACAAACGGTGGGATCGACTTGAAAATATTCGTAGTGGTTTGTAGTGGAAGAATTTTTGGGTGTAGTAAAAAAAAATAGTAGTTTTGAAGTGAGTAAAATGAGCAAAATTTGTTTCGGAGCACATTTTATGTGATCGCTTCCGGTGGAAAATTTATGCGATCACTACAAATGGTGGGATAGGCTTGAAAGTGTTCGTAAAGGTTAGTAGTGGAAGAATTTTCAGTGTAGATAAAAAAAAGTTGGTTTAAGCGAATAAAATAAGTAAAATTTTCTCCGTAACACATTTTCTGTGATCGCTTCCGGTTGTAAGTTTATAGGATTACTAAAAACGGTGGGATATGCTTGAAAATGTTCGCAGAGGTTAGTAGTGGAAGAATTTTTGATTGTAGTAAAAAAACAGTTGTTTTTAAGCGCTTAAATGGAGCAAAACTTTTATCGAAGCATATTTTATGTGATCGCTTCCGGTTGAAGGTTTATAAGATTACTACATATGGTGAGATAAACTTGAAAATATTCGTAGAGATTAGTAGTGGAAGAATTTTAGATTGTAGTAAAAAAACAGTTGTTTTTAAGCGAGTAAAATGAGTAAAATTTGTTCCGGAGCACATTTTATGTGATCGCTTCCGGTTGTAGGTTTATATGATTACTACAAACGGTGGGATACGCCTGCAAATGTACGTAGAGGTAAGTAGTGGAAGAATTTTTGATTGTCGCAAAAAAATAGTTGTTTCTAAGCTCGTATAATGAGCAAAATTTGTTTCGGAGCACATTTTATGTGATCGCTTCCGGTAGAAAGTTTATGCGATTACTACAAATGGTGGGATAGGCTTGAAAATGTTAGTAGAGGTTAGTAGTGGAAGAATGTTTGAGTGTAGTAAAAAAAAATACTTGTTTTTAAGCGAGTAAAATATCCAAAATTTGTTCCGGAGCACATTTTATGCGACCGCTACCGGTTGAAGGTTTATACCATTACTACAAACGGTGGTATACGCTTGGAAATCCCACCGTTTGTAGTAATCCCATAAACCTACAACCGTTAGCGATCACATAAAATGTGTTCCGGAGCAAATTTTACTTATTTTATTCGCTTAAACTAACTTTTTTTTTACACTAAAAAATTCTTCCACTACTAACCTCTACGAACATTTTCAAGCCTTTTCCACCGTTTGTGGTAATCGTATAAAGTTTCTACCGGAAGCGATCACATAAAATGTGCTCCGAAACAAATTTTGCTCATTTTACTCACTTAAAAACTACTATTTTTTTTACTACACCCAAAAATTCTTGCACTACTAACCACTACGAATATTTTCAAGTCTATCCCACCGTTTGTAGTAATCGTATAAACCTTCAACCGGAAGCGATCACATAAAATACGCTTCGAAACAAGTTTTGTTCAATTTACGCGCTTAAGAACAACTATTTTTTTTACTACACTCAAAAATTCTTCCACTACTAACCTCTACGATCATTTTCAAGCGTATCCCACCGGTTGTAGTAATCGTATAAACCTACAACCGGTAGCGATCACATAGAATGTGCTCCGGAACATATTCTACTAATTTTACTCGCTTAAAAACAACTCTTTTTTTACTACACTCAAAAATTCTTCCACTACTAACCTGTACGAACATATTCGAGCTTATCCCACCATTTGTGATAATCGTATAAACTTTCTACCGGAAGCGATCACATAAAATGTGCTCCGAAACAAATTTTGTTCATATTACTCGCTTAAAAACAACTATTATTTTACTACACTCAAAAATTCTTCCACTACTAACCTCTACGAACATTTTCAAGCCTTTTCCACCGTTTGTAGTAATCTTATAAACCTTAAACCGCAAGCGATCACATAAAATGTGCTTCGAAAAAAATTTTGCTTATTTTACGTTCTTAAAATCAAATATTTTTTTATGACACTCAAAAATTCTTCTACTACTAACCTCTACGAACATTTTCAAGTCTATCCCACCGTTTGTAGTAATCGTATAATCCTTCAACCAGAAGCGATTACATAAAATATGCTTCGAAACAAGTTTTGCTCCATTTACGCGCTTGAAACATCTGTTTTTTTTACTACAATCAAAAATTCTTCCACTACTAACCTCTCCGAACATTTGCAAGCGTATCCCACCGTTTGTAGTAATCATCTAAACCTACAACCGGAAGCAATCACATAAAATGTGCTCCAGAACAAATTTTACTCATTTTACTCGCTTAAAAACGACTGTTTTTTTACTACAATAAAAATTCTTCCACTACTAACCTCTATGAATATTTTCAAGTCTATCCCACCGTTTGTAGTAATCGCATAAACCTTCAACCGGAAGCGATCACATAAAATATGCTTCGAAACAAGTTTTGTTAAATTTACGCGCTTAAGAACAACTATTTTTTTACTACACTAAAAAATTCTTTCATTACTAACCTATACAAGCATTTTCTAGTCTATCCCACCGTTTGTAGTAATCGTATAAACTTTCTACCAGAAGCGATTACATAAAAAATGCTTCGAAACAAGTTTTGCTCCATTTACGCGCTTAAAAACATATGTTTTTTTACTACACTCAAAAATTCTTCCACTACTAACCTCCATGAATATTGTCAAGCCTTTTCCACCGTTTGTAGTATTCGTATAAACCTTCAACCGCAAGCGATCACATAAAATTTGCTTCGAAACCAATTTTGCTTATTTTACGCTCTTAAAATCGACTATTTTTTTATGACACTCAAAAATTCTTCTACTACTAACCTCTACGAACATTTTTAAGTATATCCCAGCGTTTGTAGTAATCGTATAAGCCTTGAACCGGAAGCGATTACATAAAATATGCTTCGAAACAAGTTTTGCTCCATTCTCGCGCTTAAAAACATCTGTTTTCTTTACTACAATCAAAAATTGTTCCACTACTAACCTCTCCGAACATTTTCAAGCGCATCCCACCGTTTGTAGTATTCATCTAAACCTACAACCGGAAGCGATCACATAAAATGTGCTCCAGAACAAATTTTACTCATTTTACTCGCTTCAAAACGACTGTTTTTTTACTACAATCAAAAATTCTTCCACTACTTACCTCTATGAATATTTTCAAGTCTATGCCACCGTTTGTAGTAATCGCATAAACCTTCAACCGGAAGCGATCACATAAAATATGCTTCGAAACAAGTTTTGTTAAATTTACGCGCTTAAGAACAACTATTTTTTTACTACACTAAAATATTCTTCCACTACTAACCTCTACAAACATTTTATAGTATATCCCACCGTTTGTAGTAATCGTATAAACTTTCTACCAGAAGCGATCACTCAAAATGTGCTCCGAAATAAATTTTGCTCATTTAAATCGCTATTACACGTAAAAATTATTACACTGCCAACCTCTACGAATGTTTTCAAGTCCATTCCACCGTTTGTAGTAATCGTATAAACCTACAACCGGTAGCGATCACATAAAATTTGCTCCGGAACAAATTTTACTCATTTTACTCGCTTAAAAACAACTATTTTTTTTACTGCACTCAAGAATTCTTCCACTACTAACCTCTGCGATCATTTTCAAGCGTATCGCACCGGTTGCAGTAATCGTATAAACCTACAATCGGTAGCGATCACATAGAATGTGCTCCGGAACATGTTTTGCTCATTTTACTAGCTTAAAAACAACTATTTGTTTACTACACTCAAAAATTCTTCCATTACTAACCTCTACGAACATTTTCGAGCTTATCCCACCGTTTGTGGTAATCGTATAAACTTTCTACCGGAAGCGATCACATAAAATGTGCTCCGAAACAAATTTTGTTCATATTACTCGCTTAAAAACAACTATTTTTTTACTACACTGAAAAATTCATCCATTACTAACCTCCATGAATATTTTCAAGCCTTTTCCACCGTTTGTAGTAATCGTATAAACCTTCAACCGCAAGCGATCACATAAAATGTGCTTCGAAACAAATATTGCTTATTTTACGCTCTTAAAATCAACTATTTTTTTATGACACTCAAAAATTTTTCTACTACTAACCTCTACGAACATTTTCAAGTATATCCCACCATTTGTAGTAATCGTATAAACCTTGAACCGGAAGCGATTACATAAAATATGCTTCGAAACAAGTTTTGCTCGATTTACGCGCTTCAAAACATCTGTTTTCTTTACTACAATCAATAATTCTTCCACTACTAACCTCTCCGAACATTTGCAAGCGCATCCCACCGTTTGTAGTAATCATCTAAACCTACAACCGGAAGCGATCACATAAAATGTGCTCCAGAACAAATTTTACTCATTTTCCTCGCTTAAAAACGACTGTTTTTTTACTACAATCAAAAATTCTTCCACTACTAACCTCTATGAATATTTTCAAGTCTATCCCACCGTTTGTAGTAATGGCATAAACCTTCAACCGGAAGCGATCACATAAAATATGCTTCGAAACAAGTTTTGTTATATTTACGCGCTTAAGAACGACTATTTTTTTACTACACTAAAAAATTCTTCAACTACTAACCTCTACAAACATTTTCTAGTCTATCCCACCGTTTGTAGTAATCGTATAATCCTTCTACCAGAAGCGATTACATAAAAAATGCTTCGAAACAAGTTTTGCTCCATTTACGCGCTTAAAAACATCTGTTTTTTTTACTACACTCAAAAATTTTTCCACTACTAACCTCCATGAATATTGTCAAGCCTTTTCCACCGTTTGTAGTAATCGTATAAACCTTCAACCGCAAGCGATCACATAAAATGTGCGTCGAAACAAATTTTGCTTATTTTACGCTCTTAAAATCGACTATTTTTTTAAGACACTCAAAAATTCTTCTACTGCTAACCTCTACGAACATTTTCAAGTATATCCTACCGTTTGTAGTAATCGTATAAACATTGAACCGGAAGCGATTACATAAAATATGCTTCGAAACAAGTTTTGCTCCATTTACTCTCTTAAAAACATCTGTTTTCTTTACTGCAATCAAAAATTCTTCCACTACTAACCTCTCCGAACATTTGCAAGCGCATCCCACCGTTTGTAGTAATCATCTAAACCTACAACCGGAAGCGATAACCTAAAATGTGCTCCAGAACAAATTTTACTCATTTTACTCGCTTAAATACGACTGTTTTTTTACTACAATCAAAAATTCTTTCACTACTAACCTCTATTAATATTTTCAAGTCTATCCCACCGTTTGTAGTAATCGCATAAACCTTCAACCGGAAGCGATCACATAAAATATGCTTCGAAACAAGTTTTGTTAAATTTACGCGCTTAAGAACAACTATTTTTTTACTACACTAAAAAATTCTTCCACTACTAACCTCTACAAACATTTTCTAGTTTATCCCACCGTTTGTAGTAATCGTATAAACTTTCTACCAGAAACGATTACATAAAAAATGCTTCGAAACAAGTTTTGCTCCATTTACGCGCTTAAAAACATCTGTTTTTTTACTACACTCAAAAATTCTTCCACTACTAACCTCCATGAATATTGTCAAGCCTTTTCCACCGTTTGTAATAATCGTATAAACCTTCAACCGCAAGGAATCACATAAAATATGCTTCGAAACAAATTTTGCTTATTTTACACTCTTAAAATCGACTATTTTTTTATGACACTCAAAAATTCTTCTACTACTAACCTCTACGAACATTTTCAAGTCTATCCCACCGTTTGTAGTAATCGTATAAACCTTGAACCGGAAGCGATTACATAAAATATGCTTCGAAACAATTTTTGCTCCATTTACGCGCTTAAAAACATCTGTTTTCTTTACTACAATCAAAAATTCTTCCACTACTAACCTCTCCGAACATTTGCAAGCGCATCCCACCGTTTGTAGTAATCATCTAAACCTACAACCGGAAGCGATAACCTAAAATTTGCTCCAGAACAAATTTTACTCATTTTACTCGCTTAAAAACGACTGTTTTTTTACTACAATCAAAAATTCTTCCACTACTAACCTCTATGAATATTTTAAAGTCTATACCACCGTTTGTAGTAATCGCATAAACCTTCAACCGGAAGCGATCACATAAAATATGCTTCGAAACAAGTTTTGTTAAATTTACTCGCTTAAGAACAACTATCTTTTTACTACACTAAAAAATTCTTCCACTACTAACCTCTACAAACATTTTATAGTATATCCCACCGTTTGTAGTAATCGTATAAACTTTCTACCAGAAGCGATCACTCAAAATGTGCTCCGAAATAAATTTTGCTCATTACATTCGCTTAAAAACTACTGTTTTTTTTATTACACGCAAAAATTATTACACTACCAACCGCTACGAACATTTTCAAGTCCATTCCACCATTTGTAGTAATCGTATAAACCTACAACCGGTAGCGATCACATAAAATTTGCTCCGGAACAAATTTTACTCGTTTTACTCGCTTAAAAACGACTATTTTTTTTACTACACTCAAAAATTCTTCCACTACTAACCTCTGCGATCATTTTCAAGCGTATCCCACCGGTCGTAGTAATCGTATAAACCTACAACCGGTAGCGATCACATAAAATGTGCTTCGAAACAAATTTTGCTCATATTACTCGCTTAAAAACAACTATTTTTTTACTACACTCAAAAATTCTTCCACTACTAACCTCTGCGAACATTTTCAAGCCTTTTCCACCGTTTGTAGTAATCGTATAAACCTTCAACCGGAAGCGATCACATAAAATGTGCTTCGAAACAAATTTTGCTTATTTTACGCTCTAAAAATTAACTATTTTTTATGACTCTCAAAAATTCTTCTACTACTAACCTCTACGAACATTTTCAAGCCGATTCCGCCGTTTGTAGTAATCATATAAACCTACAACCGGAAGCGATCACATAAAATGTGCTCCGGAACAGATTTTACTCAATGTACTCGCTTAAAAACTACTAGTTTTTTTACTACACTCAAAAATTCTTCCACTACTAACCTGCAAGAACATTTTCAAGCCTATCCCACCGTTTGTTGTAATCGTATAAACCTTGAACCGGAAGCGATTACATAAAAAATGCTTCGAAACAAGTTTTGCTCCATTTACGTGCTTCAAAACAACTATTTTCTTTACTACACTCAAAAATTCTTCCACTACTTACCTCTACGAACATTTTCAAGCGTATCCCACCGGTTGTAGTAATCGTATAAACCTACAACCGGTAGCGATCACATAGAATGTGCTCCGGAACAAATTTTGCTCATTTTACTCGCTTAAAAACTACTATTTTTTTTACTACACCCAAAAATTCTTCCACTACTAACCTTTACGAATATTTTCAAGTATATCCCACCGTTTGTAGTAATCGTATAAACCTACAACCGGTAGCGATCACATAGAATGTGCTCCGGAACAAATTTTGCTCATTTTACTCGCTTAAAAACAACTATTTTTTTTACTACACTCAAAAATTCTTCCACTACTAACCTGCAAGAACATTTTCAAGTCTATCCCATCGTTTGTAGTAATCGTATAAACCTTGAACCGGAAGCGATTACATAAAATATGCTTCGAATCGAGATTTGCTCCATTTACGCGCTTAAAAACAACTGTTTTTTTTACTACAGTCAAAAATTCTTCCACTACTAACCTCTATGAATATATTCAAGCCTATCCCACCGATTGTGATATTCGTATAGACTTTCAGCCAGAGGCGATCACATAAAATATGCTTCGAAACAAGTTTTGCTCCATTTACGCGCTTAAAAACAACTATTTTTTTTACTACACTCAAAAATTCTTCCACTACTAACCTGCAAGAACATTTTCAAGTCTATCCCATCGTTTGTAGTAATCGTATAAACCTTGAACCGGAAGCGATTACATAAAATATGCTTCGAATCGAGATTTGCTCCATTTACGCGCTTAAAAACAACTGTTTTTTTTTACTACAGTCAAAAATTCTTCCACTACTAACCTCTACGAATATATTCAAGCCTATCCCACCGATTGTGGTATTCGTATAGACTTTCAGCCAGAGGCGATCACATAAAATATGCTTCGAAACAAGTTTTGCTCCATTTACGCGCTTAAAAACAACTGTTTTTTTACTACAATCGAAAATTATTCCACTACTAACCTCTATGAACATTTGCAAGCGTATCTCACCGTTTGTAGTAATCATATAAACCTACAAGCGGAAGCGATCACATAAAATGTGCTCCGGAACAAATTTTACTCATTTTACTCGCTTAAAGACAACTGTTTTTTTACTACAATCTAAAATTCTTCCACTACTAACCTCTACGAATATTTTCAAGACTATCCCACCGTTCGTACTAATCGTATAAACCTTCAACCGGAAGCGATCACATGAAATATGCTTCGAAACAAGTGTTGCTTTTTTTACGCGCTTAAAAACAACTATTTTTTTTACTGCAGTCAAAAATTCTTCCACTGGTAACCTCTACGAACATTTTCAAGCGTATCACACCGGTTGTAGTAATCGTATAAACCTACAACCGGTAGCGGTCACATAAAATGTGCTCCGGAACAAATTTTGCTTATTTTACTCGCTTAAAAACAAGTATTTTTTTAATTATTATTTTTTTAAGTTTTATGGGTAACCGCTCTCATTATCTTATCAAATTAAGTCAAATTGTACAGAGGTGATAATTTCATTCTCGTAAATTTTGTGAGTTCACAAAAAGTTGATAAATAAATAAAGATCTACTAAAGTATATGTGGCGATGTACGTGGGATTTTATTATGTTTATAAAATCTCCAATTATGATCATATGCCATTTCTCTAATTAATGCTTTATTACAACGAATTATTATCCTATGACTTGGAACTACAAGGGCTATAAAAAAAAAATACAGAATTGCATTAGCCTGCGTGAGCTTGAGCGCTGCCACACTCTCATTTGTAATATTTGTAGTATAGTTTCATTGGTAACAAATTGATAAAAGTTTACTATCGTACGTAGAGCGGATACGCACAGAGTACTTGTCCGACCCGAAAATTTTTCATAACATTTGTCACATAAGTCAACATTAATCTACCATACATTTTGGCCTTAATTAGTAAAGTAAGCACAGCTAATTTGGAATCACAATATGCGGATTGTTTTGCATCCCAAATTATCCTCCTTTCCTTTAACCAATTGTTATCGATGAATTGATGCTCGGGTGGAGCATATCTCAAGTTATTACACGGCACGTTCATTCCGGTTTTGTAACATCCGGGGGAAAACTGGAGTTACAGAGCGTCTAAATGGTATTGTACACCCGAAATAAGTAATCCGGTACCATTAACACGCACTATTACACCGGTTTTTACTACAACAGGCTTTATAAAACGGAATAAGCCTGCCATGTAAGAGCGGTCATCAATTGATTACATTCTAAGGCGGATAAGATTCAAATCTTCGTCAGGAGATCCGAATTTTCGGAGTGGTTGAAAAATTTGCCATTAACAAAAAAGCATACTTTTAGCTGACTAGTCGAAAATTTTCGGGCCGGACAAGTACTCTGTGCGTATCCGCTCTACGTACGATAGTAAACTTATATCAATTTGTTAACAATAAAACTATTCTACAAATATTACAAATTAGAGTGTGGCAGCGTTGAAGCTCACGCAGGCTAATGCAATTCTGTATTTTTTTTTTTAAACCGGGCAAGTGGGGACTTGCCCGGCGTGTAATTAAGAAAGGCGGTGAAAGTGGGGATACGCGAGCGTCAGGGAAATATCAAAATACTACGGATTAGAGCTCGCGCTAGATCCAGTTTACACGGTTGGGGACTTTCCACACAGGGTAGACTTGCTACGGTTGGAGAGTTACACAATGGCAAGTTGCGCGATCCAGTTGACACAGTAGACAGTAGGCCCGTGACGACTTGACACCCTGCCAATATATTGAGCAGATCAAAATAAACTTTTTTATTAAACTCTCTCCCGAATCGTTCGCTTTCCCAACCATAACTCGTATCAATTCGAGACGGTCGCAGCTTAATACTCTGGCACTGCTCCCATTCCTTTTTCTATAATATTCGAGAGCATAGTAATAAGTTGCTATTTGATAGTATAATTGATCCCTTGAAAAATCTGTAAAAATTAATTCCACGCTGTTAACATTACCGTAACGAAAACTCAACATGTAAGAGAACCCATAATACAATTACTGATTGAAGAAAATAAGCAAAATATCAATTCATTGTTTTAGACACAGTAGACCCGAGCTTAAAAAATTACACACAGTTTCATTTAAAAAAATTTTTGTAGGCAACAATCTAAAAAAATAAAATATCGAGCTCAAGTAACGTTACGCAACTCAAATTACTAATACTACGTTCGATTGGAGAAAAAAAATATGCATTAGTGATTTTACATGCGAGATTGGTGTTATTTGGACTCAATATTTTATTTATAATTTGTTGCCTATTTTTACATCTAAAATAATAATAAAAATTTATTTTTTCATTATGTTTTCAAGAACTCACTTGTCATTATAAGACATTTTAAAAATTGTCGCCACTCATTTCGATGCAGAGCCGGGTACGTTTTAAAAGCCTTTCGCTGCATTTCCTAACATTTTGAATCGGCTTCTGATATACAAACGATTTAACATGTCCCCACAAGAAGAAATCGAAGGGGTTTTAATCAGGCGAATCGTGGACTCCATCTCGTCCGATTACAGGATTCCCGAACATTCGGCGGAGCGTTTGCAGGACTCATCGACTTGTATGTGCAGGCGCCCCATCCTGCTGAAAATGTATCGCATTCAATTCTGCCAGCGTCATTCTATAACGTTTTCTGCAGAGGCGTCTGTGAAGGAAATCACAACAGCGATCTGCCGTAATGGTGCCCCCGAAGCAGTATTATCAATCTGCAAGAATATAAAGAAAATCGAAGATTAAATAAGAAAAGGAGGGAATAAGGATAGAGGGTTGAGGAAAGAGGAACTTCTTTTTGAAAACTCATTAAACATCATAAGAGCACAATACATTTTAAAAATAATTTATTATCTAACTATAATTTCCCATATATTCGAAAAGAAATTGCATTGTGACGTAATATACGTACATTTCATTACAATTTTGATATATAAGAAAAAATCAATTGATGGTATCATTGAATATAATGGTAGCTTAGCACAAGACGTTAAAAAGTAGAATTTTATGGTTTTTGCACAGCCTTTTTGGACATTATTTGATTAATTATATCTCAGAATGAAATGAAGATAGAGAGTCAAATTTTTTTATTTCCGCAGTAATTTTATTTACAATGAAAAAGGATTCCGTCATCATGTTCGATTTATTGATACTTTTGCACATAACGCGCAAAATGTATAAATGTGTAAGAGTTTTTAATTTTTCCTATGCCTTCCGCTCCAAGTTCGAGGTAATAAAATGAAATATTTTAATTTCCATATAAAATTATTCTATTTATCAGAATATTTCCATAGTATAAATTAATACTTAATTTTGTTAATCTTCAAACTATGGAAAGTGGTTTATTATTTGTCATAAAGCGATATACTCACCAATTTATCTTCATGTATTCCGGCCCATAAATTGAGAGACGGAAATCGGCGCTGGTTTTTTATGTGGATTGTTGCATTCTGATATCGTCCTTATCGCTCCAGACGTGGGAATCTTGTGTATTATACATTCCATTGAGCCCAAAATTTGACACATTGGTATATATTATCCGGTCGAGAAATCCCGGTTCTGCCTCTTCGCTGTTTACTACCGAGGGGACATCGCGGGAGGTGCATCGAGTTACGGGCTCCCACTTCGCGTGCTTATACAGTGGGTGGGTACCAACCAAAACCCAAAATAGTAGGTGCCAACTCGGCTTCGTTTTCGAGAAATCGCCGGTCAAAGTTGGGTGCCCCTTTACATACCATAAACTTTACACCCTGTCATAACCAGGCGAGTAGTCCAGTGGCGAGCGAGCTAGAGTAACGCCCCGACGGCTCCGGGTTCAAATCCCGTCCAAGATACGTTTTTATATTTATTTTTTTTTATTTTTTTTTTTCAAATTATTATTGAAATTTGTAATTCATGAATAAAAAATTACAAAAAATTTGAAAAAATTATTTACGCGCTTTTATTTATCAAAACTCACACATTCAATGTCAAAATTTTTTCTTTCTAATCTCTTGCAATTTTTTTAATTTTTTAAAATAAATTAGCCGTAATTTAAACGTTGGCATACAATAATCCGCCTACTCACTTGGAAATTAAAAATCTGATGAAATATTTTCGTGGAAATAGTCACAAACACTTAAAGAAAATTTTTGACCGGGTCATAAGAATTTTATACATGTAGGACCGGGCATTTATACAATGTTCGTGGTGTCGACAATATAAATTTTTTGGTTGTTTTTATAATGATTATCACCCATCAGAGTGTACTCGAGAATATTCAAAAGACATTGATTGAAGAAATTTTTAATTAATAAAACAGATTTTTAATTCCTATATTCCTTGATAATTTTTTTAAATATTCCCTGCCTTATCAAAAGAGATATAGAAAAATATAAAATTATGAAAAAAAAAGTTTTAATTGAATTACGGCTAATTTATTTTTAAAAAATAAAAAAATTGCAAGAGATTAGAAAGAAAAAAATTTGACATTGCATTTGTGAGTTTTGATCAATAAAAGGGCGTAAATTATTTTTTCAAATTTTCTTTAATTTTTTATTCATGAATTATAAATTTCAATAATATTTTGAAAAAAAAATGAAGAAAAATAAAGAAAAAAAGCACCTTGGACGGGATTTGAACCCGGAGCCATCGGAGCGGGAGTCTAGCTCGCTCGCCACTGGGCTACTCGCCTGGTTGTGATAGGGTGTAAGCTTTATGGTACGTAAGAGGGCTCCCAACTTTGACCCGCGATTTCTCGAAAACGAAGCCGAGTTGGCACCTAAAATTTTGGGGTTTGGTTGGTACCCACCCACACTATAAGCACGCTAAGTGGGAGCCCGTAACTCGATGCACCTTCCGCGATGTCCCTTTGTAAGAAGCGGCAGAATTCGAGCCTCGCCGGATAATCCTGTGGCTGCAACGACTCGACGCGGGTATAGTAGAATGCATGTTTATTTTTTACCTTCAATATCTGTTGCACTGTCCCGTTCCAAATGGGAAATCGCTTCGAAGCATTGCGAATGCTCGCTGTTAATTTGGCTTCGAACATGCTAAAAATCCTCTACTCCATGGCAGGCGTTTGTGCCGTCCTAGGACCATCATATTCCTTTTTATTCGGTACCGCGTAACCGGTGTCGCATAATCGATAAAATGTACTCATTATAACTTTGGCGCTAAGACTCCTCTCATTACCGAATTCGTTCCGGTACAATTGCTCGGCATGGACGTCTACGAACCGTGTTTGGATGTACTTGATCACCATTGTAGCGTATTCGTGAGGTTCGTAATATGCCATTTCAGATTGGTTGAAGAATTATATTTCAATGAACAAGAAAAAAATATAAAAAAAAAAATCCTTTCAAAACATGCTCAAACCGAAATTACAACGAAACAGACCGATACAATAAAATTTGTATCGAGGGATTAATTACTTAAATTAACGCAATTTTAAATACGTTAAAAAAAATATGAAAAACGCTCGGACGGTAAAAATCCTTTCACCAACTTTTCTCCCACGCAGATTATATTTTGAGCAAATAACGAGAACCACCTCCCGTTAAGTTGAAAAACGAACAGAGTGGTTCTCGTTATCTGCTCGAAATATAATCCGTGTAAGATGAAATTCACATGGCCTTAACACGATAAAATACAATAACAGGTGATGAGATAAAAAAATAAAACAAAACACTTTAATAGATAAAGGTTATAATATAATATGAAAAAATAAAAAATAGTAATATCTGCATACAATGTATTTAAAATGAGAAAAAAAACGCCTTAAGAAATGAATATAAAATAATGCGCAATGAAAATAATATTATTCCACACGTAAATATGTAATTGACACATGATTTCAACGATCGTGGCACGAAACACAGAAGCGACGCGAAATATTGTTGGCTTTATGATGGATATTGATGCGACGCTCTTTTTTCCGCGGTTTTTTTTCGCAACTAAAACAAATGGGCATCGCATCAATATCCACCATAACGCCAAAAATATTTTGCCTTGTGTCTGTGTTTCGTGCAACAATCGTTTAAATCTTGTGCTAATTTCGGATACGTGTGGAATCATATTGTTTTCATTGTGCATAATTTAATATTTATTTCTTATCGTGTTTTTTCCTTATTTTAAATAAATTGTGTGCACATATTTTTATTTTTATTTTTTTGTATTATATTATAACCTTTATATATTAACTAGTTTCGTTTTATTTTTTTTCTCTCATTAACTGTTATCATATTTTATCGTGTTCATTTAAGTAATTAATTCCTCGATAAAATATTTTTTTCATCGGTCTGTTTCGGTGTAATTTTGGTTTGAGCGTGTTTTTAAACGTTTTTTTTTTTTTTTTGTTATTTTTCATTGAAATATTATTCTTCAACCAATCTGAAATGGCACATTACGAACCTCGCGAATACGCTCGAATGGTGATCAAGTACGTTGAAGCCCATTTCGTCGGCGCACATGCCGCGCAATTGTACCGGAACGCATTCGGTAATGAGAGGAGTCCTAGCGCCAAAGTTATAATGAGTGCATTTAATCGATTCTGCGACACCGGTTACGCGCTACCGAATAAGAAGGAATGTGGTGGCCCTAGGACGGCACGAACGCCTGCAATGGAGGAGAGGATTATAAACATGTTTGACGTCGAACCAACAACCAGTATTCGCATAGCTTCGAAGCGATTTCACACTTCGTACGGGACGGTACAACGGATATTGAAGGCAGAAAAAAAGCATGCTTTTCACTATACCCGCGTCCAGTCGTTGCAACCACATGACTATCCGGCGAGGCTCGAATTCTGCCGCTTCTTAGTAAATAGCGAAGAGGCAGAACCGGGATTCCTCGACCGGATAATATATACAGATGAGTCAAATTTTGGACGAAATGGCATGTGGAATACACATAATTTCCACGTATGGAGCGATTAGAACGATAATCCTAACGCAACAATCGAAATAAATCACCAGCGTCGATTTCCGTCTCTCAATTTATGGGCCGGAATATATGGTGATAAATTGGTGAGTATATAGAATTGTGACAAATAATAAGCTAGTCTCCAAAGTTTGAAGATTGACAGAATTAAGTATTAATTTATATTATGAAAATTTTCTGGTTAATACAATAATTTTTTTCTTCAATTTAAAATATTAAATTTTATTACCTCGAATTTGGAGCGGGATGCATAGAAAAAATGGTAAACTCATACATATCAATATGTTTTGCCCATTATCTCAAAAACTGTCAAGATATCTAACATTATTAAGGAGGTTGGATCGCGACGATACAATGTTGCCATGCTAAAAAAAGTTAAAAACATTAATAATTTCAAAATGATAAGAATTTAATAAAATTTGGTAAATGTATTCTTTAAAAATATATATGACAATACAAATTTTTTTTGATTTTTCTACCACATAGTTCTCGAGTAATTGAACACTAAAGTTCACGTGTATAAACATAGAGTTTACATATATACAGTTATACATCTCGTGCATAAGAACTTCGATTTAACGCTCAATTAATCGATAACCATGTGGTAAAAAATTTAAAAAAAAAATGTGTTTGTATACTTGGAGCCAAAGAATTTTATCACCAAATTCTATCAAATTCTGATTATTTTGATTTCGTTATCCAACCTCCTTAAAGTATCCTTTTTTATTATCTATAAAATTACTGAGAAAAAAAATGTACTATTTCTTAATTTCATTCCGAGATATAATGAATGAAATAATGTCTAAAAAGGCTGTGAAAAAACCATACAATTCTACTTTTTAATGTCTTGTGCGATATCTCCGAAGCTACCATTATATCCAATAAGACAATCAATTGATTTTTTATTTAATATGAAAATTGGAATGAAATTTACGAATATTAAGTAACAACGCAATAAATTTATGGGAAATTAAAGTTGGATGTCAAATAATTTTTTTTTCTATTTCGTGACGTTATGTTGTTTAATGAGTTTATCAAATGAAGTTGCTCTTTCTTCAACCCTCTATTCTTATTCTCACATTTTCTGATTTTATCTTTATTTTTAGTTATTAATATAAATTGCAGATTGGTCCACACTACTTCGGGGGCACCCTTACGGCGGATCGCTACTGTGACTTTCTTCAGAGACGCCTCCGCCGATTATGTATACGTTCCGGAATGACACTAGCTGAATACAACGCAGCACATTTTCAGCAGGATGGGGCGCCTGCACACACAAGTCGGCAATCCCAGCGCACGCTCCGCCGAATGTTCGGAAACCGTGTAATCGGACGAGGTGGCGTCTACGATTGGCCTCCACGTTCGCCTGATTTAAACCCCCTCGATTTCTTTTTGTGGGGACATATTAAATCTTTAGTATATCGGCAACCGGTTGAAAATCGGGCAGACTTGGAGGCCCGCATCCAAGCGGCTCTGCGGACCATCACGCCGGAAATGCTCAGAAAATGCAGCGAAAACCTTTTAAAACGTGCCAGGCTTTGCATCGAAATGGGTGGCGGCCATTTTGAACATCTCTTATAATGACAAGTGAGTTATTGAAAACATAATGAAAAAATTAAACTTCATTATTTTAGATTTAAAAATAAAATTTAAAACCAGTCGGATGTAAAATCACTAATGCATATTTTTATTCTCGATAGAACGGAATATTAGTGATTTTACTTGCGTAACATTATTTGGGCTCAAGGTTTTTTTTTCGAAAATCGAAAATCTAAAAAGTTTTCCTAATTTTTTGTCTTAAATGTATGAGGTTTATGGAAAATTCAAGCACACAATTTTAATATTTCGAAATTTTAGTTAATTCGAGAATATCCGATAATCACATGGAATTATTCTAATTTTTTTTTATACAAATGAACTTTTTGAAATACCGGGAAAATATGAAGAGCAATAAAAAATTATTTATTGAAAAATAGAGTAAAAATTGTGCAATATTGGGAAACCCGAATTAATTCGTAAAATTAAAAACATGAACAGGAAATATAAAAATTGGAGTACAATACAGTTGAATAAATAATGAGTGACAATTTTTGTTCATTATATTTTGCAATTGAAATATTTAAAAAAAATTATAATCATTTGATGAAAATTTTTCAGATTACCGAATTGGCATTGCTAGTACTGGAGAAATTTTTCTTCCAGGACTTTACCTCATCATTCCCAGCTCACATTCCAATATACGACAAAGTACTGGAGCAAATATTTCTGAATAACGAAATCCAGGAGATTAAGACGAATATTCGATTGCTCATATAAAAACTGAGTAACCAAAAGCACTTGGCATATGCCGTAGCACTGTTGAATAAATTGGAAAGAATTTAACCTTCTCTTGCAAGTGTCTCAAGTTGCTTAGAGCTTTTTTTAAAAAAATCATTAATTGAATAATTATCGACGTTATTAAATTGTACCATATGAAATATTGATATTAATTATTCGCAAAAAATCTTACGGAAATATAAATAAAAATTGTAAAAAAAAAAACAAATTATTTATACTCTCGTAACGCGGTCGCCGTAAATTGTGTTTTTGTAAAGTGCAATAAAAATAAAAAAATGGAATGAAATTTATTTAAATTAATTTGTAATCGGTACGAAAAATTTACATACAGAAAAAATGAGAACGAAACTCGAATTCTTGAAATGCATCGAAAACTTAATAAATTTTTTTTTTATTGCAACGAAATGTTGTATTTTTATTTTTTCATCGCAAAGAAAAATAATTTACGTGCAGTGTTCAGAAAAAGAAAACATTAATAAGGAGATGACGATACGAGAAGACGGGAAAAGAATGAAAAAGAAAAAGCGATCACGCGACGAAAAACCTAGGGGATAAGAATGGAAACGAGAGCACTATACTAAAGAGAAAGAGGTAAGTGGACGAGGGGACGAAAAAGTGAAAACGGTAACATAATGAACTTACATGGACGGAACGCGAGAACGAGAAGACTAGAGGACTAGACTGCGGAAGAAAAAACGCACGCATCTTCACTGCAAATAATTATCCAGACATCTGTTACTTTTAATTTCTTTATTAAATTGTCATTTTTAATAATTTTTTTTTCGCTAAATAAAAACCTTTTTAACATTTTATTTTTTTGGCGCAACAGGAATATCCTTCCCAACGATAACACACGTACGAACAATAAAAACTGCAACGAATATTGGGAAGTCATAAAAAAATAACGTTTGTTCAAATTCTAAGAACAAGTTTTAATTTGTTTTCATATCCATATTGATTTTCTTCTTTTTCATTTCTTGTAGTTTCGATCTTAAGCTAGCGAGGATTTTGTGCTCGTTGAACATTTCTGTTCTATAAAATTCTCGAAGATAATCTGTAAACGAGAAATCATATTACACTGAAAAGTCTCATTATACTGTAGATTTATTGAGGTGCTTTCATGTAAAGTTAAAAAAAAATTGAATAGGTAACTGTAGAGCTAATTGTAGATGAATGTAGTTTTAATTTTTTTAACATGCGTACTCATCATGAAGATTTTAGCTCCTGAGTGAAGAGCAGGTCTAACTTCTTGAAAATTTGAATCATCATTCAAATTTTTAATACTGTTGGCTGACCTTCCACATAAAATACATTTCGTTAATGCATTTTCATTGAATATTAATTCGAGCAATGCTCGCGCAAAATGCGTTTGATTTTTTGAAAATACTTTAGCATTTTGCAGGGATTGTTTATTGACAAATATCGATGTTCCATCGATAAGTTCAATGACCTGGAGCGAAATATATTATCTATTATAGAAAAGCTAATTAGATGAAAATACACTCGGCAAGTGCTCGGATTCGAATATAGCGTTTAACGGGACAGACCTAGTTGGAACGTCAAAAAAAAGGCCTTTTTTCCGATTTTTTTTTGGTCAAACGATAAAATAATTCACAACAAAAGTTCTTCCGTTTAAAAGATACATATGTAATGTATATGTTGCAATTTTTTCAACGCAATACATATCGAAATAAGCTGGTGACCGTCAATTGCCGAGGACGCTGCAAAAAAAAACACGGTTTGCGGTGATCAAGCTCACGCTGCAACGGCTCATCTGAAACAAAAAAAACGGAGGGGATTTTTAGTTAATGATATAATGCTCCAGTTGAACGAAGGGTTTTGAAAAATTTCCATTTTTCACAAAATGGCGGCCGTTAAAAGTCAAAAGTGTTTTTTTGACCAAAATATCAGTTCCATTTTTTGCTATTAAAAATAAAAATAATTATCCAAAAAAAAAATCCTTCGTTCATATGGAGGACTACCATGTATAGAAGAAGTGGTATAAATTTCAACCCGATCGGTAAAGCCGTTCTCGAGCTACAGTGATCACCGACTTCAAAAACATGGTTTCGAGAAAAACGCACTTAAAGTCCGCTACCTGCTTACCTATGGCTCAGACACGACGTGCTACAAAGTCTTGTATTTCAGCGAATAATGGTCCGATTTACATTTACCTGGGCGGAAAATGTTCGCAAGAGATTCTACTTTTTGAAAATGAAATAAAAAAAAAATCGATTTTTCGAAAATTCTAACTAGGTCTGTCCCGTTAATTGTCTTGTCCCGAGCCTCTCCCGAGTTTCCGTATCAAATCATCATGTGAACGAACATTTTCAGAAGTTTTTTTCCGGTATCTCAATGTCCACAACGCTTTTACGTCGTCGTTCCCTCTTGTTTCATGAGTCCCATCCCAGGGATTGGTCTCATCAATTTCTGTTGGAGAGTTTTGATAAAAATTATGCGACATGTCTTGGGCAGTTGTAATGGACGGTGAAGTAGGAAGCGATAGATGGTCTTTCATGTGATCTGCACCGGCCAATATTTCCAAGTCTTTATCCACGAAAATTTCGTCTTCATTACTCATACCCTGACGTTATTAATATTCAAAAGCATGTTATACATTTGGATAAATTTTTTAAAATGAAAAACGTAAGCAAAATAATTACTTCTATTAATTTTTTCAGCGGTTCCATTAATTGTTGCATCGATGAGATAGTTTTTTGTATCGAGGACACAGTATCTTTAACTGTAGCTATTGTTTCGAAATCTGTTGCAGTATTTACTGATTTAGAATTTGAATTCTGCAAAATTGAAATATGTCCAGAAACTTGTAAATGTTTAGGCCCGTTTTTAATTACCTCAATAAATTTGATATTAAATCCATAAACATTATAACAATTTAGAAAACTCACAAAAATAAACGATGTTTGAGAGTATTTATCGCAAGTCTTCATGACCGTTTCCGTTGCCGAGAAGTTGTGTACTGCTGACGATGTTCAAGGCTCACTAATATGTGCCTCTACAGTGATTTCACAATTTTGTTTTTTCGATGCCAATATATCCACGGACATCGTTGCCTTTAAGATGTGGAATAACTAGTTTCAGTCGAAGTAAATATAAAGTTGTGAAAAAAGCTGAGACAAGTACATTTATGCCCCCCGAATAGTCGTTCCAGTTAATCTCCCCCACCACCCAGCGCCAAAATACCGATCCCCATAAAAATTTACAAAAACCCGTCTAAGTCGTTCATGCAAAGATCACCGCACAAAAATCCTTTCTAAAAAATAACTCATCATACAAAGTTTTATGGGTAACCGCTCTCATTATCTTATCAAATTAAGTCAAATTGTTCAGAGGTGATAATTTCATTCTCGTAAGTGTTGTGAGTTTACAAAAAGTTGATAAATAAATAAAGATCTACTAAAGTATATGTGGCCAAGTACGTGGCATTTTATTATGTTTATAAAATCTCCAATTATGATCACATGCCATTTCTCTAATTAATGCTTTATTACAACGAATTACTATCCTATGACTTGGAACTACAAGGGCTTTAAAAAAAAAATACAGAATTGCATTAGCCTGCGTGAGCTTCAACGCTACCACACTCTAATTTGTAATATTTGTAGAATAGTTTTATTGGTAACAAATTGATATAAGTTTACTATCGTACGTAGAGCGGATACGCACAGAGTACTTGTCCGGCCCGAAAATTTTCGACTAGTCAGCTAAAAGTATGCTTTTTTGTTAATGGCAAATTTTTCAACCACTCCGAAAATTCGGATCTCCTGACGAAGATTTGAATCTTATCCGCCTTAGAATGTAATCAATTGATGACCGCTCTTACATGGCAGGCTTATTCCGTTTTGTAAAGCCTGTTGTAGTAAAAACCGGTGTAATAGTGCGTGTTAATGGTACCGGATTACTTATTTCGGGTGTACAATACCATTTAGACGCTCTGTAACTCCAGTTTTCCCCCAGATGTTACAAAACCGGAATGAACGTGCCGTGTAATAACTTGAGATATGCTCCACCCGAGCATCAATTCATCGATAACAATTGGTTAAAGGAAAGGAGGATAATTTGGGATGCAAAACAATCCGCATATTGTGATTCCAAATTAGCTGTGCTTACTTTACTAATTAAGGCCAAAATGTATGGTAGATTAATGTTGACTTATGTGACAAATGTTATGAAAAATTTTCGGGTCGGACAAGTACTCTGTGCGTATCCGCTCTACGTACGATAGTAAACTTTTATCAATTTGTTACCAATGAAACTATACTACAAATATTACAAATGAGAGTGTGGCAGCGCTCAAGCTCACGCAGGCTAATGCAATTCTGTATTTTTTTTTTATAGCCCTTGTAGTTCCAAGTCATAGGATAATAATTCGTTGTAATAAAGCATTAATTAGAGAAATGGCATATGATCATAATTGGAGATTTTATAAACATAATAAAATCCCACGTACTTCGCCACATATACTTTAGTAGATCTTTATTTATTTATCAACTTTTTGTGAACTCACAACATTTACGAGAATGAAATTATCACCTCTGTACAATTTGACTTAATTTGATAAGATAATGAGAGCGGTTACCCATAAAACTTAAAAAAATAATAATTAAAAAAATACTTGTTTTTAAGCGAGTAAAATAAGCAAAATTTGTTCCGGAGCACATTTTATGTGACCGCTACCGGTTGTAGGTTTATACGATTACTACAACCGGTGTGATACGCTTGAAAATGTTCGTAGAGGTTACCAGTGGAAGAATTTTTGACTGCAGTAAAAAAAATAGTTGTTTTTAAGCGCGTAAAAAAAGCAACACTTGTTTCGAAGCATATTTCATGTGATCGCTTCCGGTTGAAGGTTTATACGATTAGTACAAACGGTGGGATAGTCTTGAAAATATTCGTAGAGGTTAGTAGTGGAAGAATTTTAGATTGTAGTAAAAAAACAGTTGTCTTTAAGCGAGTAAAATGAGTAAAATTTGTTCCGGAGCACATTTTATGTGATCGCTTCCGCTTGAAGGTTTATATGATTACTACAAACGGTGAGATACGCTTGCAAATGTTCATAGAGGTTAGTAGTGGAATAATTTTCGATTGTAGTAAAAAAACAGTTGTTTTTAAGCGCGTAAATGGAGCAAAACTTGTTTCGAAGCATATTTTATGTGATCGCCTCTGGCTGAAAGTCTATACGAATACCACAATCGGTGGGATAGGCTTGAATATATTCGTAGAGGTTAGTAGTGGAAGAATTTTTGACTGTAGTAAAAAAAAACAGTTGTTTTTAAGCGCGTAAATGGAGCAAATCTCGATTCGAAGCATATTTTATGTAATCGCTTCCGGTTCAAGGTTTATACGATTACTACAAACGATGGGATAGACTTGAAAATGTTCTTGCAGGTTAGTAGTGGAAGAATTTTTGAGTGTAGTAAAAAAAATAGTTGTTTTTAAGCGCGTAAATGGAGCAAAACTTGTTTCGAAGCATATTTTATGTGATCGCCTCTGGCTGAAAGTCTATACGAATATCACAATCGGTGGGATAGGCTTGAATATATTCATAGAGGTTAGTAGTGGAAGAATTTTTGACTGTAGTAAAAAAAACAGTTGTTTTTAAGCGCGTAAATGGAGCAAATCTCGATTCGAAGCATATTTTATGCAATCGCTTCCGGTTCAAGGTTTATACGATTACTACAAACGATGGGATAGACTTGAAAATGTTCTTGCAGGTTAGTAGTGGAAGAATTTTTGAGTGTAGTAAAAAAAATAGTTGTTTTTAAGCGAGTAAAATGAGCAAAATTTGTTCCGGAGCACATTCTATGTGATCGCTACCGGTTGTAGGTTTATACGATTACTACAAACGGTGGGATATACTTGAAAATATTCGTAAAGGTTAGTAGTGGAAGAATTTTTGGGTGTAGTAAAAAAAATAGTAGTTTTTAAGCGAGTAAAATGAGCAAAATTTGTTCCGGAGCACATTCTATGTGATCGCTACCGGTTGTAGGTTTATACGATTACTACAACCGGTGGGATACGCTTCAAAATGTTCGTAGAGGTAAGTAGTGGAAGAATTTTTGAGTGTAGTAAAAAAAATAGTTGTTTTGAAGCGCGTAAATGGAGCAAAACTTGTTTCGAAGCATTTTTTATGTAATCGCTTCCGGTTCAAGGTTTATACGATTACAACAAACGGTGGGATAGGCTTGAAAATGTTCTTGCAGGTTAGTAGTGGAAGAATTTTTGAGTGTAGTAAAAAAACTAGTAGTTTTTAAGCGAGTACATTGAGTAAAATCTGTTCCGGAGCACATTTTATGTGATCGCTTCCGGTTGTAGGTTTATATGATTACTACAAACGGCGGAATCGGCTTGAAAATGTTCGTAGAGGTTAGTAGTAGAAGAATTTTTGAGAGTCATAAAAAATAGTTAATTTTTAGAGCGTAAAATAAGCAAAATTTGTTTCGAAGCACATTTTATGTGATCGCTTCCGGTTGAAGGTTTATACGATTACTACAAACGGTGGAAAAGGCTTGAAAATGTTCGCAGAGGTTAGTAGTGGAAGAATTTTTGAGTGTAGTAAAAAAATAGTTGTTTTTAAGCGAGTAATATGAGCAAAATTTGTTTCGAAGCACATTTTATGTGATCGCTACCGGTTGTAGGTTTATACGATTACTACAACCGGTGGGATACGCTTGAAAATGATCGCAGAGGTTAGTAGTGGAAGAATTTTTGAGTGTAGTAAAAAAAATAGTCGTTTTTAAGCGAGTAAAACGAGTAAAATTTGTTCCGGAGCAAATTTTATGTGATCGCTACCGGTTGTAGGTTTATACGATTACTACAAATGGTGGAATGGACTTGAAAATGTTCGTAGCGGTTGGTAGTGTAATAATTTTTGCGTGTAATAAAAAAAATAGTAGTTTTTAAGCGAATGTAATGAGCAAAATTTATTTCGGAGCACATTTTGAGTGATCGCTTCTGGTAGAAAGTTTATACGATTACTACAAACGGTGGGATATACTATAAAATGTTTGTAGAGGTTAGTAGTGGAAGAATTTTTTAGTGTAGTAAAAAGATAGTTGTTCTTAAGCGAGTAAATTTAACAAAACTTGTTTCGAAGCATATTTTATGTGATCGCTTCCGGTTGAAGGTTTATGCGATTACTACAAACGGTGGTATAGACTTGAAAATATTCATAGAGGTTAGTAGTGGAAGAATTTTTGATTGTAGTAAAAAAACAGTCGTTTTTAAGCGAGTAAAATGAGTAAAATTTGTTCTGGAGCACATTTTAGGTTATCGCTTCCGGTTGTAGGTTTAGATGATTACTACAAACGGTGGGATGCGCTTGCAAATGTTCGGAGAGGTTAGTAGTGGAAGAATTTTTGATTGTAGTAAAGAAAACAGATGTTTTTAAGCGCGTAAATGGAGCAAAAATTGTTTCGAAGCATATTTTATGTAATCGCTTCCGGTTCAAGGTTTATACGATTACTACAAACGGTGGGATAGACTTGAAAATGTTCGTAGAGGTTAGTAGTAGAAGAATTTTTGAGTGTCATAAAAAAATAGTCGATTTTAAGAGTGTAAAATAAGCAAAATTTGTTTCGAAGCATATTTTATGTGATTCCTTGCGGTTGAAGGTTTATACGATTATTACAAACGGTGGAAAAGGCTTGACAATATTCATGGAGGTTAGTAGTGGAAGAATTTTTGAGTGTAGTAAAAAAACAGATGTTTTTAAGCGCGTAAATGGAGCAAAACTTGTTTCGAAGCATTTTTTATGTAATCGTTTCTGGTAGAAAGATTATACGATTACTACAAATGGTGGGATAAACTAGAAAATGTTTGTAGAGGTTAGTAGTGGAAGAATTTTTTAGTGTAGTAAAAAAATAGTTGTTCTTAAGCGCGTAAATTTAACAAAACTTGTTTCGAAGCATATTTTATGTGATCGCTTCCGGTTGAAGGTTTATGCGATTACTACAAACGGTGGGATAGACATGAAAATATTAATAGAGGTTAGTAGTGAAAGAATTTTTGATTGTAGTAAAAAAACAGTCGTTTTTAAGCGAGTAAAATGAGTAAAATTTGTTCTGGAGCACATTTTAGGTTATCGCTTCCGGTTGTAGGTTTAGATGATTACTACAAACGGTGGGATGCGCTTGCAAATGTTCGGAGAGGTTAGTAGTGGAAGAATTTTTGATTGCAGTAAAGAAAACAGATGTTTTTAAGAGAGTAAATGGAGCAAAACTTGTTTCGAAGCATATTTTATGTAATCGCTTCCGGTTCAATGTTTATACGATTACTACAAACAGTAGGATATACTTGAAAATGTTCGTAGAGGTTAGTAGTAGAAGAATTTTTGAGTGTCTTAAAAAAATAGTCGATTTTAAGAGCGTAAAATAAGCAAAATTTGTTTCGACGCACATTTTATGTGATCGCTTGCGGTTGAAGGTTTATACGATTACTACAAACGGTGGAAAAGGCTTGACAATATTCATGGAGGTTAGTAGTGGAAAAATTTTTGAGTGTAGTAAAAAAAACAGATGTTTTTAAGCGCGTAAATGGAGCAAAACTTGTTTCGAAGCATTTTTTATGTAATCGCTTCTGGTAGAAGGATTATACGATTACTACAAACGGTGGGATAGACTAGAAAATGTTTGTAGAGGTTAGTAGTGGAAGAATTTTTTAGTGTAGTAAAAAAATAGTCGTTCTTAAGCGCGTAAATATAACAAAACTTGTTTCGAAGCATATTTTATGTGATCGCTTCCGGTTGAAGGTTTATGCCATTACTACAAACGGTGGGATAGACTTGAAAATATTCATAGAGGTTAGTAGTGGAAGAATTTTTGATTGTAGTAAAAAAACAGTCGTTTTTAAGCAAGTAAAATGAGTAAAATTTGTTCTGGAGCACATTTTATGTGATCGCTTCCGGTTGTAGGTTTAGATAATTACTACAAACGGTGGGATGCGCTTGCAAATGTTCGGAGAGGTTAGTAGTGGAAGAATTTTTGATTGTAGTAAAGAAAACAGATGTTTTTAAGCGCGAGAATGGAGCAAAACTTGTTTCGAAGCATATTTTATGTAATCGCTTCCGGTTCAAGGCTTATACGATTACTACAAACGGTGGGATATACTTAAAAATGTTCGTAGAGGTTAGTAGTAGAAGAATTTTTGAGTGTCATAAAAAAATAGTCTATTTTAAGAGCGTAAAATAAGCAAAATTTGTTTCGAAGCACATTTTATGTGATCGCTTGCGGTTGAAGGTTTATACGATTACTACAAACGGTGGAATGGATTTGAAAATGTTCATAGAGGTTGGTAGTGTAATGATTTTTGCGAGTAATAAAAAAAATATTAGTTTTTAAGCGAGTTAAATGAGCAAAATTTATGTCGGAGCACATTTTGAGTGATCGCTTCTGGTAGAAAGTTTATACGATTACTACAAACGGTGGGATAGACTAGAAAATGTTTGTAGAGGTTAGTAGTGAAAGAATCTTTTAGTGTAGTAAAAAAATAGTTGTTCTTAAGCGCGTAAATTTAACAAAACTCGTTTCGAAGCATATTTTATGTGATCGCTTCCGGTTGAAGGTTTATGCGATTACTACAAACGGTGGGATAGACTTGAAAATATTCATAGAGGTTAGTAGTGGAAGAATTTTTGATTGTAGTAAAAAACAGCCGTTTTTAAGCGAGTAAAATGAGTAAAATTTGTTCTGGAGCACATTTTATGTGATCGCTTCCGGTTGCAGGTTTAGATGATTACTACAAACGGTGGGATGCGCTTGCAAATATTCGGAGAGGTTAGTAGTGGAAGAATTTTTGATTGTAGTAAAGAAAACAGATGTATTTATGCGCGTAAATGGAGCAAAACTTGTTTCGAAGCGTATTTTATGTTATCGCTTCCGGTTCAAGGTTTATACGATTACTACAAACGGTGGGATAGACTTGAAAATGTTCGCAGAGGTTCGTAGTAGAAGAGTTTTTGAGTGTCATAAAAAAATAGTCGATTTTAAGAGCGTAAAATAAGCAAAATTTGTTTCGAAGCACATCTTATGTGATCGCTTGCGGTTGAAGGTTTATACGATTACTACAAACGGTGGAAAAGGCTTGACAATATTCATGGAGGTTAGTAGCGGAAGAATTTTTGAGTGTAGTAAAAAAATAGTTGTTTTTAAGCGAGTAATATGAACAAAATTTGTTTCGGAGCACATTTTATGTGATCGCTTCCGTTAGAAAGTATATAGGATTACCACAAATGGTGGGATAAGCTCGAAAATGTTCATAGAGGTTAGTAGTGGAAGAATTTTTGAGTGTATTAAAAAAGAATTGTTTTTAAGCGAGTAAAATGAGGAAAATTTGTTCCGGAATACATTCTATGTGATCGCAACCGGTTGTAGGTTTATATGATTACTACAAACGGCGGAATCGGCTTGAAAATGTTCGTAGAGGTTAGTAGTAGAAGAATTGTTGAGTGTCATAAAAAAATAGTTGATTTTAAGAGCGTAAAATAAGCAAAATTTGTTTCGGAACACATTTTATGTGATCGCTTCCGGTTGAAGGTTTATACGATTACTACAAACGGTGGAAAAGGCTTGAAAATGTTCGTAGAGGTTAGTAGTGGAAGAATTTTTGAGTGTAGTAAAATAATAGTTGTCATTAAGCGAGTAATATGAACAAAATTTGTTTCGGAGCACATTTTATGTGATCGCTTCCGGTAGAAAGATTATACGATTACCACAAATGGTGGGATAAGTTCGAATATGTTCGTAAAGGTTAGTAGTGGAAGAATTTTTGAGTGTAGTAAAAAAGAGTTATTTTTAAGCGAGTAAAATGAGCAAAATATGTTCCGGAGCACATTCTATGTTATCGCTACCGGTTGTAGGTTTATACGATTACTACAACCGGTGGGATACGCTTGAAAATGATCGTAGAGGTTAGTAGTGGAAGAATTTTTGAGTGTATTAAAAAAATAGTTGTTTTTAAGCGAGTAATATGAGTAAAATTTGTTCCGGAGCAAATTTTATGTTATCGCTATCGGTTGTAGGTTTATACGATTACTACAAACGGTGGAATGGACTTGAAAATGTTCGTAGAGGTTGGTAGTGTAATAATTATTTCGTGTAATAAAAAAAATAGTAGTTTTAAGCGAGTTAAATGAGCAAAATTTATTTCGGAGCACATTTAGAGTGATCGCTTCTGGTAGAAAGTTTATAGGATTACTACAAACGGTGGGATATACTAGAAAATGTTTGTAGAGGTTAGTAGTGGAACAATTTTTAGTGTAGTAAAAAATAGTTGTTATTAAGCGCGTAAATTTAACTAAACTTGTTTCGAAGCATGTTTTATGTGATCGCTTCCGGTTGAAGGTTTATGCGATTACTACTGTCACGTTCCGAGATAGTATATCACGTAAACAATATTTACTAATAAATAGGAATCATTTGGGTTTAAATAATATTTAGACTTAGTTCATTCTGAAAGAGATTTGCTTCGACTTGCTGTCTTTGTAACCAAATCGCTGAGCTGTTGTCGCGACCGTATCCGGTATAGTGTTCTACACCGAGCATACGCTCACGAGGCATGCATTTGTACTTTTATTCTGAGGATCCCGGGCTTGAAAATGCTGAGCGGACGTGAGAACGCTTATTATGACATTTTCTTGGACTCGCGGGCGAAGATCACCCCCCCATTCCTTGCTCGATGAGCGAGCTTATCGAGAAAGGAGTTGGGGGTGGGCAGTCTTTTACGAGTTCTAACAGCGCAAGCATATCGAGGAGCTACTCCTCGAGCAGTTTTTGCATAGCGACCTCAAAACCTTTTATTGAATCCGCGATCTTATAAAAACGTACCATTCGGACGAATAGATCGGAAGGCGCCTTAAAAGTGTGTCGCGTCGCGAATTCAATCTGTTCCCGCTGCTATTAATTTTAAATAATCAAGTTTAAAATCCTGCCACGAACTCTTTCGCGTCGTGTAGAATTAAGAGTGAATCCGATTGATCTTAAGTGTGTGTGTGTATGAGTGTGCAAGGAGTGAAAATCAATTGTAAGCGTGTAATCGTATGTATTGGGTGAGCGTGTGAGAACTGCGTGAGCGTTACAGCCGACGACGCGTCAAGGACTGTAACCAAATTTGTAAGTACTTGTGTATCTTTTATCCGCGGCCGGACACGCGGGGTTCCCTCCAAGTCAACCTCCCGTTTCCGGTTACAAAGGTTGGAAAGACGCCACACGTGGCTTAAAATAAATTTCCTACGAATATTTATTTTATCCTAATATTCTGAGTTGCTACTGATTTACTAATCTTCCCTGACAAACCATACTCCTTGAATCGCCCTGTAGAGGACGAGACTAGAACGTACCCACAATAAAAATAATAATAAACTGCTCGCGCTTATCGCGAGTAGGTTAACTTTGGCGTTCGCACCGCTCTGAACATAACAAGCTAATTGGTGTCAGAAGTGGGATACTTCTGGTCAGTTTCTTGGAGTTTGGTCAATTTTTAAAATTTTCAATTTTTCCAAATTTCAACTCAGAATTTTCATCAGCGATCCGAAAATAAGTAATACAAGTGAGGCTTTAAAATAAATATATTTATAGTAATTTAACTGTCCGCCAAGTACTGAACTACTGACAATCAAGTTTTCGGTTTGATTAAAATTTAATATTCGAATCTATCGCCATGCCGCCTGTCGATCCAAACGATGCGTCAGGTGCCGACGGCGGTCCGTCGGGTGCTAACGCCGGAGCGTTAGATGCTTCGACCCTCGTGTTAGCAGACGTGTCCACCTTAATGCAAAACATGACTCTCCACAGTCGATTTGCCTCAATACCCGTGTTCGATGGAAAAGGTATGCCATTGAGAGATTTCCTCCAGGACATAGAAAACGTGGCAGCATTCGTTCCTGAGGGATCGGAGGCTGAATACGTAGGCGCGATAATCTCGAAACTACGCGGAGATGTCCGAAATTGCGTTTACGGACATCAAATCAACACCGTGAAACAATTTGTCCAATTATTAAAAGATCGGTTAGCTCGCGGTAAAACTTACGATTATTACACGGAGAGAATTTCCACGATAAGAATGAAAAAATATGAAACGGTCGGGCAATTTTATGATAAAATTCGAATTTTGCTAAATGGCGGCCGCGTAGCATTTAAAGCGCGATTTAACGTAGATCCTCCACCGCTTGAACAAGATCCGTTACATGGAATGGCGCTTAGCGCTTTCATAAACGGATTGCCGACCCATTTAGGGGAGGTATTAGATACGAAAGAGCCCATTACGTTAGAGGCTGCATTTGATATCGCGGAAAAATTAGCTATTCGATGTGAACAACGTAAACGACGTGATTCGGGTGTGGAACAGGTTATGTACGCTCACAACAGTCAGACGCGTACTCCGTCCCCTGATAATCGAAGACCTTGGCCTGATCGAACGCAAAGGTATCGTTCTCGAAGCCCTCGTCGCGACCCCCCAGGAATTCTTAAGCCCTCTGCTCCATTTGATGCAAAAATCAACCAGCCTGAATATCGAGTCGTTAGAGAAGATTGCGGTCACAAAGACTGCTGTCTTCAGGGCACATGTTGTGCGTGCTGCCCTCATAAACGGGACCGAGTCCTGGAAGTAATGTTACCCTCGAAGGGCTATTTAAACTCCCCTGAGGCTCGCCACGACGGATCGATGGCGAGCCAACCACGGCCACAATCTCCTGTGAGACCAGCATCTCCTTCCGAGCGCCGACCGTCAGTCAAGTTCCTGGAGAGGACCGCCTCGTCCTCTGGAACGCAGACACAGTCGAAGACCCAGTAGTAGAAATGTCCGCTCCAGAGCTGCGTAAAAGAAAGGGTAATTTCTTTCTTGATACGGGTTCTGCCGCTAGTCTTATCAAGCTTAGCGCACTCGACGAAGATCTTAGAGTCAATACGGACGATGTAATATGGATAACGGGCATAGGAGAAACAAGGGTCCCGACTCTAGGAGCCGTACACCTTCATTTCTCGGAAAGACCCACAAAGTTCTATGTTTTACATCGTTTACCTTTGAAAAGCGACGCGTTAATTGGAAGGCCATATTTTTACACGGAAGGCGCGGAAATCTCCTTTCACTACATGGGTCTCGTTACTCGTAATGACCCAATTCGTTTGAAACCGTTCATAAAAAAATTCTGTCCTCAGAGTGTAAAACCCGAAATACAAGAACAAATATTTCTTGCAAATTCTATTCCGGAGAAACGTAAATTCAAATTACGTGCCCGAATGCGAGAACAAATTTCATTGCCGATCGCAAATAAAAATCTAATCTCGGGTTATCTACCACCAGTAAAAACGTTAGACGGCGTATTTATCGGTGACGCACTCGTAACACGAAACGAAGACGTTTGCCATGTTTTCGCAATAAATACTCGGTTCGAAGACGTAGAGATTGAATTAAATCCTCAAGAGATTGAACCCTTTGACCGTTATCCGTCGGACAACGAGGAAACGTTTACTAATGACAGTCGAACGTCAACCGACGAAATGTCACCTCCGCTAGATCGAGTTTCGGAAATAATGAATCGATTACGTTTGGAAGACCTCAATGAAGACGAACGTCGACACGTTCGTCGACTCGTAGAGGAGTTTCCATACCGTTATAAATTGCCTGGATATAAATTGTCGCGAACGGACTTAGTACATCACAGAATTCCGACGATCGATGACTTACCCGTGAACGCGAAACAATACCGATTTCCCGCGGTCTATCGAAGCGAGCTAGAACAACAGGTCACAAAAAAACTACAGGACGGCGTAATCATTCATTCTCGATCTCCTTACAATTCACCGGTGTGGATCGTGCCTAAAAAGCCTGATTCACAGGGGCGACCGAGAATGCGTATGGTGATAGATTTTCGTAAATTAAATGAGAAGACGATTTCTGACGCATACCCATTACCAAACATGATTGAAATTTTGGAACGACTCGTTCGTGCAAGGTATTTTTCCACCTTCGATTTGGCCAGCGGTTTTCAACAAATTCCTATGGATCCTCGCGATTCCGAAAAGACTGCTTTTTCCACACCTAATGGTCATTACGAACATAGTAGAATGCCAGAGGGGTTGAAAAACGCACCCGCGACGTTTCAACGTCTAATGGACCGCGTGTTGATAGGACTTCAGGGTGCGGAAATGTTTGTGTATTTAGACGACATAGTCGTGTTTGCAGAGTCTCTTGACGAACACCAGACGAAGATTCGTCGCCTCATGCTGCGGTTAGAAGAGGCGAATCTCTGTTTGGAGCCCGATAAATGTGAGTTTTTGCGCCGGGAAGTTACTTATCTCGGGCATATTGTGAGCTCCGAGGGGTTGCGAATGGACCCAAAGAAATTAGTTGCCGTTAAACATTTTCCGACGCCAAAGTCTCAGAAAAATGTGCGACAGTTCCTTGGCCTCGCCGGGTATTATCGCCGTTTTGTTAAAAATTTCGCTGAATTATCAAAGCCCCTATCGGATTTGCTGAAGAAAGGTCGCGGTATTACTTGGGGCGCTAAGGAAAAAATGAGCTTCCGGAAATTGCGAAGAGCCCTTTGCAAGGAGCCTATTTTGCAATACCCCGATGTAAACAAGCCCTTTACCTTAACTACCGACGCTTCCGATATTGCATTAGGTGCAGTGTTGTCCCAGAAACACGATGGGCATGACTTACCCGTCGCCTATCATTCTCGCGTCTTCCAGCCCAGTGAATTAAATTATTCGACAACCGAGAAGGAGTGTCTCGCTATAATAGATTCAATTGCGCAATTTGCGACATACCTTTATGGAAAAAAATTTACGCTCGTGAGCGATCACGAGCCTCTCAAATGGTTTCGAACAACAGCCGATCCAGGCAAGAGGCTCAATCGATGGAAAATGAGGCTAAGGAAGTATGATTATGTTTACAAGCCAGGCCGATTAAATATTATTGCGGATGCATTGTCCCGGAACCCTGTAAAATCGAATGATTCTAGCTCGAGTGAATCCGGCTGTTCAGAATCGATTAAGGATGCAGGGTTGTTGAGGGAAATACTGCCTATTTCATCAACTGCAGCCCTGACGGGGAAAGGGAAGACTATTCCTAAGCCACGTCCGGCCTTAACACGAAAAACCGTACTACCACCGGCTGACTCACTCACGATAGCGGGCCGTACGCGATCAAAGCTGCGTTCGACGTCGAATATCCCGACGGCACCCCAAATTGTAGAGTCAAGCAGCGAGGTTTCGAATCCTCCTATTCAACGACTTCATCGAAGCCTGCTACCCGCTCCTTTACTACCCTCAAAACGACCAATAAAACATCTTGCGACGGAAAAAAAAATAGTACCGGACGTTAACCCTGAGGAAACGTCCGAGGAGCCTGAAGCAGCTTCTTCTTCGAACCGTTTGGAGATCGCGGTGACAATAAATCCTCCGCATGAAGACTCCGACGAAGAAGTATTCGAAGATGTTGAAATAACTGATCAAGTTACTCAAAAATCTGTAATCGATCCTGCATCGATTCGAGAATCGATCGGCACGTACGATAAAGCGCTAAGTTCGCTAGAAAAGCGTTTTGAAAACGATTCCCCAGATAACGAGGTCGAACAAGATTTTGAATGGCCTGATCATGTCTCGGAAGGTAACGAGGTCGACCCTGAAGCTCAGGGAATCCTCGATGCCGCAGATCCATTCAATCAAACGGGCTGTGATGACGTATTAATTCAACGCCTCCAGAAGCTAGCCGAATGTGAAAAGAATATAACGGAAAGTGAACTTCTTAGACGCGTGAGTCTTAGAGGACCCCCACTTCCCGAGGAAAACGAAAGGTTGGATGGGACAGAGGCCGATGATGAAGAAGATCAGAATGAAAATGATCAACCTGTAATAGCTGATCACGGAGGGAAAGCCCTCGACCCGGTTATTTAAGAAAATAAACGGCGTACAGTCAGATGGTCAATTCCACCTAAAGATAACGACCCTGCCGCGCGTTCGACTCCGTTTCCTAAACGAAAGGCCACACGTGAGTTCGCTGCATCACGTGTAGCTGAAACGGATGCAGAGAACTCGCGTGACATAGTAACAAATGCCAAACTAAAATGCCCAGACGACCTCGTTATTGTTCCACCTTCTTCGGATTCAGATAGTGAGCCCGAAAATAAAAAGAAACCAATTGATGAGGAAAAGCCTCGCCCTATAGTTGGCACTCGAGAGTGTCTGACTTATAAATCGGATAATATTGTTCATTTCGTTTCCGCAGACGGCGAATTGTCGACCCCTATAGGGAAACTTTTAGCCGACCTGGGGAAAATTGACGCAGACGCAATAAACCGTCAAAATTTGCGAATTTGACAAATTGCAATTACACCAAATGGCGAAAAGAAAATTTTCAGTGTCATCATAAAGAATCGATATTTTGACCCAGGTCAAACAGTAAATATTTCTCGAGGATTGGAACACTTGAAGGCAATCCTTACTAGCACGGGTGTGAAATCGTTTCGGATTTCGCGTTCGGGTGACCACACCAACGTTTTACCCCGAGGAAAACTCCTCGAGTTGTTGCATGTTATTTTTGAAAAGTCAGGAATAGCTGTGACCATTTGTTACGGGAAGTTAAAGTCACCCCCTACTGAAAACCGAGGCCAGATAATAAGAGAATTTCACGAAAGTCTCATAGGAGGCCATCGAGGAGTAACAAAAACTTATCGTAAAGTTCGAGAACGTTTTTATTGGCCTTCACTCCGTAAAGAAATTCTAGATTACATTAGACGTTGTGTGGGCTGTCAAGAGCAAAAGCTAGGCGAAAACTCGTGAGCCCATGCTGCTCACGGAGACGCCGGCCGACACGTTCGACAAAGTGTCACTCGACACCGTAGGCCCTTTACCAACCACTCCACATGGAAATAAACACATTTTAACCATGCAGGACGACTTGTCGAAATATTGTCTAGCTGAGCCTATCCCTGATTTGAAGGCAACAACTATTGCTGAAGCTGTGGCGCGTAGACTGTTTACACAATTCGGCGACCCTCGAGCTATACTAACAGATCGAGGCACGGCCTTTACGAGTACTCTGTTACAAGAAATATCGAAAATATTTCGTATTAAACAGTTAACGACTTCAGGATATCGACCACAAACATACGGGTCGCTTGAAAGAAGTCATATAATGCTAACAGAGTACATAAAGCATTATGCCACACAGTATGACGATTGGGACAGATTGTTGCCTTACGCAGAATTATCGTACAACACGTATGTCCACGAAGCAACGAATTTCACCCCATATGAGATCGTGTACGGAAAGCTGCCTCGGTTGCCGAGTCAATTCCCCGTAGACAACGAAATGTCAACTTTTAATTGGTTTACCATCGAGTTAATCAAAAGATTATCCGAAATTCGCGTGATGGCAGGCGAAAATATCAATAAAGCTAAAGAAAGGTCGAAATCTTACTATGACCGAAAGGCCCGACCTTTCGTAGGGAAAATCGGCGATGACGTTTATATTCTGAAAGAACCGCGAAAGGGAAAGTTTTATTGTCAGTACCATGGACCATATAAAATAGTTGATGTTTCGTATCGTAGTAACGTAATTGTTGAGACCAAGAACGGACATAGAATTCGTAAACACGTTGACAAAGTTAAACTTGCGTATGTATGAAAACGTATACGAGTTCGAAGTGAATGTGCTATGACATCGTGACCACCCTGTATATTGTCACGTGTGCGTGTAGATTTACGTGAATGGTCGAGAATATAGCTATATGTATAAAGGTGTTGCGAGCATTAGCGAGTCAACTTCTTGTATATGTGTAAATCGCAAAAGACTTTAAAAAAGTAAAAAAAGAACGCCAATTATTAAAAGACGCGACCTTAGTTATAAAATAATCATTCTATATTTTTTCTGTTATTACATTACTCTATAGGACAGTTGATAAGTATAGCCGTTTTTCAAAAAGAACTGAAATCAATCGCAAAAAACTTTTAAAAAGTAAAAAAAGAACGCCAAGTATTAAAAGACGCGACCTTCGTTATAAAATAATCATTCTATTCTCAAAAACAATGATCAATAATATTCATCTTGATTTCGAGGAGAAATTGAAGTTTCACGATTCTTATTCCACTATTGGTATGTGCTCAGTTACTTTAACTTGAAAAAAAAAACATACTATGAAAATGTTGGCCTTCATTATCGAATTAAAACCTGTTTACATCTTTTATTTTTTTATTCTTGATATATGAGAAGTTATCGTACAACGAAAAAAGATCTAGTTGGAAATTGTCGCTCATGATTGAAAAAAACACGAAATCATTTCAACGTAGCCAAGAATGGTGAATGAATTACGGGTTTCTGGATGGAATCATATACACTTTGAACGGTACCTGCTGAAGGTTTTTGTCACCTCAAGGGCTTCAAGAATAATTCTGCGGATATAAAGAAAATGTTATTCTGCTTTTATGCTAGCTAAGCACTAAGAATGTACAACACAATTCCACAGAGAATAAAACAAAAAACAATTACATAGAAAAGTGCAAATAAGCGAACAGGTGCACACATTGTATCTACACGTTTGTACCGCAAAAATTCACTGCAAATATTACACATGAACTTGGCGTGCATGGTTTTCAAATGTAACCTCGGCGAAGGAAAGCTCCATCCACCTGTACATTGAGCGAACTCGAATATCCGTCTATCTATGAACTTTCACTTACTCGTTTGTTTATTTATTTGTTCATCCTACGTACGTTCAAAAAATGAGTGTATGGACGAACGGTTAGATAGGATCAGAATTAAGATGTATTAACGGTTCAAATTCCGTGCGTACATCTTTTCTCCATATCTTTCATTTATACAATCTAAGTCTTCATCTATCCCATCCATTCATCGTTTCATCGATTCAATCATCCGATCCGTTCATCGATCGATATATAGCGTTCAACTATCAACTATTCACCCATTTCATTCATCCGTCTTTTCGCTTCATCTCATTTGATTATCCATTCGTCCTTTTCTACCATTTCATCTATACGTACTAGTAATTTATTTCGTTTATCAAATCATCAATTGGGACTTTCGCGTTCTATCCAGAGTTCGGACTTTTTTCACGATCGATAGAAGAACTGATTAAATACCGATTTGGATAGCATATTTCATTAACCCTCCGCGGCCACACTGGGGCGATTTCGTCCCGGCAAAATTTCACTTTGCCTGTTTTTACCCAAACTTACCCATTTATAGTACAAAATATAAGAAATAGCAAAAATCCCCTCCCGGGGAAAAAAAACTTGGACAAGTACATTGGTGGTCCCTCGTTTCCCTATGATATCACAAAAAGTCCAAAACCCCACTTAACATTGCCAATTTTGCCAACATTGCCCGCGCCATGGCTAAAATAACGAAAAACAAGCAGGAACAAGAAGTTTCGCATAAGATCCCATGCTTTTTTAATGTTAAAAAAAAACTTTAATTTATGTCTGTACATGATAGCACAGTTTTGTTTGATTGGTAATAATTTGATGAACGTTCACCACGGTACGTTGAGCGTATACGCACAGAGTACTTGTCCGGCCCATAACTTTTTATTAAAATTGCTCATTCCAGTAAAAATCAGTGGTCTCTCTCAAAAGTCAAGGGTCATAAATACGCACTTTTTCATTGTTGGTAATATCTTATTTCATTTTTATTTTTTATGATTAATCCCGCATAATGGTTTAAATTCTCTTTTTCAAAACTTAAAGAGCTATTTTGATAGTTGGCGCCCAAGAACATCAAAATGAAACGAACGGAGGGGGATTATTTTGTGTGAAATTTGCGTGATCTTAAAACTTTAGATACAAATTTGACGGTGCATTCAGAGCCCACATTGATATTTTGACCATTCACCAGTGCTTACTTAGATCTTCTACTAATAAATAGTAGCTTTCCAAAATATAACAACTTTCATTGCTGGCAATAATAGTTTTCGAAAGTATGATACGCTACATTGCTGGCAATAGTTTACTGACAATGAGTCGCATCTTCAGAAATTTCATAATTGACTGCACCTTATGTTAATGTAATTTTATGATGACTACGAACACCATTTTATTCCGATTGAATAGACGTCGAATGTTGTGTATGATACAAGGCCATTCTGAAATTCGCAGAAGAATTGATTTTCTTGTAAATTTCTGACGGCGAAAAGCAACGCATGCAACTAAAAGCACCTCCAATTTGATTTTCACTTGAATGAGCAATTTTAATAAAAAGTTATGGGCCGGACTATCAAAATAGCTCTTTAAGTTTTGAAAAAGAGAATTTAAACCATTATGCGGGATTAATCATAAAAAATAAAAATGAAATAAGATATTACCAACAATGAAAAAGTGCGTATTTATGACCCTTGACTTTTGAGAGAGACCACTGATTTTTACTGGAATGAGCAATTTTAATAAAAAGTTATGGGCCGGACAAGTACTCTGTGCGTATACGCTCAACGTACCGTGGTGAACGTTCATCAAATTATTACCAATCAAACAAAACTGTGCTATCATGTACAGACATAAATTAAAGTTTTTTTTTAACATTAAAAAAGCATGGGATCTTATGCGAAACTTCTTGTTCCTGCTTGTTTTTCGTTATTTTAGCCATGGCGCGGGCAATGTTGGCAAAATTGGCAATGTTAAGTGGGGTTTTGGACTTTTTGTGATATCATAGGGAAACGAGGGACCACCAATGTACTTGTCCAAGTTTTTTTTCCCCGGGAGGGGATTTTTGCTATTTCTTATATTTTGTACTATAAATGGGTAAGTTTGGGTAAAAACAGGCAAAGTGAAATTTTGCCGGGACGAAATCGCCCCAGTGTGGCCGCGGAGGGTTAATGAAATATGCTATCCAAATCGGTATTTAATCAGTTCTTCTATCGATCGTGAAAAAAGTCCGAACTCTGGATAGAACGCGAAAGTCCCAATTGATGATTTGATAAACGAAATAAATTACTAGTACGTATAGATGAAATGGTAGAAAAGGACGAATGGATAATCAAATGAGATGAAGCGAAAAGACGGATGAATGAAATGGGTGAATAGTTGATAGTTGAACGCTATATATCGATCGATGAACGGATCGGATGATTGAATCGATGAAACGATGAATGGATGGGATAGATGAAGACTTAGATTGTATAAATGAAAGATATGGAGAAAAGATGTACGCACGGAATTTGAACCGTTAATACATCTTAATTCTGATCCTATCTAACCGTTCGTCCATACACTCATTTTTTGAACGTACGTAGGATGAACAAATAAATAAACAAACGAGTAAGTGAAAGTTCATAGATAGACGGATATTCGAGTTCGCTCAATGTACAGGTGGATGGAGCTTTCCTTCGCCGAGGTTACATTTGAAAACCATGCACGCCAAGTTCATGTGTAATATTTGCAGTGAATTTTTGCGGTACAAACGTGTAGATACAATGTGTGCACCTGTTCGCTTATTTGCACTTTTCTATGTAATTGTTTTTTGTTTTATTCTCTGTGGAATTGTGTTGTACATTCTTAGTGCTTAGCTAGCATAAAAGCAGAATAACATTTTCTTTATATCCGCAGAATTATTCTTGAAGCCCTTGAGGTGACAAAAACCTTCAGCAGGTACCGTTCAAAGTGTATATGATTCCATCCAGAAACCCGTAATTCATTCACCATTCTTGGCTACGTTGAAATGATTTCGTGTTTTTTTCAATCATGAGCGACAATTTCCAACTAGATCTTTTTTCGTTGTACGATAACTTCTCATATATCAAGAATAAAAAAATAAAAGATGTAAACAGGTTTTAATTCGATAATGAAGGCCAACATTTTCATAGTATGTTTTTTTTTTCAAGTTAAAGTAACTGAGCACATACCAATAGTGGAATAAGAATCGTGAAACTTCAATTTCTCCTCGAAATCAAGATGAATATTATTGATCATTGTTTTTGAGAATAGAATGATTATTTTATAACGAAGGTCGCGTCTTTTAATACTTGGCGTTCTTTTTTTACTTTTTAAAAGTTTTTTGCGATTGATTTCAGTTCTTTTTGAAAAACGGCTATACTTATCAACTGTCCTATAGAGTAATGTAATAACAGAAAAAATATAGAATGATTATTTTATAACTAAGGTCGCGTCTTTTAATAATTGGCGTTCTTTTTTTACTTTTTTAAAGTCTTTTGCGATTTACACATATACAAGAAGTTGACTCGCTAATGCTCGCAACACCTTTATACATATAGCTATATTCTCGACCATTCACGTAAATCTACACGCACACGTGACAATATACAGGGTGGTCACGATGTCATAGCACATTCACTTCGAACTCGTATACGTTTTCATACATACGCAAGTTTAACTTTGTCAACGTGTTTACGAATTCTATGTCCGTTCTTGGTCTCAACAATTACGTTACTACGATACGAAACATCAACTATTTTATATGGTCCATGGTACTGACAATAAAACTTTCCCTTTCGCGGTTCTTTCAGAATATAAACGTCATCGCCGATTTTCCCTACGAAAGGTCGGGCCTTTCGGTCATAGTAAGATTTCGACCTTTCTTTAGCTTTATTGATATTTTCGCCTGCCATCACGCGAATTTCGGATAATCTTTTGATTAACTCGATGGTAAACCAATTAAAAGTTGACATTTCGTTGTCTACGGGGAATTGACTCGGCAACCGAGGCAGCTTTCCGTACACGATCTCATATGGGGTGAAATTCGTTGCTTCGTGGACATACGTGTTGTACGATAATTCTGCGTAAGGCAACAATCTGTCCCAATCGTCATACTGTGTGGCATAATGCTTTATGTACTCTGTTAGCATTATATGACTTCTTTCAAGCGACCCGTATGTTTGTGGTCGATATCCTGAAGTCGTTAACTGTTTAATACGAAATATTTTCGATATTTCTTGTAACAGAGTACTCGTAAAGGCCGTGCCTCGATCTGTTAGTATAGCTCGAGGGTCGCCGAATTGTGTAAACAGTCTACGCGCCACAGCTTCAGCAATAGTTGTTGCCTTCAAATCAGGGATAGGCTCAGCTAGACAATATTTCGACAAGTCGTCCTGCATGGTTAAAATGTGTTTATTTCCATGTGGAGTGGTTGGTAAAGGGCCTACGGTGTCGAGTGACACTTTGTCGAACGTGTCGGCCGGCGTCTCCGTGAGCAGCATGGGCTCACGAGTTTTCGCCTAGCTTTTGCTCTTGACAGCCCACACAACGTCTAATGTAATCTAGAATTTCTTTACGGAGTGAAGGCCAATAAAAACGTTCTCGAACTTTACGATAAGTTTTTGTTACTCCTCGATGGCCTCCTATGAGACTTTCGTGAAATTCTCTTATTATCTGGCCTCGGTTTTCAGTAGGGGGTGACTTTAACTTCCCGTAACAAATGGTCACAGCTATTCCTGACTTTTCAAAAATAACATGCAACAACTCGAGGAGTTTTCCTCGGGGTAAAACGTTGGTGTGGTCACCCGAACGCGAAATCCGAAACGATTTCACACCCGTGCTAGTAAGGATTGCCTTCAAGTGTTCCAATCCTCGAGAAATATTTACTGTTTGACCTGGGTCAAAATATCGATTCTTTATGATGACACTGAAAATTTTCTTTTCGCCATTTGGTGTAATTGCAATTTGTCAAATTCGCAAATTTTGACGGTTTATTGCGTCTGCGTCAATTTTCCCCAGGTCGGCTAAAAGTTTCCCTATAGGGGTCGACAATTCGCCGTCTGCGGAAACGAAATGAACAATATTATCCGATTTATAAGTCAGACACTCTCGAGTGCCAACTATAGGGCGAGGCTTTTCCTCATCAATTGGTTTCTTTTTATTTTCGGGCTCACTATCTGAATCCGAAGAAGGTGGAACAATAACGAGGTCGTCTGGGCATTTTAGTTTGGCATTTGTTACTATGTCACGCGAGTTCTCTGCATCCGTTTCAGCTACACGTGATGCAGCGAACTCACGTGTGGCCTTTCGTTTAGGAAACGGAGTCGAACGCGCGGCAGGGTCGTTATCTTTAGGTGGAATTGACCATCTGACTGTACGCCGTTTATTTTCTTAAATAACCGGGTCGACGGCTTTCCCTCCGTGATCAGCTATTACAGGTTGATCATTTTCATTCTGATCTTCTTCATCATCGGCCTCTGTCCCATCCAACCTTTCGTTTTCCTCGGGAAGTGGGGGTCCTCTAAGACTCACGCGTCTAAGAAGTTCACTTTCCGTTATATTCTTTTCACATTCGGCTAGCTTCTGGAGGCGTTGAATTAATACGTCATCACAGCCCGTTTGATTGAATGGATCTGCGGCATCGAGGATTCCCTGAGCTTCAGGGTCGACCTCGTTACCTTCCGAGACATGATCAGGCCATTCAAAATCTTGTTCGACCTCGTTATCTGGGGAATCGTTTTCAAAACGCTTTTCTAGCGAACTTAGCGCTTTATCGTACGTGCCGATCGATTCTCGAATCGATGCAGGATCGATTACAGATTTTTGAGTAACTTGATCAGTTATTTCAACATCTTCGAATACTTCTTCGTCGGAGTCTTCATGCGGAGGATTTATTGTCACCGCGATCTCCAAACGGTTCGAAGAAGAAGCTGCTTCAGGCTCCTCGGACGTTTCCTCAGGGTTAACGTCCGGTACTATTTTTTTTTCCGTCGCAAGATGTTTTATTGGTCGTTTTGAGGGTAGTAAAGGAGCGGGTAGCAGGCTTCGATGAAGTCGTTGAATAGGAGGATTCGAAACCTCGCTGCTTGACTCTACAATTTGGGGTGCCGTCGGGATATTCGACGTCGAACGCAGCTTTGATCGCGTACGGCCCGCTATCGTGAGTGAGTCAGCCGGTGGTAGTACGGTTTTTCGTGTTAAGGCCGGACGTGGCTTAGGAATAGTCTTCCCTTTCCCCGTCAGGGCTGCAGTTGATGAAATAGGCAGTATTTCCCTCAACAACCCTGCATCCTTAATCGATTCTGAACAGCCGGATTCACTCGAGCTAGAATCATTCGATTTTACAGGGTTCCGGGACAATGCATCCGCAATAATATTTAATCGGCCTGGCTTGTAAACATAATCATACTTCCTTAGCCTCATTTTCCATCGATTGAGCCTCTTGCCTGGATCGGCTGTTGTTCGAAACCATTTGAGAGGCTCGTGATCGCTCACGAGCGTAAATTTTTTTCCATAAAGGTATGTCGCAAATTGCGCAATTGAATCTATTATAGCGAGACACTCCTTCTCGGTTGTCGAATAATTTAATTCACTGGGCTGGAAGACGCGAGAATGATAGGCGACGGGTAAGTCATGCCCATCGTGTTTCTGGGACAACACTGCACCTAATGCAATATCGGAAGCGTCGGTAGTTAAGGTAAAGGGCTTGTTTACATCGGGGTATTGCAAAATAGGCTCCTTGCAAAGGGCTCTTCGCAATTTCCGGAAGCTCATTTTTTCCTTAGCGCCCCAAGTAATACCGCGACCTTTCTTCAGCAAATCCGATAGGGGCTTTGATAATTCAGCGAAATTTTTAACAAAACGGCGATAATACCCGGCGAGGCCAAGGAACTGTCGCACATTTTTCTGAGTCTTTGGCGTCGGAAAATGTTTAACGGCAACTAATTTCTTTGGGTCCATTCGCAACCCCTCGGAGCTCACAATATGCCCGAGATAAGTAACTTCCCGGCGCAAAAACTCACATTTATCGGGCTCCAAACAGAGATTCGCCTCTTCTAACCGCAGCATGAGGCGACGAATCTTCGTCTGGTGTTCGTCAAGAGACTCTGCAAACACGACTATGTCGTCTAAATACACAAACATTTCCGCACCCTGAAGTCCTATCAACACGCGGTCCATTAGACGTTGAAACGTCGCGGGTGCGTTTTTCAACCCCTCTGGCATTCTACTATGTTCGTAATGACCATTAGGTGTGGAAAAAGCAGTCTTTTCGGAATCGCGAGGATCCATAGGAATTTGTTGAAAACCGCTGGCCAAATCGAAGGTGGAAAAATACCTTGCACGAACGAGTCGTTCCAAAATTTCAATCATGTTTGGTAACGGGTATGCGTCAGAAATCGTCTTCTCATTTAATTTACGAAAATCTATCACCATACGCATTCTCGGTCGCCCCTGTGAATCAGGCTTTTTAGGCACGATCCACACCGGTGAATTGTAAGGAGATCGAGAATGAATGATTACGCCGTCCTGTAGTTTTTTTGTGACCTGTTGTTCTAGCTCGCTTCGATAGACCGCGGGAAATCGGTATTGTTTCGCGTTCACGGGTAAGTCATCGATCGTCGGAATTCTGTGATGTACTAAGTCCGTTCGCGACAATTTATATCCAGGCAATTTATAACGGTATGGAAACTCCTCTACGAGTCGACGAACGTGTCGACGTTCGTCTTCATTGAGGTCTTCCAAACGTAATCGATTCATTATTTCCGAAACTCGATCTAGCGGAGGTGACATTTCGTCGGTTGACGTTCGACTGTCATTAGTAAACGTTTCCTCGTTGTCCGACGGATAACGGTCAAAGGGTTCAATCTCTTGAGGATTTAATTCAATCTCTACGTCTTCGAACCGAGTATTTATTGCGAAAACATGGCAAACGTCTTCGTTTCGTGTTACGAGTGCGTCACCGATAAATACGCCGTCTAACGTTTTTACTGGTGGTAGATAACCCGAGATTAGATTTTTATTTGCGATCGGCAATGAAATTTGTTCTCGCATTCGGGCACGTAATTTGAATTTACGTTTCTCCGGAATAGAATTTGCAAGAAATATTTGTTCTTGTATTTCGGGTTTTACACTCTGAGGACAGAATTTTTTTATGAACGGTTTCAAACGAATTGGGTCATTACGAGTAACGAGACCCATGTAGTGAAAGGAGATTTCCGCGCCTTCCGTGTAAAAATATGGCCTTCCAATTAACGCGTCGCTTTTCAAAGGTAAACGATGTAAAACATAGAACTTTGTGGGTCTTTCCGAGAAATGAAGGTGTACGGCTCCTAGAGTCGGGACCCTTGTTTCTCCTATGCCCGTTATCCATATTACATCGTCCGTATTGACTCTAAGATCTTCGTCGAGTGCGCTAAGCTTGATAAGACTAGCGGCAGAACCCGTATCAAGAAAGAAATTACCCTTTCTTTTACGCAGCTCTGGAGCGGACATTTCTACTACTGGGTCTTCGACTGTGTCTGCGTTCCAGAGGACGAGGCGGTCCTCTCCAGGAACTTGACTGACGGTCGGCGCTCGGAAGGAGATGCTGGTCTCACAGGAGATTGTGGCCGTGGTTGGCTCGCCATCGATCCGTCGTGGCGAGCCTCAGGGGAGTTTAAATAGCCCTTCGAGGGTAACATTACTTCCAGGACTCGGTCCCGTTTATGAGGGCAGCACGCACAACATGTGCCCTGAAGACAGCAGTCTTTGTGACCGCAATCTTCTCTAACGACTCGATATTCAGGCTGGTTGATTTTTGCATCAAATGGAGCAGAGGGCTTAAGAATTCCTGGGGGGTCGCGACGAGGGCTTCGAGAACGATACCTTTGCGTTCGATCAGGCCAAGGTCTTCGATTATCAGGGGACGGAGTACGCGTCTGACTGTTGTGAGCGTACATAACCTGTTCCACACCCGAATCACGTCGTTTACGTTGTTCACATCGAATAGCTAATTTTTCCGCGATATCAAATGCAGCCTCTAACGTAATGGGCTCTTTCGTATCTAATACCTCCCCTAAATGGGTCGGCAATCCGTTTATGAAAGCGCTAAGCGCCATTCCATGTAACGGATCTTGTTCAAGCGGTGGAGGATCTACGTTAAATCGCGCTTT
>OZ022414.1:6959264-6964264 GCA_963989365.1 Rhimphoctona megacephalus
CGTTCCTTCGTTCCTCCGTTCCTCCGTTCCTCCGTTCCTCCGTTCCTACGTTCGTCCGTTCCACCGTTCCTCCGATCCTCCGTTCCTTCGTTCTTTCGTTCCTTCGTTCCTTCGTTCCTTCGTTCTTTCGTTCCTTCGTTCCTTCGTTTCTGCGCTCCTTCGTTCCTTCGTTCCTTCGTTCCTTCGTTCCTTCGTTCCTACGTTCCTTCGTTCCTTCGTTCCTTCGTTCCTACGTTCCTTCGTTCCTTCGTTCCTTCGTTCCTTCGTTCCTTCGTTCCTTCGTTCCTTCGTTCCTTCGTTCCTTCGTTCCTTCGTTTCTTCGTTCCTTCGTTCCTTCGTTCCTTCGTTCCTTCGTTCCTTCGTAACTTCGTTCCTTCCTTCCTTCGTTCCTTCCTTCCTTCGTTCCGTCCTTCCTTCGTTCCTTCGTTCCTTCCTTTCTTCGTTCTTTCGTTCCTTCGTTCCTTCGTTCCTTCGTTCCTTCGTTCCTTCGTTCCTTCGTCCCTTCGTTCCTTCGTTCCTTCGTTCCTTCGTTCCTTCGTTCCTTCGTTCCTTCGTTCCTTCGTTCTTTCGTTCCTTCGTTCCTTCGTTCCTGCGTTCCTTCGTTCCTTCGTTCCTTCGTTCCTTCTTTCCTTCGTTCCTTCGTTCCTTCGTTCCTTCGTTCCTTCGTTCCATCGTTCCTTCGTTCCTACGTTCCTTCGATCTTTTGTTCCTTCGTTCCTTCGTTCCTTCGTTCCTTCGTTCCTTCGTTCCTTCGTTCCTTCGTTCCGTCGTTCCTTCGTTGCGTCGTTCCTTCGTTCCTTCGTTCCTTCGTTCCTTCGTGCCTTCGTTCCTTCGTTCCTTCGTGCCTTCGTTCCTTCGTTCCTTCGTTCCTTCGTTCCTTCGTTCCTTCCTTCCTTCCTTCCTTCGTTCCTTCGTTGCTTCGTTGCTTCGTTTCTTCGTTCCTTCCTTCGTTCCTTCGTTCCTTCGTTCCTTCGTTCCTTCGTTCCTTCGTTCCTTCGTTCCTTCGTTCCTTCGTTCCTTCCTTCCTTCGTTCCTTCCTTCCTTCGTTCCTTCCTTCCTTCCTTCCTTCCTTCCTTCGTTCCTTCGTTCCTTCGTTCCTTCCTTCCTTCGTTCCTTCCTTCCTTCGTTCCTTCCTTCCTTCGTTCCTTCCTTCCTTCGTTCCTTCCTTCCTTCGTTCCTTCCTTCCTTCGTTCCTTCCTTCCTTCGTTCCTTCCTTCCTTCGTTCCTTCCTTCCTTCGTTCCTACCTTCCTTCGTTCCTTCGTTCCTTCGGTCCTTCGTTCCTTCGTTCCTTCCTTCCTTCGTTCCTTCGTTCCTTCGTCCCTTCGCTCCTTCCTTCCTTCGTTCCTTCGTTCCTTCGTTCCTTCGTTCTTTCGTTCCTTCCTTCCTTCGTTCCTTCGTTCCTTCGTTCGTTCCTTCCTTCCTTCCTTCCTTCCTTCCTTCGTTCATTCGTTAGTTCGTTCCTTCGTTCCTTCGTTCCTTCGTTCCTTCGTTCCTTCGTTCATTCGTTCCTTCGTTCCTTCGTTCCTTCGTTCCTTCGTTCCTTCGTTCCTTCGTTCCTTCGTTCCTTCGTTCCTTCTTTCCTTCGTTCCTTCGTTACTTCGTTCCTTCGTTCCTTCGTTCCTTCGTTCCATCGTTCCTTCGTTCCTTCGTTCCTTCGTTCCTTCGTTCCTTCGTTCCTTCGTTCCTTTGTTTCTTCGTTCCTTCGTTCCTTCGTTGCTTCGTTCCTTCGTTCCCTCCTTCCTTCGTTCCTTCGTTCCTTCGTTCCTTCGTTGCTTCGTTCCTTCGTTGCTTCGTTGCTTCGTCCCTTCGTTCCTTCGATCCTTCGTTCCTTCGTTCCTTCGTACCTTCGTTCCTTCGTAACTTCGTTCCTTCGCTCCTTCGTTCCTTCGTTCCTTCGTTCCTTCGTTCCTTCGTTGGTTCGTTCCTTCGTTCCTTCGTTCCTTCGTTCCTTCGTTCCTTCGTTCCTTCGTTCCTTCGTTCCTTCGTTCCTTCGTTCCTTCGTTCGTTCGTTCCTTCGTTCCTACGTTCCTTCGTTCCTTCGTTCCTTCGTTCCTTCGTTCTTTCGTTCCTTCGTTCCTTCGTTCCTACGTTCCTTCGTTGCTTCGTTGCTTCGTTCCTTCGATCCTTCGTTCCTACGTTCCTTCGTTCCTTCGTTCCTTCGTTCCTTCGTTCCTTCGTTCCTTCGTTTCTTCGTTCCTTCGTTCGTTCTTTCGTTCGTTCGTTCGTTCGTTCGTTCGTTCGTTCGTTCGTTCGTTCGTTCGTTCGTTCGTTCGTTCGTTCGTTCGTTCGTTCGTTCGTTCGTTCGTTCGTTCGTTCGTTCGTTCGTTCGTTCGTTCGTTCGTTCGTTCGTTCGTTCGTTCGTTCGTTCGTTCGTTCGTTCGTTCGTTCGTTCGTTAGTTCGTTCGTTCGTTCGGTTGTTCGTTCGTTCGTTCGTTCGTTCGTTCGTTCGTTCGTTCGTTCGTTCGTTCGTTCGTTCGTCCGTTCGCTCGTTCGTTCGTTCGTTCGTTCGTTCGTTCGATCGTTCGTTCGTTCGTTCGTTCGTTCTTTCGTTCGTTCTTTCGTTCGTTCGTTCGTTCGTTCGTTCTTTCGTTCGTTCTTTCGTTCGTTCGTTCGTTCGTTCATTCGATCGTTCATTCGTTCGTTCGTTCGTATGTTCATTCGTTCGTTCGTTCGTTCGTTCGTTCGTTCGTTCGTTCGTCCGTTCGTCCGTTCGTCCGTTCGTCCGTTCGTCCGTTCGATCGTTCGTTCGTTCGTTCGTTCGTTCGTTCCTTCGTTCCTTCGTTCCTTCGTTCCTCCGTTCCTCCGTTCCTCCGTTCCTCCGTTCCTACGTTCGTCCATTCCACCGTTCCTCCGATCCTCCGTTCCTTCGTTCTTTCGTTCCTTCGTTCCTTCGTTCCTTCGTTCTTTCGTTCCTTCGTTCCTTCGTTTCTGCGCTCCTTCGTTCCTTCGTTCCTTCGTTCCTTCGTTCCTTCGTTCCTACGTTCCTTCGTTCCTTCGTTCCTTCGTTCCTACGTTCCTTCGTTCCTTCGTTCCTTCGTTCCTTCGTTCCTTCGTTCCTTCGTTCCTTCGTTCCTTCGTTCCTTCGTTCCTTCGTTCCTTCGTTTCTTCGTTCCTTCGTTCCTTCGTTCCTTCGTTCCTTCGTTCCTTCGTAACTTCGTTCCTTCCTTCCTTCGTTCCTTCCTTCCTTCGTTCCGTCCTTCCTTCGTTCCTTCGTTCCTTCCTTTCTTCGTTCTTTCGTTCCTTCGTTCCTTCGTTCCTTCGTTCCTTCGTTCCTTCGTTCCTTCGTCCCTTCGTTCCTTCGTTCCTTCGTTCCTTCGTTCCTTCGTTCCTTCGTTCCTTCGTTCCTTCGTTCTTTCGTTCCTTCGTTCCTTCGTTCCTGCGTTCCTTCGTTCCTTCGTTCCTTCGTTCCTTCTTTCCTTCGTTCCTTCGTTCCTTCGTTCCTTCGTTCCTTCGTTCCATCGTTCCTTCGTTCCTACGTTCCTTCGATCTTTTGTTCCTTCGTTCCTTCGTTCCTTCGTTCCTTCGTTCCTTCGTTCCTTCGTTCCTTCGTTCCGTCGTTCCTTCGTTGCGTCGTTCCTTCGTTCCTTCGTTCCTTCGTTCCTTCGTGCCTTCGTTCCTTCGTTCCTTCGTGCCTTCGTTCCTTCGTTCCTTCGTTCCTTCGTTCCTTCGTTCCTTCCTTCCTTCCTTCCTTCGTTCCTTCGTTGCTTCGTTGCTTCGTTTCTTCGTTCCTTCCTTCGTTCCTTCGTTCCTTCGTTCCTTCGTTCCTTCGTTCCTTCGTTCCTTCGTTCCTTCGTTCCTTCGTTCCTTCGTTCCTTCGTTCCTTCGTTCCTTCGTTCCTTCGTTCCTTCGATCCTTCTTTCCTTCGTTCCTTCGTTCCTTCGTTCCTTCGTTCCTTCGTTCCTTCGTTCCTTCGTTCCTTCGTTCCTTCGTTCCTTCGTTCCTTCGTTCCTTCGTTGCTTCGTTGCCTCGTTCCTTCGTTCTTTCGATCCTTCGTTCCTTCGTTCCTCCGTTCCTTCGTTCCTTCGTTCCTTCGTTCCTCCGTTCCTCCGTTCCTCCGTTCCTCCGTTCATCCGTTCCTCCGTTCCTCCGTTCCTCCGTTCCTCCGTTCCTCCGTTCCTCCCTCCCTCCGTTCCTCCGTTCATCCGTTCCATCCTTCCTTCGTTCCTTCGTTCCTTCGTTCCTTCGTTCCTTCGTTCCTTCGTTCCTTCGTTCCTGCGTTCCTTCGTTCCTTCGTTCCTCCGTTCCTTCGTTCCTTCGTTCCTTCGTTCCTTCGTTCCTTCCTTCCTTCCTTCCTTCGTTCCTACCTTCCTTCGGTCCTTCGTTCCTTTGTTCCTTCCTTCCTTCGTTCCTTCCTTCCTTCGTTCCTTCGTTCCTTCGTTCCTTCGTTCCTTCGTTGCTTCATTCCTTCGTTCCTTCGTTCCTTCGCTCCTTCGTTCCTTCGTTCCTTCGTTCCTTCGTTCCTTCGTTCCTTCGTTCATTCGTTCCTTTGTTCCTTCGTTCCAACGTTCCTTCGTTCCTTCGTTCCTTCGTTCCTTCGTTCCTTCGTTCCTTCGTTCCTTCGTTCCTTCGTTGCTTCGTTCCTTCGATCCTTCGTTCCTTCGTTCCTTCGTTCTTTCGTTCCTTCGTTCCTTCGCTCCTTCGTGGCTTCGTTGCTTCGTTCCTTCGTTCTTTCGATCCTTCGTTCCTTCGTTCCTTTGTTCCTTCGTTCCTTTGTTCCATCTTTCCTTCGTTCCTTCGTTCCTTCGTTCCTTCGTTCCTTCGTTCCTTCGTTCCTTCGTTCCTTCGTTCCTTCGTTCCTTCGTTCCTTCGTTCCTTCGTTCCTTCCTTCCTTCGTTCCTTCGTTCCTTCGTTCCTTCGTTCCTTCCTTCCTTCGTTCCTTCCTTCCTTCGGTCCTTCGTTCCTTCATTCCTTCCTTCCTTAGTTCCTGCCTTCCTTCGTTCCTTCCTTCCTTCGTTCCTTCGTTCGTTCGATCGTTCCTTCGTTCCTTCGTTCCTTCGTT
>OZ022414.1:6969264-6974264 GCA_963989365.1 Rhimphoctona megacephalus
CGTTCCTTCGTTCCTTCGTTCCTTCGTTCCTTCGTTCCTTCGTTCCTTCGTTCTTTCGTTCCTTCCTTCCTTCGTTCCTTCCTTCCTTCGTTCCTTCCTTCCTTCCTTCCTTCGTTCCTTCCTTCCTTCGTTCCTTCCTTCCTTCGTTCCTTCCTTCCTTCGTTCCTTCCTTCCTTCGTTCCTTCCATCCTTCGTTCCTTCCTTCCTTCGTTCCTTCTTTCCTTCGTTCCTTCCTTCCTTCGTTCCTTCCTTCCTTCGTTCCTTCCTTCCTTCGTTCCTTCCTTCCTTCGTTCCTTCCTTCGGTCCTTCGTTCCTTCGTTCCTTCGGTCCGTCGTTCCTTCGTTCCTTCCTTCCTTCGTTCCTTCGTTCCTTCGTCCCTTCGTTCCTTCCTTCCTTCGTTCCTTCGTTCCTTCGTTCCTTCGTTCCTTCGTTCTTTCGTTCCTTCCTTCCTTCGTTCCTTCGTTTCTTTGTTCCATCTTTCCTTCGTTCCTTCGTTCCTTCGTTCCTTCGTTCCTTCGTTCCTTCGTTCCTTCGTTCCTTCGTTCCTTCGTTCCATCGTTCCTTCCTTCCTTCCTTCGTTCCTTCGTTCCTTCGTTCCTTCCTTCCTTCGTTCCTTCGTTCCTTCGTTCCTTCCTTCCTTCGTTCCTTCCTTCCTTCGGTCCTTCGGTCCTTCGTTCCTTCATTCCTTCCTTCCTTAGTTCCTGCGTTCCTTCGTTCCTTCCTTCCTTCGTTCCTTCGTTCGTTCGTTCGTTCCTTCGTTCCTTCCTTCCTTCGTTCCTTCGTTCCTTCGTTCCTTCGTTCCTTCGTTCCTACGTTCATTCGTTCCTTCGTTCCTTCGTTCCTTCGTTCCTTCGTTCCTTCGTTCCTTCGTTCCTTCGTTGCTTCGTTCCTTCGTTCCTTCGTTCCTTCGTTCCTTCGTTCCTTCGTTCCTTCGTTCCTTCGTTCCTTCGTTGCTTCGTTGCTTCGTTCCTTCGTTCTTTCGTTCCTTCCTTCCTTCGTTCCTTCGTTCCTTCGTTCTTTCGTTCCTTCGTTCCTTCGTTCCTTCGTTCCTTCGTTCCTTCGTTCTTTCGTTCCTTCCTTCCTTCGTTCCTTCCTTCCTTCGTTCCTTCCTTCCTTCCTTCCTTCGTTCCTTCCTTCCTTCGTTCCTTCCTTCCTTCGTTCCTTCCTTCCTTCGTTCCTTCCTTCCTTCGTTCCTTCCTTCCTTCGTTCCTTCCTTCCTTCGTTCCTTCTTTCCTTCGTTCCTTCCTTCCTTCGTTCCTTCCTTACTTCGTTCCTTCCTTCCTTCGTTCCTTCCTTCCTTCGTTCCTTCCTTCCTTCGTTCCTTCCTTCCTTCGTTCCTTCGCTCCTTCGGTCCTTCGTTCCTTCGTTCCTTCGGTCCTTCGTTCCTTCGTTCCTTCCTTCCTTCGTTCCTTCGTTCCTTCGTCCCTTCGTTCCTTCCTTCCTTCGTTCCTTCGTTCCTTCGTTCCTTCGTTCCTTCGTTCTTTCGTTCCTTCCTTCCTTCGTTCCTTCCTTCCTTCGTTCCTTCCTTCCTTCCTTCCTTCCTTCCTTCGTTCATTCGTTAGTTCGTTCCTTCGTTCCTTCGTTCCTTCGTTCCTTCGTTCCTTCGTTCCTTCGTTCCTTCGTTCATTCGTTCCTTCGTTCCTTCGTTCTTTCGTTCCTTCGTTCCTTCGTTCCTTCGTTCCTTCCTTCCTTCGTTCCTTCCTTCCTTCGTTCCTTCCTTCCTTCGTTCCTTCCTTCCTTCGTTCCTTCCTTCCTTCGTTCCTGCGTTCCTTCCTTCCTTCGTTCCTTCCTTCCTTCGTTCCTTCCTTCCTTCGTTCCTTCCATCCTTCGTTCCTTCCTTCCTTCGTTCCTTCCTTCCTTCGTTCCTTCCTTCCTTCGTTCCTTCCTTCCTTCGTTCCTTCCTTCCTTCGTTCCTACCTTCCTTCGTTCCTTCGTTCCTTCGGTCCTTCGTTCCTTCGTTCCTTCCTTCCTTCGTTCCTTCGTTCCTTCGTCCCTTCGTTCCTTCCTTCCTTCGTTCCTTCCTTCCTTCGTTCCTTCGTTCCTTCGTTCTTTCGTTCCTTCCTTCCTTCGTTCCTTCCTTCCTTCGTTCGTTCCTTCCTTCCTTCCTTCCTTCCTTCGTCCATTCGTTAGTTCGTTCCTTCGTTCCTTCGTTCCTTCGTTCCTTCGTTCCTTCGTTCATTCGTTCCTTCGTTCCTTCGTTCCTTCGTTCCTTCGTTCCTTCGTTCCTTCGTTCCTTCGTTCCTTCTTTCCTTCGTTCCTTCGTTACTTCGTTCCTTCGTTCCTTCGTTCCTTCGTTCCATCGTTCCTTCGTTCCTTCGTTCCTTCGTTCCTTCGTTCCTTCGTTCCTTCGTTCCTTTGTTCCTTCGTTCCTTCGTTGCTTCGTTCCTTCGTTCCCTCCTTCCTTCGTTCCTTCGTTCCTTCGTTCCTTCGTTCCTTCGTTGCTTCGTTCCTTCGTTGCTTCGTTGCTTCGTCCCTTCGTTCCTTCGATCCTTCGTTCCTTCGTACCTTCGTTCCTTCGTAACTTCGTTCCTTCGCTCCTTCGTTCCTTCGTTCCTTCGTTCCTTCGTTCCTTCGTTGATTCGTTCCTTCGTTCCTTCGTTAATTCGTTCCTTCGTTCCTTCGTTCCTTCGTTCCTTCGTTCGTTCGTTCCTTCGTTCCTACGTTCCTTCGTTCCTTCGTTCCTTCGTTCCTTCGTTCCTTCGTTCCTTCGTTCCTTCGTTCTTTCGTTCCTTCGTTCCTTCGTTCCTTCGTTCCTTCGTTGCTTCGTTGCTTCGTTCCTTCGATCCTTCGTTCCTTCGTTCCTTCGTTCCTTCGTTCCTTCGTTCCTTCGTTCCTTCGTTCCTTCGTTCGTTCTTTCGTTCGTTCGTTCGTTCGTTCGTTCGTTCGTTCGTTCGTTCGTTCGTTCGTTCGTTCGTTCGTTCGTTCGTTCGTTCGTTCGTTCGTTCGTTCGTTCGTTCGTTCGTTCGTTCGTTCGTTCGTTCGTTCGTTCGTTCGTTCGTTCGTTCGTTCGTTCGTTCGTTCGTTCGTTCGTTCGATCGTTCGTTCTTTCGTTCGTTCGTTCGTTCGTTCGTTCGTTCGTTCGTTCGTTCGTTCGTTCGTTCGTTCGTTCGTTCGTTCGTTCGTTCATTCGTTCCTTCGTTCGTTCCTTCGTTCGTTCGTTCGTTCGTTCATTCGTTCGTTCTTTCGTTCGTTCGTTCGTTCGTTCGTTCGTTCGTTCGTTCGTTCGTTCGTTCGTTCGTTCGTTCGTTCGTTAGTTCGTTCGTTCGTTCGGTCGTTCGTTCGTTCGTTCGTTCGTTCGTTCGTTCGTTCGTTCGTTCGTTCGTCCGTTCGCTCGTTCGCTCGTTCGTTCGTTCGTTCGTTCGTTCGTTCGATCGTTCGTTCGTTCGTTCGTTCGTTCTTTCGTTCGTTCTTTCGTTCGTTCGTTCGTTCGTTCGTTCTTTCGTTCGTTCTTTCGTTCGTTCGTTCGTTCGTTCATTCGATCGTTCATTCGTTCGTTCGTTCGTATGTTCATTCGTTCGTTCGTTCGTTCGTTCGTTCGTTCGTTCGTTCGTTCGTTCGTTCGTCCGTTCGTCCGTTCGTCCGTTCGTCCGTTCGTCCGTTCGTCCGTTCGTCCGTTCGATCGTTCGTTCGTTCGTTCGTTCGTTCGTTCCTTCGTTCCTTCGTTCCTTCGTTCCTTCGTTCCTCCGTTCCTCCGTTCCTCCGTTCCTCCGTTCCTACGTTCGTCCGTTCCACCGTTCCTCCGATCCTCCGTTCCTCCGTTCCTCCGTTCCTCCGTTCCGCCATTCCTCCGTTCCTCCGTTCCTCCGTTCCTCCGTTCCTCCGTTCCTCCGTTCCTCCCTTCCTCCGTTCCTCCGTTCCGTCGTTCCTTCTTTCCTTCGTTCATTCGTTCCTTCATTCCTTCGTTCCTTCGTTCCTTCGTTCCTTCGTTCCTTCGTTCCTTCGTTCCTTCGCTCCTTCGTTCCTTCGTTCCTTCGTTCCTTCGTTCCTTCGTTCCTTCGTTCATTCGTTCCTTTGTTCCTTCGTTCCAACGTTCCTTCGTTCCTTCGTTCCTTCGTTCCTTCGTTCCTTCGTTCCTTCGTTCCTTCGTTGCTTCGTTCCTTCGATCCTTCGTTCCTTCGTTCTTTCGTTCCTTCGTTCCTTCGCTCCTTCGTGGCATCGTTGCTTCGTTCCTTCGTTCTTTCGATCCTTCGTTCCTTCGTTCCTTCGTTCCTTCGTTCCTTCCTTCCTTCGTTCCTTCCTTCCTTCGTTCCTTCGTTCCTTCGTTCCTTCCTTCCTTCGTTCCTTCCTTCCTTCGGTCCTTCGTTCCTTCATTCCTGCCTTCCTTAGTTCCTGCCTTCCTTCGTTCCTTCCTTCCTTCGTTCCTTCGTTCGTTCGTTCGTTCGTTCGTTCGTTCCTTCGTTCCTTCCTTCCTTCGTTCCTTCGTTCCTTCGTTCCTTCGTTACTTCGTTCCTTCGTTCCTTCGTTCCTTCGTTCCTTCGTTCCTCCGTTCCTTCGTTCCTTCGTTCCTTCGTTCCTTCGTTCCTTCGTTGCTTCGTTGCTTCGTTCCTTCGTTCCTTCGTTCCTTCGTTCTTTTGTTCCTTCATTCCTTCGTTCCTTCGTTGCTTCGTTGCTTCGTTCCTTCGGTCTTTCGATCCTTCGTTCCTTCGTTCCTTCGTTCCTTCGTTCCTTCGTTCCTTCGTTCCTTCGTTCCTTCGTTCCTTCGTTCCTTCGTTCCTTCGTTCCTTCGTTCCTTCGTTCCTTCGTTCGTTCGTTCCTTCTTTCCTTCGTTCCTTCGTTCCTTCCTTCCTTCGTTCCTTCCTTCCTTCGTTCCTTCGTTCCTTCGTTCCTTCCTTCCTTCGTTCCTTCGTTCCTTCATTCCTTCCTTCCTTCGTTCCTTCCTTCCTTCGTTCCTTCGTTCCTTCGTCCCATCCTTCCTTCGTTCCTTCGTTCCTTCGTTCCTTCCTTCCTTCGTTCCTTCGTTCCTTCGTTCCGTCGTTCCTTCGTTCCTTCGTTTCTTCGTT